>JAOTOM010004533.1:32500-330459 GCA_034440615.1 Ashinkailepas kermadecensis | reverse complement strand
ACTGTAATGGGGACAGTAAAAAGTTCTTTAGTTTCTACAAGCTAAGTAAAGTTTCAAGCACAATTGGTCCACTGGAAGTAAATGGCACTATATTGAGTGAGGATGGTGAGATGGTTGAGGAGCTGAGCAAGCAGTTTAAATCAGTGTTTACAGTGGAGGATGTGACAAATTTGCCAACCGTGAACCACAGTTCAGTGACAGGTGATCAGATACACAATGTTGATTTCATTGATAGTGATGTTGTTTTCAATTATATCAGAAAAATAAAGCCAAACAAGGCAGCAGGACCTGATGAAATTTATGCTAGGGTATTGTGGGAAGCTGAAAAGGAACTGGCAATTCCACTTAGTATAATATTTTGTAGATCAGTTTCACAAAATGAAATTCCAACAGATTGGAAAAGGGCAAATGTAGTTCCTATTTTCAAGAAAGGAGAAAGAGGGAAAGTTGAAAATTATAGGCCAGTAAGCCTCACATCCCTAGTCTGCAAGGTACTCGAATCAATTATCAAAGATAGAATAGTTAGTTTTCTGGAAGGAAACGGATTGATTCAAGATACTCAACATGGGCTTAGAAAAGGGAGATCGTGTCTCACAAATCTCTTGGACTTTTTTAAATTTTGGTACAGAACAATTTGATCAGGGAAATCAGGTTGATGTAACATATCTTGACTTTAGTAAGGCCTTTGACAAGGTACCCCATAAACGGTTAATGATGCAGCTTCAGGTCCATGGCATTGCAGGTAGCATCCTAGAATGCATTGAGTTGTGGCTTTCAGATAGACAGCAGAGAGTGATGCTTAATGGTACAAAGTCATCATGGCAAATTGTTTTTAGTGGAGTCCCTCAGGGGTCGGTACTGGGGCCACTGTTGTTCATTATATTTGTGAATAGCATTGAATGTGGCCTGAGCAGTAAGGTTTTGAAATTTGTGGATGATTTGAAGATCCTTAGGGCAATAACAGGGCACAATGAGCAGGTTTTGCTGCAGAACGACTTAGACGAGCTTGTGAAGTGGTCCGAAAAATGGCAAATGAAGTTTAATTTTGATAAGTGCAAAGTCATGCATGTAGGTAGGCAGCATATGAAGGCGCCATACTTGATGGATGGCCAAGCACTATCTGTGACTGAGCAGGAGAAGGACTTAGGTGTTATTTTGAACACAAAATTGGGGGCATCAGAACAGACCAAAGAAGCCAGGAAGAAGGCACTAAGAATGCTTGGGGCGATACAGAGGAATGTGTCATACAAAAGTGAGGAGGTCATCAGGAAGCTTTACTGTGCATATGTCAGGCCACATTTGGAATACTGTGTCCAAGCTTGGTCCCCTAGTTATGAGAAAGATTGGTGGCTTTTAGAGAGAGTACAAAAGAGGGCAACACAAATGGTTAATGGTTTAGGCAACCTGGCATATGAGGAAAGATTGAAGAAATTGAATATGTTTTCACTTGGATATAGAAGGCTGAGAGGAGATCTCATCGAGGTTTTTAAATTTGTTCATGGTCAGGATTAGGGATATCTAAGGGAAATGTTTGAATTTAACAGAAATGATGCAATTAGAGGTCATCAATTCAAAATTAAAGTTAATCACAGCAGGACAAAGTTAAGACAGTCTTTCTTCACCAACAGGGTAGTAGAACACTTGAACCAGCTTCCAGGAACAATTGTCAGTAGCAACACACTGAACATCTTTAAAAACAGCATAGACAATCATTATAAGAATATGGGGCTTGTTTTTCTGTATTCCAGGGTGGGTTGATTGACAGATTTGGTGGGCAACTGGTTCAGTGTACCAAGTGCAACCAAGAAGGGCCCTTGTGGCTCATAGTTGCACTGATCTTTTATGTCTTTATGTCTTTATACACCCCTGTACAGGCATATTTAAGAAGGTGTGGATGGGGTATTTGGTGGGGCACTCAAATCGCATGTAGTACCTACAGCGGCCGCAAAAAAAAATGTATACATTAACAATATTTGGCTAATAAAGCAACAACATGAAGCTTACATGTATTTATTGATGAATAAGCCTTACAATTAATATTTTGTCATGCCCCCCCTTCGCCCTCAGCACCATCTTGAGTCGTTTGGGCATCGATTCCAAAGCCCTATCGATTCGGCCAAACTAGCGAAGTAGGAGATGTCCATGTCGGTCCACAGCTGCTTCAGCGCATCCTGCAGATCCTTGATGTTGCTGGGTCGGGCCTCTTGAATCTTGTTTTTCATAACATTCCAGGCATTTGCTATGGAGTTTGGTCCGGGGATTTGCCTGGCCAGTCTAGCACTTCAATATGGGTATCACTGAATATTTTTTTAACTACCTTCGACCTGTGGCAAGGGGCGCCGTCGTGCATGTCGGCGCCCCTTGCCACAGGGGCGCCGATCCAGAATCGCACTCATGAATACCCCCAAAAAACAACAAATGTTCTTTATGCACTTCGATATAGTTGCTCCCCTTCATGGTGATGTTCTTAGGCAGGAAATACAACCCTCCCCTGCCCTTATTGCCACTAAATGCCCCCAAACCATCACATTGTCAGGGTGTTTAACAATCGTCACAATAAAGTTAGGGTCGTAGTGAGAGACATTTTTGGGGCGACGAACGACCTTTGAGGCTCCCCTGACCAGCCTAAAGGTGCTCTCGTCGCTGAACATCACCTTCCAGTCGTCTGATGTGAAGTGTCGATATTTTTTGGCAAAGGCAACCCTTTTTTCTTCATGACCTTGGTGAGGAGCGGTTTCTTGGCAGCTCGGCGACATGGCATTCCCAGGTCCTTTTGCAGGCGGTGTTGAATCGTCCTGATCGAGACATCCTGGAGTAGATCAGGGTGCTTCTTTTTAAGTGCTAATGTGGTAATTGCAGGCTCTGACATCACAGCTCTCTTCAGGATATGGTCAGTGCATGGGGAAGTCTTGCAGGGTGCTCCAGAGCCTTTCATTCTCTCCGGAGTGGTGCCTGGGGGTAGGGAGGTGGCGGCCTTTTTGAGGTTGTAAATGACCTGCCTCGTGACTTGTAGATCTGCGGCGGCACATATCACAGACATGCTCTGCTCAAACAGTGTCAAAGCCCGACTCTTCTCAACGTCCGTGAGCTTCTTTCGTCCCATTCTAACCATTGGGAGCAAAATTATAGGCCTCCAAAATCGGGCATAGTAGCAAAAAAAAGGCAGCCAGAAGAGCATCAAACAGTTGGCCCTACCTCTCTGAGAGCCTGTTGCTCACCGAGCTCTCCTGCTGTTTGTGAGTCAGGGTAGGGGTGGGGCCCAGCTACATACGTCATACCGAGCTCCGCCCACTGACTGTTGCTGGGGAGCATAATAAAAAAGTTTTCAATGATCACCATGTATATATTTTTTTTTGAGCTTGCAGTGTATACATTTTTTTTGCAGCCACTGTACATGTGGTCCAGTGGATAGGGTTGAATAGGTACAGTAGATAGACATTAGTCGGTTTTACAGCGGCAATTTGCTCTCCCGTCTAGTCGCTTTTCATCCTTCCAAGTCATTCCTTGCTTCAACTGAACATTCCAGACATGAACTAAAAAAGTAAATTGAACAGCATTTATTATTAACAAGAATTGATTTCACTCAATTTTCTCAGCTTTTTCATTGACAATACTTGTTTCTTGGTGGTGAGAATAAAATGATTTTAGACTGATTGTTTTAGTATAATTTTCCTTAAACCATTTTATATTCCGAAACCTATATCCCAGTACGCGGCAGGCAACAAATCAGTCAGTGCACGAGCGTCCTACTCGTGGGGTGTGTTGTGATTATTTATTAGTTGTGCGGCGTGAGCATGTCGGCAGTATCAGGTATGGATTTATAAACTTGGTTGACATCGATTAAGTGTACTTATGTAATCATTTTCTCTACCGTTGCTCAGGAAGTTGGCTTATAACCGCATCCTTCGCTAATTTAACCACAGCGCCAATTTGTCATCTGGCAGTCATCCGTCGACTGCCAGGTACCGTAGAGCTGAGTGCAGCAGCGTTAAAATAATGGTTTTTCATTAGGTGTGAGATGTCGAAACGAGCAGAGTATGATGTCGAAATTTACCATGGAATTAGTGTCATTTAACATGTTTTCGATGTCTTTCAGGCTCAAATTTGAGCCAATGGTGTATTTATGAGTGTACCTTTATCATTTGTTATGAGATTCATAATTTAGGAAGAGCTATATTCGGGATAGATATAACAATACCTATGTTATAACTGTCATTGTATGCCATTTCTCATTATAGGTAATCCCTCTACCTGAAATTGTGTTGCGAAATGTTCGTGTATTAAAATCCCTTATCGAGAGCATGAGCATAATACTTATGAACGAGATACTGTTAGAAAGGAGACAGGAAGACTTCATACGCACACATCATGAGGAAGGATGTCGATATTTCTTGGAGAAGGATGTCGATTGAGTGTCGAAAAAGTGGTATATTCCACCCAATTTCACGAATAATTTATCACTGGAGTGCAGTCTCGACGTAAATTAGAAAGCGTATTGCAATTTGCTGATATTCGTAAGTTTAATTCTATTTATTTCAGCAGCGTCAATAGTAAAATATATTTCGTTATTAAAACTGATGTGAGAATTAGATTTGGTGGTGACTTTTAATTTATGCAGATCACTATGCCGGGTCTTCTCCCTCTATCTTGTTCTTGAGACCACGTGACCTGGGAGCAAATTTCCGCTGTAAAACCGACTATTGGTGAGTGTGGGGATGTTGGTGTATGTATTCCTTGGAATTAGGGATGTGGTGTTGCTTGGGGTGAAGAGTGTCTTTTTGACAGGGTTATGGTGTTGCCTTTACAGATGTAAAATAGGACTTATGGTAGTAGGTGTGTACTGTGCAGGTCCCTTTAGGGTGGTCCCTGTGTTATTATTGGAACTTGGACCCATATGTTTTAGATCATGCTGATAAATTGAGTTGGTATATACCTATGTACTAGCAGAATTGTGGCCACACTGTGGCTGGCTCACAGGCACCTTCATCAGTGGCATCCTCCAACCAGCCAGCCTATCTAAGGTTCATGAAGTTGAAAGATTGTGAAGGCTTAATAAGAGTCACAGGGGCCTATCTGAGTTAATTAAGCCTATGTAAAAAAGATGTACTAGAAAAGTACATGCTCACATCCCAATCAATCCATTATCTCAAGTTCCTAGGGATCTAGGTATATATATTATAACTTTATATAGGGTGTACCTAGCAGTGGATTCAGCACCTTCCTTCGGGATGTGATACTGATGAGATCGGTATGATGGGAGGAGTTTGTAATTGTTGAGTGTATTATGCAATAGCAAGTGAGTCTCTTATTAAGTCTGAACGCTTTCTGAATTTGTGTGGGGTGTGCCTAGCAGTGGATTCAGCACCTTCCTTCAGGATGTGATGCTGATGAGATTGTCTATGGTGGCACAATGGGTGTGATGGGAGGAGCTTGTGATTGTTGAGGGTGTTATGTGGTAGCAAGTGAGTGGTGCTAGATAGGCTGGGATATATAGCTTCCTAGGAACTTGGGATAAGGGATTGATTGGGGTGGGAGTATGTACATTCCTAGTACCTTTTCTAGATAGGCTTAACCCAGATGGGCCCCTGTGGCTCTTATTAAGCCTTAATACTTTGTGACTTTATGACTTGTATATCCCAGCATATCTAGCACCATTCACCTGATATTGCATAACACACTCCTCAACAATTTCAAACTCCTCTAATCATGCCCCATTGTGCACCATAGCCAATCTCATCAGTATCACATACCCGAAGGTCGGTGCTGAATGCACTGCTAGGTACACAAAAAAGCCACAGGGTAGCCACCTAGCAGTGGATTCAGCACTGACCTTCAGGTATGTGATACTGATGAGATTGGCTATGGTAGCACAATGGGGCATGATTAGAGGAGTTTGAGTTTGAAATTGTTGAGGAGTGTCTTATGCAAAATCAGGTGAATGGTGCTAGGTAGGCTGGGATATATACCTAGTTCCCTATGAACCTGACATAATGGATTGATTGGGATGTGAGCATGTACTTTTCTAGTATCTTTTCTAGATAGGCTTGACTCAGATAGGCCCCAGTGACTCTTATTAAGCCTTCACAATCTTTGAACTTTATGAACCTTAGATAGGCTGGCTGGCTGGAGGATGCTGCTGATGAAGGTGCTTGTGTGAGCTAGCCACAGGGTGGCCACAATTATCAAGTACAGTCATACCATTTTGTTGAGGGGAGGGAGTGGATAACATGCATCAGCATTGGCATTAATAAATAGCCTGATGTCATCAGCAGATTTAGGTATTATTGCAATTTAAGGCAACCATGAGACAGGCTTTACACATATTTTACCTCCATGAAGCAAACAAATGGGTTAGGTTTGGTCAAGCTAGGCTAGGTTATGCTGTTGTTGTAAGGTAGAAAAAATGTCACATTTTTGGGGAAATTATTTTTTTACAAATATGTAAGAACAGGGAAGGCTAGGTTAGGTTTTTTATTTGATTTTTTGTTTTGGAACAAATTGCTTGAAAGTTTTCCATCTAAAAGAAAGGGATTTGTTTGCATGCATGGAAGGTTGGTAAATTTGCAGTTTAAGGTAATATCTGATTTATTAGAATTTCCTTTTTTAATGCAATATTTATGAATGTGCTGAACATAATGTGATGACTCATTTCCACTGGAAATACATACTTTTCAGTTGGGAGACAAAATAAGACCCAAAAAGGGGCTTGGAGTTGGATAATATAGCATAAAACCTAACCTTCCATGCAAGAAGGCACTCTTTTAAATGGAAAATTTCCAAACATTACACACAAAATCAACCTAAAAAGCATAACCTAACCTGAACTAACCTTAGCTAGCCTGAACAGTTTTTAAAGAAAAAACTTTGGTGTGAAAAATTTCAAAATAGCAAACTTTCCTAACATACAACAAGAGCGTAGCCTAATTCAAACAAACCTGACCACTTTGTATGCTTCATGGAAGTAAAATGTTTTTTTTTTCTTTATTTTGAACATTACTTTTTATGCTATTTTACTCAACTCCATGCCACTTGTTGGCTGTTATTTTGCCTCCCAACTGAAAAGTATGCATTTGCAGAGGAAGTGAGTGGTCACATCATGTTCAGCACATTCACAAACATTGCATTGAGAAAAGGAATTCCAAGAGGTAAAAAATGACCTTAAACTGCAAATTTGCCCAAATTAGACATGCTGTTCCTTAGCCCTACCTCAATTATATACACAAAGGTGGTGAGTGGACCTAGAATGGATCCCTGTGACACAGTCAGAACATCTTTGCAGTCATATTTACATTCATTTAATAATGCCCCTTGTTTCCCTTCCCTTAACCATGCTTCAAGACAGCCTATAACTTTTTCATCAATCCTGTGCTGGACCAGCTGATGAATTAGATGGTTATGCAAACGTTACCAAAGCTTTACTAAAGTCTAAGTATATGGGGGACGAGTGGTCTAGGGGTAAGATGCTCGTCTGACAATCAAAAGATTGTGGGTTCAAGTCTCACCTGTCACTACTCTTCGTCCGCGACCAATCGGCGTGAGAGATTGGCGACGCTATATGGCTCAACGGTCGACGTGTCGTAAAACCAATAACCAACCAAAGTCTAAGCATACTACATCTGTCCTGTTTCTATTGTCAACTTCTCTAGTTACATATTCCATGAACTCCAGGAGGTTAGTGAAGCAAGATCAACCCAGGTTGAAATTGCATTGAACATCCCGTAGAAGATTATGCCCATGAAGATGAGTGAACATGCTCATTGGGTTTTCTTAACACCTTAAAACTAGTGAGATTAAGCTGACTGACCTACTTTGACTGACCTACTGACCTATCCACACACTTTGTGTGATCTTTTTGAGAATTGGTACCACATTTGCATTATGCCAATCTTCTTAGAATACTCAGAAAACCACCTGAAAATGACACCTGGAGAAACAGCTAAAACTTGAGCACATTCAACCAAAATCCTAGCATATACATCATCAGGTCCTGCAGCTTTATTTGGTTTGATTTTGTATGAGTGACTGTATGATTTCCAACTTATCTGCTGCAGCACCTTCATTGTTTTCACATGTGCTTGAGTTATCTTGAGTAAGAGCTAATGATCACTTCTTTCTTGGAGACTCAACTATATTACAATCCTCAACCACTTTCACCATCTGTCTTCAGTGGCCCTATACTAGAAGAGAATGTAAGAACTCATGAACATGTGAAAGCACTGAAGATTTGGACACAAATGATCAAAGACTGGTCAAGGTGTTTTCAAGCCCAAATAATTACCTAGCACTAAAGGTTATAGTATCGGATGAGATAAGCTAGAAGACCTTGCAATAACTGCAGAAGGTAGAAAGCCAGTTGCATAAAAAAAGAAATAAAGCTGCAGGACTTGATAACATATGTGGTGCATTCGAAAAGTAATGACAATTTTTACAAACACATACTAGCAGCTGCCCCATCGATATTACATTTTTGCATAACAGAGTTGGGTACTATGTACACTCTCGTGCAGCATTTCAGGACTGTCGAAATTCCAGGAGCTGCTGCACGTGCGTTTGATGTGCATGTTTTTATTTCGCCTGCGATGCTCGCGTGCTGCGCTGCCAGTTGGCGCCATGGAGGCGGATTTCGAGCAGCGGTCGTCGGTGAAGTTCTGTTTCCTTCTCAAGAAAGCGCCCAGGCCATTCATTGGATTACTTCACCAGGCCTATTGTGGCCAGGCCATGTCACAGGTGTACCGTTGGTCTTCAAGGTTCAGTAGCGGAGACCTGGATATCCGTGACAAAGAGACGGCTGGTCATTCTGTTGATGCCTCGGGCGACGAACGTGTGGAAAAGATTCGTCAATTTGTCAACTCACAAATGACCGTCGAGCCACCAATATTCTATAACTAGATTATAGAACCCCTGAGGACTAGAAGTTCTCCGGCGACTTCGAGAGGACGTCAGAACGAAGAGGCCTGAGCTGTGTGCATCCGATGACTGGTTCTTCCACCAAGACAGCGCGCCGGCACATACAAATCTACTGGTGACCGGCTGGATGACACATGTGTGGATGAAGACGGTTCCGCACCCTCCCTATTCGTCAGATTTGGCTCCAAATGATTTCTGGCCGTTCCAGAAGCTGACATCTGAGCTGAAGGGGAAGAGATTCAGCCGTGTGGAGGCCATGAAGGAGACATCGCAAAACGATCTCAAACTCCTGACAAAGAACGAATTTCACAGGTGCATCCAGCAGTCGAAGAGTCGTTTGGACCGGTGTGTGGATGCGGGAGGGAAACATCTAAACATCCATACTTTGAGGGATGTTTAGTGTGTTTTTCATGTGCCGCCTGAATAAATTGTTCTTATCAATATTTTCTCATTACTTTTTGAACACACCATGTACAACATACATACAGGATTTTTGTGGCTGTGCTCAAGTTTTAGCAGTTTCTCTTGGTGTCATTTGTGGACAGTCTTTTGAGTATTCTGAAGTATCTGAAGATTGGCATCATACAACTATGCCACTTTTCAAAAAGCGACAATGCGAAGGCATGTATGTATACATTGCTTACAGATGAAACACCCTAGGAACCACACATGTGTCCTGAAGTCAAGCCAATGTCTTAAAACCACCAGATCTTCAATCGAATGGTGCCCATTTCCAAACCTGTCTCTGTCTCTGTCTCGCTCTCGCTCTCGCGCTCTCTCTCTCTATCTCTATCTCTCTCTGTCTCTGTCTCTGTCTCGCTCTCGCTCTTCTCGCTCGCTCTTCTCGCTCTCGCTCTTCTCGCTCTTCTCGTTCTCGCTCTTCTCGTTCTCGCTCTCGCGCTCTATCTATCTATCTATCTATCTATCTATCTATCTATCTCTCTCTCTCTCTCTCTCTCTCTCTCTCTCTCTCTCTCTCTCTCTCTCTCTCTCTCTCTCTCTCTCTCTCTCTCTCTCTCTCTCTCTCTCTCTCTCTCTCTCTCTCTCTCTCTCTCTCTCTCTCTCTCTCTCTCTCTCTCTCTCTCTCTCTCTCTCTCTCGCTCTCGCTCTCGCTCTCGCTCTCGCTCTCGCCTCGCTCTCGCTCTCGCCTCGCTCTCGCTCTCGCCTCGCTCTCGCCTCGCCTCGCTCTCGCCTCGCTCTCGCTCTCGCTCTCGCTCTCGCTCTCGCTCTCGCTCTCGCTCTCGCTCTCGCTCTCGCTCTCGCTCTCGCTCTCGCTCTCGCTCTCGCTCTCGCTCTCTCTCTCTCTCTCTCTCTCTCTCTCTCGCTCACTCTCTCTCTCTCTCCATGGGCGCCAAATGACTCTGTAGTCGGCGCGCACTTAAACCCAAATAATCAATAAATCTCTCTCTCAAGGAAGTATTATGGGACTAGTCATCAATACCGGAACGGCTCTTCCGCTTCTCATCAGACGTCAAATTTTCTGTGACTTATGCCCACCATTAACTCGCTTTTAAACCTAACAAAATTAAGATCGTAACATGACATGTCACACGTACATCGGCCCCTTCACATGCAGTTGTCTCGTCGACTGACCTTCGTGCATATGCCATTGTTTGACTGACGATGATATGGACGCTGCATGACCGACGCAGTCGATATGGCCATAAACTCCAATAATCAACCTATCGGTAATGGGTGACCTTGAACTTTGTAAAGTTTATTAAGACAAACTATAAGACTTAACATCGATAAGTTGTAAATGTTTTTGTTTGTTTCTTAAGCAAACTGTTTTATATCACCCTTCTTTCTCTCATTGCTCGATCCGCCACAGTTTTCCAATGGGAGACATCTTACTCGAATTCCGTCGGTTGCAAGAATCGGAAAATCATAGAAACCGTGGAGAACGGATGCGTGGATGTTTTTTTGAAGCAAAGCACAAAAATAAATTGCAGACAAATCATGCACGTTTGTATCTGCCATCAAATTGATCAATTTCAATTGGCCAGGGGTCACAGAAGGTCACGAGGTCAGGAGGTTATGGGATCACGAGTTCAAACGTAAGAAATATTGATATGTTATCACGGATGTGTTTTCTTTAGTCATTTTTCTTCTCAAAGATGCATAATATGTCGCACTTCTTCATTATCGATGAGATATATATCGCCAAAGATACCCTTGTTGTGTGACCTCGAAATATTGTCGTAGGCTATAACTCCGAAACCGTTAGTCGGATCGGACTAAAACTTGTTCAGGCGTGTTCAGAGCACAAGGCTACTCTGTACACAAATTTTGGTCCAAATACAAATTTAATTCGTTTAAAATATGAAAATATTTGGTCGATTTGTCGTGGAACGCACCATCTTTCGTTGTGTGTACTGTGCACATTGATTTACAAATTCTAGTCGTGTACGGTGGGCTACAGTACGGTGGTCTACATGACGCAAGTGTGCCTTCTGTTAAGAGACCGCACGTGTTGTGCAGCAGGATGGCCGAACACCAGCACGCATGCTGCGCCGGCCGCCCAGCCGTGGCTTCGGTCAGCCAGACCATGGATGAGATGGAGTGGGAGCGCGGCATCTGGCCGGCAGGTGAGGCCAATGTGCTCCGGCTGACCTGGCTGGGTACGATGGTGCCGATGGTGTCTGGTTTTGTACGGTTGCAGACGCAGACGGAGTCTCCGGCCTCCGCAGGGACACAATACTTCAGGATTCCGTCGGACTTCTCCATTCATTCAACAATTACAGATTTCAACGTGCGACGTTATGTGCCCACCCCCCCCCCCCAGTATGTCGGCTCAGCATTGCTGGCTCCTGACAACTCATTCAAGGTGCCACCCTTGGCTGCAGCCGCATGCGTCACTAGTGCTGCAACCTTGCCCTCATTAGAGCCGCGCATTCCACTGCTGTAGCTTTGCATTGTGAGTTACTGTGACTGTGCTCAAGCAGTTTAATTGGCCGGATGTTTGGAATTTCCTCCGATCCGCTGCGCGCAGTGGACTGCTCTTCGGCCTCTGCATGGTCATGTGCTGGTTGGTGAACGTCACCACCACGACGCAGTGTCTGTATGCTGCAGGAACGTGGGAAGCGTCGCTGCCAACTTTCGTACACCGTGGGACCTTTATGACACTGTACGATTCACCACGACATGCACTCACGGGCGCGATGGCGCTTTGTGTCTCCGGCAGCTGCGGGGCAGACATTGTACACAGGAAGATAACGGCACGGTACTGCGTCACGGTGTGGGATATGCCAGAGGCATGCACCAAGGACGCTTCGAGAAATCCTAACCACGGTGGACGCCAAAGTAAACCATACTTGGTTGTGGGCGCTAAATGGTCGTCATGGCCGCCGGGTGCGCCGAAAAGCCCAGTTGACCAACGAAAGGGGATGCCATTTCGGTCTGTCAGATCAGATCGGTCTGTCAGATCACATCAGACATCGCCGGAGGCGAGGCTGGTCTACACCATGGGATGACAGCGATGGAGGGAGGCGCCATGTCGGTCCGTCACAGCAGACACAGCCGGAGGCAGCACTTGTTTTCTTCAGGGGATAATCCCAACTTTATTTATTTCTTTATTTATCTCATCTCCTGCCGGTAAATCTCCACCTATGGTTGAAGTCACGTTCTTAAAAAACCAGCGGGCTGTTTGCAAAAATGTGAAAGCGAGTGATGTAAAACATTACAAGAACAACAAGAAGAAGCAAAACATATGAAAGTACGGCATTCCCAAGGGGAGGGTCTAACATGCCCACTTTTTTGCCCGATGGACGATCTCAGCAATTACGAAGTGGATGTCGATGAATGTTAGAGTAATAGATGTTTTTTTAATTAATGTAGTGGTTTTGACCTGCAACCGTAATGAACATTTTCCTTTAAATGCCTTTAAATCGCCCCCAAATGGCGTTGAAATGCTGTAATCAAAACAGTAGGAAATGCCCGATGAACGATCTCCGTAACTACTATACCGATCTTCGTGAAAATGGCTCTAAAATAAACTTCGACATCGATTTGGGGCGAGTTGGGTCATTTACATCCAATATTAATGGGTAGAAAGCCACGAAATGGGGGATTGAAATTTCAGATTTTCCCTATGGACGATCTACGGAAGTAACTTACATAATTGCGCCAAATACACAATGATTGATGTCTTTTCACCGTATTAGATCAGTTGAGGCAGTTAAGAGAAAAGTTAACATATTAAATGTAGAAATTCATCATATCACAATTCAATTAGAGATGGGTTCAGGGTAGAGATGGGTCAACACAACAAATACATTACCCACCTCTAATTGGCTTGCGATGTTACTCACTCTAGTTGAATTGTGATGTGATGAATTTCTACATTTCATATGTTAATTTTTATCTTAACTGCCTCAACTCATCTAATACGGTGAAAAGACATCGATCAGTGTGTGTTTGGCGCAATTCTGTAAGTTACTTTCGTAGATCGTCCATCGGGCAAATCTTGAATTTCAACGCCATTTGGGGGCGATTTAAAGGCATTTAAAGGAAAATTTGTATTACGGTTGTAGGTCAAAACCACTACATTAATTAAAAACATCTATTACTGCAACTTTCATCGAACCCACTTCGTAATTGCTGAGATCGTCCATCGGGCAAAAAAGTGGGCATTTTAGACCCTCCCATTCCCAAGAAAGGAAGCATGCTGCAACGTACAATGCGAACAAAATAAAACGCAGTGGCAAACACATGTGTAAAACCTATTTCGGTAAAAGTGATGAAGTCTAATGACAAACGTCATATCGGCATTATAAACATGGCCGCGTATGGTCGAGATTTCTAACGAACACTAAAACCATATATTTATAGCTGCCTAGCCTGTCATCGAGCGAATCCGCGCCGCGATTGCAGGCCAATAGAGCTGCGGATAGAGTTGCCAATAGAGTTGCGGATCCTACAGAAGACTTCCGACTGCACAATGTTGACCTGAGCCCTCGGGGTCGTGAAGATGTTTTGGGTGCGGGTCGATCGAGCTGACACGTGTAAACAGAACGAAGAAAGAGGATAGAAGAATCAGTGTCGTGCGCCCGAAGCTTTCCTCGCATAATTAACTTTTAAGCGAACAATTTGTCCTTTGGCAAACTCAATTTTGCAATGTGCAACAATTTCAATGGGGATCTGTCTATGCCAAGCTGCCATTGCTGGTGCGGGACGTCATGTCTGTCTGTGTGGCCGTTACTGCACCGGAGGGAGACTGAGTGCGTTCTTTGTCGCATTGTTCTGAGGATTGCGCTTTGTTTGACGTTCCATATGCCGTGGGTTCCAGCTGCGGAACGTTCTGGCAGGTTTCACCTCGTGTGAATAATATGAGCCATTTATGTTGCTCTTTGTCAACTTCCAAACTTCGCCGTTGTTGGCATAGGCACCCATGGACCCGTGCCACCCGTGCTACCTTTCGTGTTATTTTCGTACTTGTTGTATTACCTTCACACAAATGCCTACGTATTTTCCATGCATACCGTGGTCTGATACAATGTCCCTGAGCGTCGCCATCTTGTACGAAACTATACATGAAAGGACATGGGCACCTTATTGCAGTCCGCGCGTTCCTCGCTGAATCCACGAAATTTTGGCGCGGATTTCGTGAGGAATGAACAAAGAACGACGACACATGACGTCAGAGCCCGCCGAATCCGCGGACGGAATGCGACGAAGAACGCCCCTTCCGTATTCTTCCGTGTTCTGCGTGTGTCACCATGTCGGTGCCGGAGAGAGACTGAGTCTGTGTGCCGCAGCGCTCGAGGGCGACACGGTCCGGCTGCGGACGCTGCTGGGGCGCGGCCGCGCCGTCGACTCGCCGGACAGCGGCGGCTACACGCCGCTGCACTACGCGGCGCGCGCCGGCCGCCTCGCCTCCGTCGAGTGCCTGCTGTCGGCCGGCGCCGGCGTCGACGCGCGCACCGGCGGCGGCGCCACGGCCCTGCACCGCGCCGCCGGCGGCGGCCGCCTGGCCGTCGCGCGTCGGCTGCTGTCGGCCGGTGCCGACCCGGGCGCGCGCGACGAGCGCGGCCAGACGTCGCTGCACCGCGCCGCCGAGGCCGACGCCGAGCCGGTGTGTCGCCTGCTGCTGCAGACGGACGCGCGGCTGGCTGCGCTGCGCGACCGGCGCGGCCGGCGGCCGGCCGAGCTGGCGCCGCCCGGCCCGCTGCGTGAGCTGCTCCGCGAGCTGGGCGGGCCGCCGCCTGAGTCGGGCGAGCCGCCGGCCGAGCTGGACGAGCCGTCGTCCGAGCTGGGAGGGCCGCCGCCTGAGTCGGGCGGGCCGCCGCCTGAGTCGGGTGGGCCGCCGCCTGAGTCGGGCGGGCCGCCGGCCGAGCTGGACGAGCCGCCGTCCGAGCTGGGCGGGCCGCCGCCTGAGTCGGGTGGGCCGCCGGCCGAGCTGGACGAGCCGTCGTCCGAGCTGGACGAGCCGCCGTCCAAGCTGGGAGGGCCGCCGTCCGAGCTGGACGAGCCGCCGTCCGAGCTGGGAGGGCCGCCGTCCGAGCTGGACGAGCCGCCGTCCGAGCTGGACGAGCCGCCGTCCGAGCTGGGAGGGCCGCTGTCCGAGCTGGGCGGGCCGCCGTCCGAGCTGGGAGGGCCGCTGTCCGAGCTGGACGAGCCGCCGTCCGAGCTGGGAGGGCCGCTGTCCGAGCTGGACGAGCCGCCGTCCGAGCTGGGAGGGCCGCTGTCCGAGCTGGACGAGCCGCCGTCCGAGCTGGGAGGGCCGCTGTCCGAGCTGGATGAGTCGCCGTCCGAGCTGGGCGGGCCGCTCGGGTAGACAAAGAAGCGGCAGTCGACATGCGATCTGTTCTGTGACTTTGTGTAATGTGATGCAACTTCTATTGGCATTCTTACAACGCCCACTATGTCTTGGAAATACGATGCAAATTAGCGGCGCGCTCAGCTTGCGACTGATCGAGGACCCTCAGCGTATGCCCAGGCTGAGCGTTGCACCTCAGTATATGCGCAGACTGAGCACGGCCACTCAGTGGATACGAACTCGCCTAGTTTGCTCAGGCTATGCAAATACATGTGCACTCAATTGCCGTGTTCCAGAATTAACCCGACAGCGAAATCAAGGAGCAAAATGAGACTATCAGCAACGTTCCAGAGTAATTTCAGATTTATATCGTACTGTTATTTGCCGTCGCACGTTTTATTACCCAACTCCAAGTCACTTTTTGGGGTGTTTTTTTGCTTTCCAACTGAAAAGCACGCATTTCCGGAGGAATTGAGCGGTCACATCATGTTGGCCACATTTATAACATCGCACTGGAAAAAGAACTTCGAAAAATTAAAAAATTACCTTAAAGTACAAATTTATCCTATCGATAGACTATAAATTACCCAGGTTTGTCCGCAAAAGCGGCCGAATGAGTATACGCGGAGGTACATAATTTTCAGAATCTTATACCTGTTTTGCATATCTAGTTAAAATTTCATGTCCATGCCATCGAAGGTCATTGACCTCGAACGGGTCGTAGAGAGTCCTGCCCAAAATATTCAAAGTGCCGTCAATCAGAGTAGTTACGACATATTAGCACCAAAATTAGAGGATGCTGTCATTTCATCAATGTCAACGAAGTCTTATCTGGAAGTGCTAAGCGAGGTCAATGCTGCTGACCTGCCATTAGATCAGTTTCCGCATATTTTTTCCGTATTCAGTTGGTGAAATTCAGTTGTGGGGGGGGGGGGTAATTTGTCACGCCGAAAATGATGACGAGCGTGAAATAAGCATGCTAGATTAACTTGTGTTAAAAGTTAATGACATAAGTTCAGGTCACTTAGCATGTATATTCTGCACCATGCCATCTTACACAGAATGTTGCTGTTCCTCGCCAAGTGATGTCTGGATTCAATTTACGCGCCGCCCAAGTCGTCCAATATGACATGAGATGACACGAATGACCTGAGATGACCTGACCTCGGGCAGGCTGACCTTATTCGACCTGATTTGACCTTTGGAGTGATTTCCCAAGCAGTGCACACCTAGGTGAAGGCTGAAGACATCGGTTTATCAATTTGTGCATTGTCCCGACGTGACCTGAAATCAGGTCACGAGGTTAGAAGTTGGACAGTTTACAAAGACGTTTGAGTATCATATCAGTTCTACTGGGAATACAATTTGCTTTTTGGTGGTGTTCCAAGGTGATGTTACGAATGTACTCACGCTTAAGCTTACTTCACCTGGCCATATCACGTAACCCAACCTAACCTTGGAATTTTCGAATGTCAATCATGTACAAATGTGTTGCTTCAATGATGGAATTTGGAAGACATATTCATATTTTCCAGGTCATTCTCCAAGGTGAAGGTCATATCACTGGGCTCATCTATTATGACCTTTAGCGACCTCAGCATGACCGAATATGAAGAAATAAGATGTGATATGAAGTCTAGGCTCTTGGCTTGCCAATAGCGTTTTCCATTTGTCTCTAACATGCATAGTTCGAACGCTGGTTTTCAAGCCTGATTCTGACCCAATCTGACCTATCCTGTTGTGACCCTTTTTTGTTCTGCTCAAGATAAATGCATTCATCTATGTGCATTGTTGAAAAATAATGTCGAAGAACGCGTGTACCGTCTTTGAAAAAAAATCATTTTCAGGGACTTAAGTATGGGTCCTTATATTGGCCTCATACGGTCCGTAGTGACCTCATTATCAGCCAAAATTCAAATATAAAGTTCGGGTTCTCCATGACTAGAGCTTTCAAACGGAGTTCTGCATTTCATCCTAGCATATGTAGATCGGATGCCAGAGGGGGCGTTCAAGAGCCACCCCCCCTCCCCCCGGCCGGTGAAGATGGATTTGCCGATCCATTAAGAATGTGTTACCGGCGTACCGTCCGCTGGCAGCGCTGGACTGTCCGATGGACCTTAGATGATGTGGTGGACCAATCATAGATTCCTTCAGAAGTTTTGTAGAGGCCTTGTCAGTGGACCTATGTGAGTTGAGCGTTTAGCCCGAGGATGCGGTCGAAGTCGGCTTCATTAGTTCGTTGAATGCTCATTTCACGTAATACAATCGGGTGCTGCTGCCTGCCTCATCCGGCTTTTCAATTGCTGTATGCCCATCGTTGAACTGGTTGTGACCTTTGATGAAGATGCCCCAATGAGTAGAGGAATTCGGAACTTATTCCAATCGAAAACCCTGGCAAAAGTTTCAATGCGTGGCGTAGCTTAACTACCACAAACGTTTATGACTGGTTATCAATATTCATGCTGCGCGCATATTCCCACTCAGTCCGTCACCATGGGAACTCGTGACTGGGAAACTAGATGACATGCCCAGAAATGAATGATGCGGAACATAAAATGATGCGCAAGGGCTGTGTGTTCTGCTTGCGAAGAACTGCTGAACTGGCATCCCTGCTCTGGGACGATGTGGTCGTGCTTATTACGCTATGATCGTTATGTGCAATGCGCCACCTAGTTGTGTAAATTGACTATTATTTTGTCCTTAAGGTCACGTTGTAGCAGCCGGTGATCTGTCTCAGTGTTGCT
The DNA here is from genome assembly GCA_034440615.1 of Ashinkailepas kermadecensis. Taxonomy (NCBI): domain Eukaryota; kingdom Metazoa; phylum Arthropoda; class Thecostraca; family Neolepadidae; genus Ashinkailepas; species Ashinkailepas kermadecensis. The sequence goes on along the minus strand of JAOTOM010004533.1, from coordinate 312,051 downwards.
AGTAACCTGTTGTGCCATGCAACACAAAGGCAGCGTTTCCTCTCCTTCAAGTCAATTGTGCCAAGTACCCGATGAGCAGGCTCACATGTATTGAGGCTCCTACTTTTGTAGATGGAGTTTTGAATGGTGGTTCTTGAACTTGCTAGAACGCCCTTTTTCAGAGTATCACTGGAAGTAGGGATGACGCACCATGGTTTTCAGCATGGCATTGGAAAGAGTTACCCGGTTTTCATGATAATAGAGGAATGGTGACTCTAGCGAAGTGCAATAGATGGGTTGGTGTAACCATACCCAAAAACTTCAACAAACCAGCGCATAGTTTTACAGGCGGTAATGGGTCGTCTGTGCTCACCCCCTGAAGCACCAAGGAAAGTTAGAAATAGGTTGTTAAAGATAGCTAAACATGTTTTCAGTGCGTGTGAGCTTGCATAAAAAGACCATCGCATATTACGCCGTATTCCTCGTGATGGCAGATGTTTGGGAAGTTGCATTCACTTTTGTATTTACCGCTACAGCCATCTGATAAGTAATGTACCTTTCTCATATTCGAATGTACGGAAAGAAAGTGTGGACTTGGGCAGTGACTGGAATGAAGCAACTAAGGCCGCGTTGTGCTTGTAACGTTCAGAAATAAAGCATTTTTGCTTTTACGTGGCAAAAATCACAACATTTCTTGTTTGATCTATTGTATTTTTGGTTGCTAGGGGAGAGATGGAGGAGGCGAGCCCCCATGGCTTCGCCTTCGTATCCTGCTGATATAGTCAGATTCGCAAAACGAACGCATTTTGCATCACCTGTAGCCCTTATTGAATGTGGGCGACTCGCAGAACACCAAACTCCTTCCTAGCCTTTCAGCCAGTTATCGCAAGGTAGTCAGAAGCGATTTTAAGGCCTCACTCTATTTATTTCGGGCTCTCGGCGCGAATTTTTGTGGTTCTCGACGAAAATTTTGGGGCTCAGGCTCAATTTTGTGGGCCCGGTGCGATTTTCGCGCCATGGCTCGAGTTTTCTTCGCTCCGATATTTTTATTTGGGGACTCCGGCGATACATTTTTGGGGGCCTAAACTGAAATTTTTGGAGCTCAACGTGATTTTTCGTGGCTCTGGCACAATTTTTCAGAACACCGTCGCGAGAGGGGTTCCCAGTTCAGTCAACATCAAAGTCATTTACTGGGATACTTCCACCTGGTGGCTGTTCAATACCCAGACTAGGTTGCGTGAGCACATCACTGTAAATAAAATTGCGTGAAAAAAATTTCAAGAGCATAGGTACAGCTTATACCGACTTACTATATAGTAAAATATATATAGTAAATATTAAATATATATGTATATATATATAAAATATAGTATATATACAGTAAATATATATTAAAAATGTTTTATATAGTAAAACTAGCGACTCTGCGCCAATGCACTTATCAATGCATAGCGACTTGGTGCTTGCTTGGTGACGGGTAGCAGCCGGTTCCAAGCGACCGCGGCTCAGTATGAAAAACCTCGCTGGGTCTGCGTGAATCGACATCTTGTGAGATGAAGCTCACCGACTGATCCAGCTCTGGTCTCCCTCTGCGATATTTGTGACCGCCAGGTAAATATCCTACGAACAGCAGTTGGCACTAGTTCCCAGGGGGGAGAGAAAGCGAAGTTTTAGCGCGCTTCGCGTGCCGAAATGAGGCACCCTCTGGCACGACGTGGGGCCCCTCAGCCCCTGGTTGCGCTACCGATTTGCAGCCAACTGCAGTACGAACTGTCCATCTCTCGTCGCGGAGCGGTGCTGCTGAGTTGATTACTGTGCTAGGGTGACGTCACGCGCAGAAAAGAAGGAAGCTCGTGTTAATTGGTACCTGGCCACGCATCCTTGGCATTGCGAGTTGTTATTGGTGTGTGAAAAGAAGTGTTTGGTGTTTCAATTCTGTGAAAATGCCCGTTACTCTAGAAACGTACCTTCCTACGGATGAAGAATTGACAGTCCCTGAACTGAACATTGGATACCCGGCCATGAAGGCTGGATCTTTCCATGTCGGGAAATATTGCGAGGCCCAGCGTAATGTAAGTACATCTCCATATTTATTGTTAAGTAGGTAGGTAGGTATACAGGTATTTGATATTTATATACAAATAAGAAGCCCCTGAGGACCAATCAGAAAACAATGTATGGACTGGATTTGTGGAAGCTTGCTGGGCAACTTCATTTTCTACTATTTATTTTTGAAAGGATACCAAGTAAAATATTCACTATTTCAATTCATCCCACTGTTTGAGCATCCAAGCAGCAGATGAAGACTGCTTTGTTTATGTAGTGATTAATTTTTTTTAAACTAATGTAAGACTGATCCTAAACATTCAGTATTCATTTTGACAATGTGTACTGTATATTTTAACAAAATCATTGGATTTTGGGTGCAACATTATGAGTATGGTTAGTCATAGATTCAGGCTATTTCTGTAGTCTATTGGAATGTATCACTTAGATAGGTATGCATATAATATTCTTCTGTATATTGCCCAGCACCACAGGGTCACTCTGTTTCTACGTGAAATATGCAGTGCTCTGAGTACAACAATTAAGTTTGTATGAGTTTTTTATGTTCCTTTATACTAACTATGTGCTTCCAAAAATGGTCAGTTGTGATAAATGTGTCTGGTGACACATTAATCACTCATTGTTTAATACAAGGTTTTAGACTATGCAGCATGAGCATATTCTGCATGATCCAACCAGTAGATTTTTAGACAATTCAACATTCATAGGCTTTAGGCAGTCCAATGTCTGTATGCCTTAGGCAGTCAACATCCATTGGTTTTAGGAGATCCAACATTTGCAGGTTCCAGGGTAATCTTCCAAAAGTGTATTTCACTGCTTCATTGTTCAATGTTGCATGCAAGCAAAACAGGTTGTGAAAAGACTAGCTCTGATGCTATCAAGACCCCTGGAAGAAGTGCAAATTTGTACAATTTGTGCAATTTCCCTATTTGTTATGCACAACAGTACAATTAGCTTTTATTAATGACAAGTCTTTTATTAGGGACAGCTTCCCCATTTCCTCTGCCCCTGTGCATTTCAAATTGTCCTCATGTATCCTGCCCCCGCCCTGTTCCCTATCCCTCCTAACCTGGCCTAACCTAACCTGAAAAAATTACAAACAAGTAAAGAAATAAAGTCTGCATCTCTTTCATAATCGTTCAAGACGTCAGAGTTTAGTCTCGTAGTAACCTGTTTTGTTTATATGCAACAAGTGCGCCAGTTTCGGTGACATTTAACCTTGAAATAGTGGGATCGGGGTGGCAGCATTTTAGTAATAAAAGGGACGCTAGCTGCTTTGCGACCTCGTGTTGATAATTTAAAAAACAAATTTTGTCTTTGTGCGGGAAACGGTGACATAACAAATATAAATTTTTTCCCTTGCTGACATTTATAAAGTAGTATTAAAGATCAAGATTAAGTACAGAATGCCTTTTAAAATTCAAACAATGAACAATATATGAATAATACTACAAGTTTTCCTCGGCCTTCTTGCACGATCCGAGGTCACCTTGGTGCTAAGTTTTTTTTTACGCTTTACCAGTAAAGCACTTCTTGAAGATTACTGGTGTTAGGGGGTCTATATCAGAACCTCTAATGTTCATAGCCTCTAACGGTTCATAACATCTAGGAATCAAAAAGACTAAGCGTTCAAAATCTCTAAATTCGGATATTTGATTATGTATTGGGGAAGTTCAGAACTTCTAATGTCCAAAACCTCTAACCGTTCAAATTCTCTAGGAGTTCAAAGCATCTAAAGACTCAAAAGCACGAACGATCAAAAGCTCTAGGTGTTCAAAACCTCGAAGGTATCCAAAAATCGAATCAACAAAAACATCAGGAGTTCATACCGGCTAATGGCAAACGAGTTCAGAACCTCTAGCAATTGAAACCTCCGTAACGTGTTGAAAACCACTAATCAAGAACTTTGCCTAAAGGAGCGATAAAATTTAAACAAACATTTACTTTCCAAATGTTCGCATACAAACTTCATACCCTTCCCTCCCACACGCGCAATTCAACCGGAATAACGTTCACCTGCCCGACGACGGCACCGAACCCTTCTCGCGCAGCACCGATTTTACCATAGTTCTTGATTAAGATGATTTGAACACACATTACTTCTCAAGGTTTAGAGGTTTCGAACGCTTAATATTTTGAACGTTATGGTTTCTGAACCTTAGACGTTTTGAACGTTTTAGAGGTTTTGAACGTTTTAGAGGTTTTGAACGTTTTAGAGGTTTTGAACGTTAGATGATTTGAACGCTTTGAGGCTTTGAACTCCAGGTATTTTGATACAGTAGTAAGTTTGAACTGTTCGGTTTAATGAACAGTTAGTTGATTTGAACGTTCGGAGATTTGACCGTTTTAGAGGTTTTGAACTGTTAGATGCTTTGATACGTTAGAAGTTCTGAACATCCCCAAAAGAAGGAAGCTTCCGCCGATTAGGAGTTTTGAATCATGAGAGGAATCTAACTTTAGAGGGTTTTATAAGTTTTGAACTAATCGATGCTCTGAATCCTTAGACGTTCTGATACACCCCCGTTTTAGGTGATCCAACATCAGGTTGAGTTAGTGGTAAATTTGCACTTTAAGGTACTTTTTGAATTCTTGGAATTTATTTTTCCAATACAATATTTATGAATGTGATTAATGTGATGCAGCATTTCTTCTGCAAATGTATACTTTTCAGTTGGGAGGAAAATAACACCCAACAAGTGGTTTGGTGTTGGATAATATAGCACAAAAGGTAATGCTTAAAATAAAGAAAAATATAACATGACCTAACCTAGTCTAACCTTCCATGCTAGAAAACAAATTATAAAAAATGGAAAATTAAAAAAAATTGTTAAAATTTTCAAATGAAAAAAAACCAAACGTAACATGATCTGTTTTTGAAGACACATTCTTACAAATTAACAAAACATTAAACATTTTTCCAACCTAACACAAAAGCCTAACCTAACTAAACCTAACCAAACGTAACCCCTTTGTATGCTTTATGGAGATAAAACATGTGTAAAACGTTTCTCGTGGATGCCTTAAACTGCCATAATGCCAGGGTAAGTTTTCTGTAATATTACATTATTGTGATATATTACCGCACCCGAAATGCAATTGTGCTTTAAAGTGTTTTATGAATTCTTGGAATTTATCTTTGGAATGGAATGTTTATCAATGTGACTAAGGTGATGAGACCACTCGTTTTTGGTGCAAATGCTTACTTTTCATTTTGAGAAAATTACACCAAATAAAGTGCTTTGAGTTAGGCAACATAGCATGGTATATAAAAGTGGTTAAAGTAAGTAAACATAGTATATAAAAGTAATGTTTTAGGAAGCAATGCATCCTAACCTAACCTAACATAACCTCGCTTTGGAAAACAATCCAAAAAATCAACCGATAAAATGTTAAAGCAATTTATTTTCTTCAAATTTTCCAATTTAAAAAGAAGCCTAACCTAACCAAACCTAACAACCTGTCATTAAAGAAAAACAATTTCTTTTTTTAATAAAAAAAAGTTCAACATTTGGAAACTTGGAGGTAAGGTGAAGTTTTAAGTGATGATGGGGCTGGTATGAGATCACCAATTATTTTGTGCTGCCGATGGCAAGAGGCATCACAATGCACACCTGAGCTGGTGTTTAAACCTGAGTTCAAAGTAGTTTGCACCTTGCAATTTGAAAATCATCTCCATAGTGAGAAGTAAAGCAATAATTTACTCCATTTAAACTTTGAAAACCAACCTATTGGTCAGAAATAAAGCAATGATTAACTAATACAAGCTGTGGTAATTGTCCATGAAACCTGCATTGGGAACTAATGATCTGATATCATGGATTACTTTTGTTTTGAAGCCCCAAATTCTCTGTGTCTTTGCGGTCAATATTTTCAGTTCAGCCTCTGCTCTTCCCATGTACCTATGCTCCTGTTTAACCCAGTAACAAACATATATTCAGCAGCTGGCAATCAATGACGCAACTAAGATGATCGTTCCAGCACTAGCATGTATGAAGATAAAATCATATTTGCTATTTATTTGCTGTTTTGCCATACACAATGCAATACAATATGCTCAATGCAATACAACATACTTTGCTGCTCGACCTTTTTAAATTGTCAGACAGGCAGCGAACCCACTCGCCGAACGCACTATTGGCTGTGGTGACATTGACCGCGACTGAGACCCGCCCGACGGACCAATGCTCAGTGTGATAACTCACGGGAAAAACTGGCCAGAAATGCATTTCTCGACCATTTTTTATGCCATATTCGTGGCGCCATGGCATCAGCAAATGCTTCACGCACACCAGGTCACAGTTTGTATGACAATTTTCACAAAATTTGATATAGTAACAAGTCGATGGACAACATCGTGGAAAAAAACGCGTGACAACGCGTGCACAAATGTCGGCGTTTGACGACTGATAAAGGTAAGATGCATCCTAAAAACCTGGACAAGTGAGGTATGAAATGAAAGCTGAAAACATTCTCAATGCGATAAGCTATTCAAAAAGGCATAGAACGATCCACAATATTCTATTTTTGATTAAAAATAAGTCATTACAACAGTCGTTAAATTTTTAGTACCTCGAAGTACGATTAAGGTTTTAAAAAAACGCACAACAGCGCACAACCAGAGACCAATCCCAATTAAATCAGCGATCCTTTGGCTATATGTACCGTAAGTTTCAGCTGCACCTATCTGCTCTAACACCGGTAGTGATCAATTGTATCCCGGCAGGTTGCGGTGCGATGCGGTGGCCGGCACGGGGAAGCCCCAGTCTGACGCCGCGACGCGCCGGCTGGCGGGGTATTTTGACAGTAGCCTGATCCAGCGATCGCTGTGCAAAAAAATCCCCTAACTGACGAGGCGACTAAGTCGAGATAGGTCGCGTAGAGCGTTTCCCATGGCGGGGAGCTGTCCTTGCCTGTAAAGGTCCGGTCAGTGTGGTTGGATTTTGCGTACAGTGAAAATGGAGGTGCTTGTCAGCAGAGTGGAATTAGTGGCTTGTTAACCAGTGCAAAAGCATTTGGGCGTTGAAACTATTATGCTCATGTATTTACTTATAGTTCGCAGTTGGTTATGGAGAAAATCCCTCAGGACTATCTCCCGATTGAGTCGTCGATTGTGGACACGAAAAAGGCGACCGACTTGATCACCAAGAACTTAAAAGGAAAGTCGGTTAAGTGTGAACGAGCCCAGGGTAAATTCAGATGTCAGTTTGCGACTTATCTTTCGGGAGACGAGGTGTTCTACGTGTCCCTAAAGCGTGGTGACCACGTCGTGAGTGATGAAGCTAAGACCCGCCTTGATGACGAGGCCGTGGAGGGAGCGCGAGGGCGACCAGGTAGAATCTACGATCAGCTCAGCGCCCGTTCTCAGCGTCGGACGTCCTCAAGAGTTGCTTTGCTCAACAGCACAGTTCTCTGTAGCTCGTGGAGGCTGCTAGGCAAAGTGCTTGTGCTGAGGACATGAAGGACGCGGCTTTCGTGCTGCGACAGGTGGGGGAATAACCGAATCGGCCCAGCAAGATTCGCCGGGCTCTCAGAAGCTCTAAAGTGAGCCAACCCGAGCGCGTGTCAGGAGACCGGGCGGTGGCAATGTGTGTGTCAGCTGACTTGTCTGTGCACGGCTACCGTAAGTCCGCCGAGTGACGAATGATGCGGCGAAGACAGACATCCTGCCTGCCTATGGAAAGGTGCATGAGGCCAAGGTAGAGTGCTATCCGGCAGTCAACAGCATGAAATTCACCGAGACGTCAGTTCTCCTGGATCATACATCAGCTCTCTACGGGCTCTTCTGGATCATACGACGCAGCGGCTGGTGGCATGTCTCCCGTCTGTCGCCCGTACGGACTCAGCTTCACCTGCCGACCAGCAGTTGACGTCATCCAGCACCTGCACTTCGGCCGTGCTTCACGTCAAATGGGAATTTCACGAGGCTACAGGGCAAGTCGTATACAAACAGATGGGAGACGGCGATGAAGCTGCAGAACAAAATCTGTTCTGTACCACTCTGATGCCTTTGCAACTAACAGTGGGTGGCACTTGCGTCTGGACCAACCCACGCCGTATTCAATTCGCTTCTGCCGGCCGTTGCGGATCCAGTACAAGCGCGAGACAGCAGAGGCCCTCCAGGGAAGAACGAGACAGTGACGTACTCAGTAGACGTATCCGAGATACGTCTACTGAGGCCGACCTACGTCGCCGCAACAGACGGTACCAGTTTCAGAGTGGTGTACAATGTTCAACTCACCATGATTCACAGCAAGATGGTAAACGCTCTGACCAACACCGGCAGAAGCATGACATGCACCATTTCTGGGTGCACACCTCATCAGATAAATGACCTGTCTGCTGCCGCGGCTCGACCTGCCCGCGAGGGTGCATGCCAGCTCGGTCTCTCAACTATGCATGCCTGGATTCGATGCTTTGAGTGCCTTCTCCACATTTCTTACCGCCTGGAGGTCAAGGTGTGGGCAGTGTCTGGCGAAGAAAACAAGATGCGTGTGAAAGAAAGAAGGAAATAATTACAGCAGCAGTTCCGGGAGAGACTGGGTCTTGTCGTGGATCAGCCATGTGCTAGGTAGGTAGGTACGTCTGACGACGGGAACACGGTTCGACGTGCCTTCAGAGACGTATTTTACCTGTGTCATATCTTAGGAATGTATTTTGGAATAATTTCAGCCACTTAAGACAAGGAGATCTTGGATCTATTCTGCGGAGCAATTATTAGGTCACATTTACAGTGCAGAATGCTCGTATAGCAAGCGCTAACTAATAATTATCCAATATATGAGTGCCCGTGGACTTCGCTTATGACGCCATTATGATGTCACTATGAATGACCGGACGTCGATCTTTTAAAACGAGGTACACTAGATACTCATGTAGGTGTGTGCACAATTTGAGCTGTCTACCTCAATTGGTTCCCGATATATTTCGCGGAAGCAAAATGAGGAGAGGGGAATGTTCTCTTCACTCTTGTAGGTATTACCTCTGAAATTCCTGGGTTAAGCAATCTTTAAGACAATCGAGCTTCTCCATATCTTCGAAATGTGAAGCTCTTTCGATTAAAACCAAAATCGCCCCTGTAACTAGCATACTTTGTCCGCAATAATTTATGGCCAGTTTTTCCCTCGAGTTATCACAGTGTGCAATGGCTGGACCGTCGGCCGAGTCCATCGACCCGATTCAGATGCCGGGAAACTTCATGAAGAGCCGTATTTTCCCGAAGTTGACCAGTTTTACAGGTGTGGTCGAACTCAGCCAAAACAATATCAGGTGGGGTCTGGACGTCAGAGACTCCAGCGGTGGCGGTGCCCGCGTAAATGAGAGCAGATCATCAATAGTGAGCATGTCTGTAGTACTTTTGAGCAGGATACTGCTAGAAACGAGGAGTAACTTTTGCCTAAGCGTACATCTAAGATCACGATGACAAAGCTCGTTTAGGGAAAGACATCGATTCAGTGTTTAATTGGTGGTATGTTCCACCGATTTTCATCAGGGATGTACTACTGCTTTAGGGTGTACCTGGTTTTAAGTGTACATTTCTGTACAGCTTTTAGCTGACCTGCTCGATTACTTCAGGATGGGCAATCGGCTCTTAAACCGATACGCCCAGCGCAATGGGTGTCTCAAGATGGAATTTTAGGCGTAGTTTCGCCGGGAATTGTAATAAGTGGCGTAGGTGTCACTTTTCCAACTACGCTACCATCGACATTTTGCTATCTCACACTACCGTGAGGAAACGGCACTTTATTTCTCTTATTTTTTCCACTGTAGCTTTACTTCGGCATTCCACTGATAGTCGCAGTTTGAGGGCATCTTTACCTTTTTTACTTAGGGGAGTCGAATTTACATTTTAGGATTCTGGATGCTGAGGGAGAAAACTGGGTCATCCAATTCGGAGGTAGTAATTGTTTTCCTCTTTGTTACATACGAAATTCCATCTCGTACTGTCCAGCAAATTTTCTACATTTTATCAACAAGCAGCAAGCTTACAGTCATAACCAAACGGGACCATTCAACCTTCCAGCAAGAAGGAGATAATAATTTTCCGGAGAGGGTAATATTCTGGATAACAAAATCCAGGAGCAGCTATTTTATAACTATGCTGACGGATGTTTTTAAATGCCACATGCATGAATTAATACTCATCTGATGGCAATTATTTAATTCAGCTGGGGTGGGGCGCAGTGGGAATGACATGGAGTTTGATGCGGTGCTTCTGGTGTCGCAGTTCACATGCGAGACTAAGCCCACTGTATTCGGGCTAAAGCAGTGCTGAAGCTGACCCTTGAGTTTTCTGGCAAGTTCCGGGATTTAAACTGTAGCTTCGTTTCCGATTTCTTGCCATTTGAGTGAACATTTTAGTTTTCTATTGGGCGTGGCTTGTGGGGACGAGTAGTCTAGGGGTAAGTTGCCCGTCTCACAATCGAAAGATTGTGGGTTCGAGTCTCACCTGTCGCTACTCTTCGCCCGCGACCAATCGGCGTGAGAGAATGGCGACGCTACATGACTCAACGGTCGACGTGTCGTAAAACCAATAACCACCACCACCACTGGGCGTGGCTTGTGAGCTGGCCCCGTCGCCCACCGATCCTCTAGCTTACCGCTGCCTATGCATGTATTTGGACTTAAACGTATGTACATATCTCCACGTTTGTGTTGCACAACTGTGCGCAATGTGTTGCACTTCAGCCGAGAAATAGACGTGACTGATGCTGCTGCAGTGATAAATTATTCGTGAAATAGGGTGGAATATGTCACTTTCTGAACATTCAATCCACATCCTTCTCCAAGAAGTATCGACATCCTGCTCCTTGATTAATGCTTATCAAGTCTTCATGTCTCCTTTCTAACAGTATCTCGTTTCTAAATAGCATGTGCATGCTCTCGATAAGGAATGGTAATACATGAATATTTTCCAATGTAATTTCAGGTAAAGGGATGGCCTATAATGTGATATGACATACAATATCTGTTTATAGCATAGTTATTATTCTCCCTATCCTGAATATAGATCTTCTCAAATTATGAAACTCGAAACAAATGATAAAGCTCCATTCATAAGTACCTGCACTATTGGCTCAACTTTTAGTCTGAAAGACATCAAAAACATTTTAAATGACACTAATTTCATGGGAATTTTCTACATCCTGCTGGGTTCGTTTCGACATCTCACCTAACGAAAAACCATTATTTTAACTCTGTGTTGCTGGTAGTAAGAACTCCGTAGTTTCCATGTGAAGCACAGGCATTTAAAGGGATGACAACGTCATGGCTGGTATGGGATCATCACCGGCCAGGGCATTATGACTAATGCTCCCGTGACGACGCTCGTGCTCTTCTGAGGACACATTCCTCGCGTGGCATCGATGACGACACTGCTCTCCTCCCTGGCGTCATGAGGCATAAACACTCACGCCCGAATGACATGGTGTTGCACACGACGCCTGCAAACCTTAGCGATACTCTGATCGCGGCGCGATAACGCCGTGCTCTGGGACAATTCGTGACAATTCGGGAATATCATCCATCTTTTCAAGGCTTGGTGCGGGTAAGCTTGCGCAATTATTTGTTTTCATGGTATCATTGATCTGGAGACTGAAGTTCCCTTGACATTTATATCTCTTGTGCATACTAATATTTGTGTTCAATGTGATTGTGGATCGCTTGAAATGGGCTCGTTGCACTTTGCATACTGCCTTACGATACCGAACAACATGATTAGCTCTGTATTTGTTTTAGTCCCCGCGAAACGAGCATATCACCTAACCTTCCCATCTGGGGGGTGGGGGTGCTTGCCACCATCTGACCCATTCCGTGTGGGACTGAGATAGGGCCGCCGAGACGAAAACCGGAACGTTGCGTGTCACAACTCCAATCCAATGATACCTGATTAAAAGAAGAAGATAAACTATCGGCTATTGACGGGGCGGAGCAGCAGGCCGACCGGCAGGTCACGCTGCTGGCGAAGCAGCAGGTCGGCCAGCAGGTCACGCTGAACAGAGGCCTCTGCGGATTGCAACCACGCCATTGTGTTGTGTTCGGTCATCGTCTTTGTTGGCGTTCTGTGTCGCCGACCGTGACTCACACTTCCGGTTGTGGAACGTGACTCATTGCGAGCCTGGACCGTGACTCAGCTGCGACTCGGCACCGATGGGAAACACCAGCCTAACAATACCCGCTCGCAACAAGCCACAGGAAGGGTTCTGCATCGCCCTTGCGCGTTCGCAGGGCAGCCGCAGTGGTGGTGGAACGCGGTGGCCTCGGGGTGTTGAGGGTCGACAGCAGTGTGTCGGGACGATCGGGGAGGTGAATCCTGGCGGTCGTGTTCGAGACGATCGGAGACGTGAACTCTGGCGGTCGTGTTCGAGCCAATCTTGAGACGTGGTGTTGCACATCGTCGATGCGACATTTCGCATGCATTCTCGAATGCTGGCACTCTATCCCATCTCTCATTTTTGCAGACATTCTTTAGCAAGATTTAACCACCAACACCATAAAATGAGTTTCTGGAAATTCTTATGGGTCGAAATAGCGTAGTCCAATATTCAAGTACTGGTCAATTTTAGCTCGGAATATTTTCATTTCCGTTGGAAGGTTCCGTTCATATCGTTGTTATCCCATCATCGAACTATTTTCTTCAGCTTTCAGCCATGACGTAATCGCAACAGCTCGGTTGCTGAGATTCCCCACCGTAGGTGTAATCGTATCTGGAGGGGTAGTTTGCTTGTGAATCGGCCACGTCACACAGACCACGTGTGGGTGTATGTGTATATATATATATATATATATATATATATATATATATATATATATATATATATATATGTGTGTGTGTTTGTCACATGTAGCGTCGCGATACATGGAGCATCTTTTATGGAGTATACAAACCCGTGCCTTTTCACGTTTTGATGAAACCAGGAAGAACAGTGAAGGGAGCTGAATACGTGAACTTCCAATATATGTAGATATCTATATGTAAGCAGAGCAAGCGTTTTAATTGTTAATAAGCCTGGCGGTGTGGGTGCGGCGAAACCAAGCCGGCGAATGTGAGCGGATGTACGCAGTACACTTCCGCGTACGGAGGAAGTCGGGGAATTGTAGCAAGAATAGCTGGAAGAAATGGTCTGAACTACAGATGCAGTCAGTCTGGCCGTGCAGCCATCATAACAATCAGCTGTTTTAGAGATGTGTGCTAATCAGGCTGGCTGGATTTGGGCAACTTAGATGGCATTGCTTCGAATAGTAGCGTGCGAGCTGCAGTTTTGAGCGAAGTGCGGCTCATAGCTAATGTTGATTGTGCAGGAAAATTTCACACTGAGAGGTAAATTTGTGATATATATATATATATATATATATATATACCGATTTTGTGACGACTAGAGTCTTGAGCACACAGATAGGCGCCTCCCGAGTTTTCGCGGGAAGAGATGCCAGAAATGAACGGGCATCTCAACCATTTCCGTGGGATAAGAGTTCGTGGATCTTACTGAGGTCGTGGTTCATTTGTGTGATCGGGAGACGCTATAGGGCTGTTAAGCCACTGCTTTTCCGGAGTTATCAGTGGAATATGTGATTGCATCATTGTTGTGTAGATGAAGTCCATAGCAACTACAAGATACTAAAGCATTCCTCATTATTTGTATTTACTGACAGCTTATATCCAGACCCATTCATCACAACTCGCACCATCGCACTACCTCCTCAGTCGTACAATTGGCGAATGCATATATCTCTACTTCGCGTAGTTGAGTCGCGCTGACATGCTGGGCACTGACATTGAACAAAATGTGAAAACAGTCGTCGTACCTGCACTGTGGCAACCAAACAAATATCATTTCAGTGAGGCGCGAGGCTGTGCTCACTGGTCAGATCATACACCAGCCAGCGCTGGCTTCACAGCGCCACCTTTTGGCTCTTTGATCATGACGCTCATTGCACAGTAAGATATCTACAATGTTGCAGGCACCCACAGAAGAAAAAAACACGCTACCTGCAGTTAAAACCCACACTCGAGTACACACTATCTATGGAATGATACCGATAAATATCACGTCTTCTTGGTGTCAGCGTGGATCCGATGGATCTGACTAGTGAGTGGGAAAATGTGGATGTGCTGGGTGTTGCGATAGAGGCCCAGGCGGCGTCGATGAGGCACAGCCGGTCGTCTGGCCGGTCTGCGGACGGGCAGTGCCGGTGTGGTGACGGCCGCCAGCGGGTTGCCGTGACGGTGGTTGCGGTCATCAGCAGGGTGAGCAGGCTGACAGTCGGCGGGTCGCCGTGACTGTGACGGTGGCCGCGGTCACCAGCAGGGTGAGCGGGTCGACAGTCAGCGAGTCGCCGTGACCGTGACGGTGGCCGCGGTCACCAGCAGGGTGAGCAGGCTGACAGTCGGCGAGTCGCCGGAGCTGAGACCGCCCTTGTCGGCAGCCCGTTCGGGCAGACAGCTGTAGTCGTCGGCCAGCGCCGTCAGCCGGAACTGATGCAACGGCCGACCGTCTTCACACACACTCGTGGCGTACAGCTCGCGCTCCACCTCCTGCGCGCTGACGACCGGGTCGTCGCGGACGCCGGTGTCGTTGTCGTTGCCGGCCGCCGCCAGGAAGGCGCGCTCGCCGACGCGCACCAGCTCGGCCAGCGCCGGGCAGTTGCAGCCGAACCGGTTGCCGTACACGTGGAACAGCGCGTGCGCGGCGTCGTCGTCGTTGTCGTCGGGCTGCAGGAACAGGCCGAACGTGCCGTTCTCGGCGGCGGCCAGCCGGTTGCCGGCGAAGGTGAACACGGCCGACTCGAAGGGGCCGGCGGCCGAGCCGTCGCCCAGCCGGATGTCCACGCCGGGCAGCTGGCGCAGCGCGGCGAACGCGGCGTCGCCCAGCACGGCGATGTCGTTGCCGAACACGTGCGCCTGCTTGAAGGAGACGCGCAGCGGCGCCGTCAGCCGGCCGATGGTGTTGTTGAGCAGCTGGAACGTGTCGACCGTCATCTGTAGCTGGTCGGTGTCGAGGCTGGCGATGGTGTTGCCCGACAGCGTGACGCGGCGCGCGTCCTTGGAGTGCGCGCGCCGGTCGGCGTTGACGCGCAGCCGGTCGACGCGCTCGATGGTGTTGGCCTCGAGGAGGACGGCGCCGGCGCGGCCGACGTCGACGCTGAGCCGGCCGATGGCGCAGCGGCGCACGGTGACGTTGTCGGCGCGCTTCAGGCGCAGACCGTCCAGCTGCGAGACGCGGCTGTCGACCAGACTGAACGCCAGCAGGTCGGCGTCGGGCCCGAACATGTCGGCCGGCAGTCGCGCCGAGCGCACCGCCTCCAGCTCCAGCACGTCCATCTCGACCACCCGGTCGAAGGCGGCCCCGTCCACGGTCAGGTTGGCCACGTTGCGCAGGTGCACGCTGCGCTGGACGCCGCCGTCGGTGTACATGGAGAGCGGCTGCAGCCGCAGCCGGCTAATGTTGGTGAGCTGCAGCTGCTGCAGCGACACGGCCCGCGACAGCGCCTGGCTCACCACCGTCACGTGCTGGCAGTTGCGCACGTGCAGCCGCCGGCTGCGGTCCGACACGAAGGCGGTGTTGTCACCGAGCAGCAGCGGCTGGAACAGGTGCGGGCACGGTCAGGGGCGCGTCGCGGTGACGATGTCGGTGGCGGGATCACAAAGCCTGCCAACCACCCCACCACAGCGTGCGTGGCGAACACATATCGACGGACGTGACACATGCGTATTTCGTGACGATGGTACGGACTGGCGGACGTTACCTGAACTGTGCAATGCTTGTACACAATGCCACATGATGCTACAGGCTACATGTTATATGCTACAAAGCTGCATAATGCTCAGGCTCAGCGAAAGTCGAGCCAGCCGGTCGCGAAATCAGCGGCGGGGGCGGACCGCATGCACGCGGCTGGTGAAGTCTGGCCACTGTGACTGCTGCTGTTAGCCGGCCGGGCTCAATGTCCCATTCGTTAGCCAGGCTCAATGTCCATTCGTTAGCCGGGCTCAATGTCCCATTCGTTAGCCGGGCTCAATGTCCCATTCGTTAGCCGGGCTCAATGTCCTATTCGGCCATCGGATGGCGCTGTCTGTACACACTGGCACTGAGAGCTCTCCTTTCGTGCGCTCGCGGATCGCTTTCTCCGAGCCTGCCCGTGGCGCGGGCGTGGCTCCGGCTTTTGTCTGTTGGTGGTCGCGGCCGTGACGCCGAGCCGTGGACCGGCACCCTGCTGCAGATGGACTGGGCGGCCTTGGTGTGGCGGCAGGCCACGGTCTACTGCGCAGTAGACAGAACGGCCGGACCCGTCCGCCACGGCCCTGCGACGGCGTCCAGCCACGCCTGCTCACTGCGCCCAGATGCATGGAAAACATCCACACAATCGACGCGCGCTAAAGTCCAAATAGCTAGTTGAGGGAACGACACGTAGCGGTACAGTTCGGTACCCAGTGCTGAGCGCTGCGGCCCTGGTACAGCATTGTGGCCGATCTTAACGGCGATGGACTGCAGGCCAGTGTTTGGAGCTGTGGGCTGCGGTGCAGTGCGATGCCCAGTGCCGAGGCGGTACTGACCTGCTGCTGCTCTGCTCGGCTGCAGTCGCACTAGGGGCGGTACTCACCTCGCGCTCATGGTCGGCTGCAATCGCATGCTCGGGACGGTACTCACCTCCTGCTGCTCTCGCTTGGCTGCAATCGCATGAGGGACGGTACTCACCTCCTGCTGCTCTGCTCGGCTACAGTCGCACTAGGGGGCGGTACTCACCTCGCTGCTGCACTGGTTGGCTGCAGTCGTACTAGGGGCGGTACTGACCTCCTGCTGCTCTGCTCGGCTGCAGTCGCACTGGGGGCGGTACTCACCTCCCGCTGCACTGGTCGGCTACAGTCATGCTGGGGCGGTACTCACCTTCTCGGCTGCAATCGCATGAGGGACGGAACTCACCTCCTGCTGCTCTGCTCGGCTGCAGTCGCACTGGATCAGCTCCAGACCGTCCTGGTCGTCGCACTGGCACTCTGGCCGCTGACAGAGCCACTGTGTGGAGGGCCGCGCGTCCTCGCCGCGCTGGGAGCGCTGCGGCAGGCCGGCAATGGCCGACACCAGCGCGCACAACACCGCCGCGCGCACCACACGCTCGCTGATCATGATGCCGGACTGCTTGGTGGCCACCGTACTCTGCCGCTGCTGCTGCCGCTCCGTCTGGCACAAACTGACTGGGCGGCGGTGCTTGTGTCTATCTTTATGCGGGTCTCTGCCGACCACTTCCGCGAACGCCAGCCGTTGTGTGACTCAGGCGCGCCTCGTCGCCCGGTTCCAGGCACTTTCACGTGACGTCACGCGCCCGTCGCGCCGGAGGCGGCGCACTGGACGCGGCGGCGCACTTTGGGCCAGAGCCACCTGAAAGCCGCCAATAAGCGGCCGCACGGCGTATTCGTACAGCATCAGTTTTTTTTTGTTCGGGGGGGAGAATTTGCTGTTTTAGCCCTATTACGGGAGGGCTCCAATCGTGCGATAAAATTGCAGGGGCAGGGTACATGGTGTCCCATTGGCATCTCGCAAACCAACCGGCTAATTTTCTCTCTGGAAACGGCCATCGAGTACCTGCGACGTGATATACATTTATATGGTAAACCTTTTGCAGAAGCTGACACTGAAACCGAAATCCGAGGAATTTCTGGAAATCTCCAGACCGGACTACTGCTGCATTTTGTGATCGGTTTTGTCACGGTTGCATGTCGAGTGAGAGCGCTGTGCTGTTCAAAAACCAGATGCGAGTCAATGGCGTGCGAACATGGAGAAATCATTTAGATATATTTTCTTCCCGCATGATGCTTCCAAGTTGACGAGAGATCATTATGTTGGCCTCATCACAGGCTATTCAGGTGTGGTTGGTTGGCTGGTTTGTTGCGGCTCTACGACGCACTCAACAGCTGAGGCCATATGGCGTTGCCTGCCTCTCATCCCGGCATTAAAGGTGGGCACCGCGGGGAATCCGACCCCTGGGGACGAGTGGTCTAGGGGTAAGTTGCCCGTCTCACAATCGAAAGATTGTGTGTTCGAGTCTCACCTGTCGCTACTCTTCGCCCGCAGCCAATCGGCGTGAGAGATTGGCGACGCTACATGACTCAACGGTCGATGTGTCGTAAAACCAATAACCAACCAAGGAATCGAACGCCGCACCTATGTCATGCCAGACTCTCGGCTTGACCACTGAGGTACCGACACCCCGATTATTCAGATTTAGGATACCAGTGTCAATAACAATAGCACATAGGCAACGGCAGAATCAGCAAATTAAAAAGGGGAAACAGTTCGTTGGAGATAATGGTTATCAAATATCCGCATCATCTCAAGTCCACGTCTGAATTGGAATATTTCGAGAGCTCCGACTGCATTCGGGCCCGAGTGACGGCGAATACCGGCTGGGCGAGGAGCTTCCAACTGGCCGTCAACTGACGTTCTGCCCGAAAACAGTCGACTCGTCCCAGCCGTGTCCAGGACTGACAAGCACGCAGCTGTCCGCCGAGCTGGGCCCGATACCCAGCGCCGGCCGCACCACCTGTCGGACATGTGCCAGCGCCGTCTGCCGCCAGCTCGGCTTGCACGTGCTCCAATTTTGTCACGAACTGGGAGCCATTGGTGCGTTTTGAATCTCCGTCGTAATACATGAAAGTCTGCAAAACAAATTTTTTCATAACAATTTAATTCAGATGCGGTGTCTGAGACATCAGGATGGCTCGCCTCACAATCAGATATAGACGACAAAACTGGCGTTTTCTGGAAATGGACTATTTAAGCAAAACTTCCCTCGTAGAAACACTTCCCTGGTGCGGTCCTTGATATTGATGTACATCGGAAATTATGCCAGTATGTTGAAGCTTCCGTGGACATCTTATGAAAACATCAAAGTTATGTAGGGAAAGTGAGGTTAGTAGAGCCTCCAGGTAAGATGGGTCACCCCCATTATCTCACCTATGGTGTCACGAGAACTTACAAGCCACCTGCCAACACTTCGAAGGAAGTCTTAATTTTTGGTTGGACTGGGCGTGGTTGAAATCTGGTGAGCTTTGAACACAAATGTGTTTTAAGGTGCAATCATTGCATTTATGCTCACATGAATCCAGAAAGATGACCGGTCATTGTCGATTCGAACTAGATGCTTCAACCGCTGATGCCAGCGATGATACCGTTACCACTCACCCGCTTTTTGTTTTCGAAAAAAAATCATCTCGATGCCGTCCAGTTTTGTGCTACTTGTGCTGTCTCGTGGAAAACGTGGACTGAGCTTGCACTTGCTTAGCGTATCACCAGTGAGCTCGCGCCCTAAACGTTTAAAAAGTGGAACAATAGTTCACCACTTCTGCTCTGTATGCGTCGTTAAATGAGGTAAAAGAACAGCTACCCTCTCATCGGCTGCCTCTAACGATACAGCTGGACTTGTCACAAACTGATTACAATAAAAGTGATGAGAAATCAGTACATATTAAAGCTTGCCTGGCGTTTTTTTCTTCGTTCATCTTCTTGGCTACCGTCCATGGCGCCACTCCCTCCCCCATGTGCTTCGTCCAACGCTTTCTCCTACTTCTCCGCGAGTTGTCAGTGATACCTAACATTGATACGGCCAGTGAGCGGTCCGCCAGCGAGTGAGGCTTGGCGACGCTCACGTCCGCAAATTGCGTTGCCAACTGCCAGCACAGGACGCCATTAGGGACGCTGGATGAGCGCGGACAACAGCCGGGCCATGGAGTTCCCCTGCTGCAGACAGCCAACTGCCAGCACAGGACGCCATTAGGGACGCTGGTTGAGCGCGGACAACAGCCGGGCCATGGAGTTCCCCTGCTGCAGACACAGTGTGGGGCACCATGTCGTGACAGGGAACTTACGGACTCGCCGCAACTGCGCACTCTTGGCATCCTGTAAAGATACGTAAGCACTGCGTTCGATCTTCACGAGTGTAGGAGGGGACGAGTGGTCTAGGGGTAAGATGCTCGTCTCACGATCTAAATGTTGTGGGTTCGAGTCTCACCTGTCGCTACTCTTCGCCCGCGACCAATCGGCGTGAGAGATTGGCGACGCTACATGACTCAACGGTCGACGTGTCGTAAAACCAATAACCAACCAACACGAGTGTAGGATTGTCAGAGATCATTTGTAGTTGCGTTTGCTTATTTAATTGTGACGGGTAAGCCCATTAATGGACGAACTCGTGAATAATCACATAACACACGGGTTGTTTAGCACACTGAATCATACGTATCAATATTGCCAGAGAGTAAGCACATGTCCGTGACATATGCTTGGAGCGTACATAAGTATCACTACAAAAATTACCGCCCGGGCGTATTCTACGATATGCGTTAGCCCTTAGAGGCATTCTCACAAATAGGCCATTTCTTACCGTGCACATGCGTACATAGGACACGTGGAAGGGGGACAACTTCCGAACAATTTGCACCGGTGTAGATAATAAAAATGAAGTTCGCGAGAATGGCGAGTCAATCCTATCGTGGTATGCATTGCGTATTGACATGACGTCATGTTGCACCCTGCTTGCATTTAGCGTACTCATTTAAACACGATACAGCAAGTTTTCGTACAACAGCGAGTGGGAATTGGGTTTCAAACTACGTACACACCAAGGTAATACTTCTTATCTGCCGTGAAGCACTAGGATAAACGTTATGGGCGCGAATGATCAACTCTGGTCGAAGCACCCTAAAGCCAAAATAACTAAACTAACTAACAGCGAGTGGGAAGCAGGTTGTGAAGGAGACAATGCGTTCAGGCACATCAAGAATCTGTGCTGTTCTATCTGAACTATATGAGTGAACTTTGGCCGCCCCTGCCCACATAATGCTGCCGTACTTCATCACAGGCAGGACGTGAGCGTAGGATGACGCCTGCACAGGCGACTGGTTTAAATATAATCCAGTTTCAACTTTTTGAAAACACATTAAAAGACCGAGTGCTCTGTTAGCTTTTCCACGAGGCTGTCGATGTGAAGGCAGGAGGTTAATTTGGGATCTAAAATAGCGCCCAAGTCCCGAATGGTGTTCACATCCTCGAAGGCAGTGTTTTCAATAACGTACGTAATTTCAATAGCAAGTTTCTTTAGGGCCATTCGGAGTGATTTACACTCGTTACAGTTAAAAGTTAGCTTCCGATTTTGGAACCATCTGCACAGCCTTTGGGAATCCTCTGGCAAAATGATCGTATCGGCTGCACAGGTGATTTTGCGCTAAATTTTGCCATCGGCGAACATCAGACAGGAGGAATCGATTTGGTCCAAGAGATCGCTTACAAACATCGCGAACAGTACAAGAGATAACACCCGCCTTCCGGAGAACCAGAAGAAGCTGCCGTCCAGTCTGAGCATTCACCGTTCACAATCACTCGTTGCTGAGGACAGTGTTCGACCGTTTCCACCCTTCGAGGAAAGCTTCTTATTCCAATGAAATGTTACACAATATAGTCAATACGACAGCGAGCGCATCCCAGCATTCATCAATAATATGTGCACGAATGAAATCGAACCACATGTCTTATTTACTGGAATGTCGTGCAGGATTGTCCGGACATTGTCGACTGCACCGAATTCTTGTCAGTGTTGGGACGTCGTACACTGAGGCGTTTGGAAAATTAATAAGTAAAACATTTCAACCACTCGTACAGTTAATTTAAATTTGGAACGCGTGTTCCATATTCGGAACAGACGTCCGATCCTGTCATAGGTTCACTGAAAAGCAATGTGATTCAGCCGAAATTGGCTGCAATCGTGCCGAAATCGGGCTCATCTGCCGAATCTGCTGTACCTATCCCAAACGTAGATGCACTATGCTGAGTTGCCAGGCCAGCATGGCTGCCACACGGTGTCATGTCCCTTATTGTCTAGCCTTCCCGCTCGGTTCATGACATATATGCAGCCGTTCACAGCGCACCCTGCATCGGACTAAAACTGGCCGCCCGGCATCGAGGCGCGCAAGGCTATTTTCATGAAGTCGGCCCTCCAGCCGCGGCGTTAACCTTCACTTGACCTTTCGTTCGTGGTTCGTGGGGCTTAATGCTCATTGAACACGAGACGCCAGAGCTACAGACGTCATCGTCTACAAAAGCAGCATACGAGCACGATGTGCTCGTATGCCGACGCTCGATGCTTTGTGTTGAAACATGAAACCAAACATCAACACTTTGTGTTGGTATTTTGATAAATAGCAGCCGTGTACATTCAACTTAAAATCAATCAACACACCACCTTGTGTCCGGCGGACGGACGGATAACCTTGCTCGTTCCTTTTCACGTAAAGTTTGCACATGCCGAATATTTTCAGTCGGTAGGGCGTTCAACTCTTAATCGTACGATCGTGGGTTGGAATCTCGCAACCGACGAGATTACCGAGTCCACCCGCGACCAATCGGCGTGGCGGGTTGGCGACAATATGTCACCGAGCTGTCGAATGCGTCGTAAAAGAACTCAATAGTAATTTGTCCATCATTCCAGGAAATATCCGGAAACGAAAAATAGGAATTTACAGAGTTCTCGGACGGGGGACCGCATTCGCCACAAGCGGATTGCAAACGTGTCCATGACCCCTTCCGTTTAGTCCCAAGAAATTGGAACCGCAAGTACGATAAGATATATTTCCCTGGAGGAAAAGGCTGGATTCCTTTTGCTGAAGAGTGGTCTAAGACGAGCAAAGTACACTACCTTTGAGCGATTTTTTTTATACAGTGTTTGTATAGCTAGCGGAGCGATGCTTGTTGATGTTGTTTATTGTTCGTATATGTTGTTTATTACGTTTACCGTAACACTATTATACAATTATGTATTTAGGTTCAAAGGATTTTCCTCTTTAGGCTCCAATTTATTGAGCCGTCCATGGTAGTTCGCGGCTTCGCCACTAGGCGGCATAACAATCTTTGGATCCCTGGAGCGCGCAGGTCACGTGTTACGACGATATAGCACGTCACCGGTGATTGGCCGACTCGCCCCGGACCAATGTCAGCTCGCCAAAGCCGGCTGGACCGGCCCAAAGCGTTTCTTTGAATACAAATGCGCGCAGGTCAGATAAAGTACTGTGGTGAAAGCTGCAAAAATCAAAAGGAGAAAACCAGACCTAATTTTGAGTGACGGGAGTCAGCGCTTGACATGAATGACGCCACGAAACAACAAATATTTCTCGTTTCAAAAGCGTGGCAGTCGGGCGGGGCCCCACAGCATACGCTCCACCCCACAACTCAAATGTGTGCAGCACACGTGATCGCCTCGCCGGCCGACCTTGACGCCGGGCGGCGCCGTTCCACTCACCTATGACGACGCGGGCGCCTGGCGCCTCTCCTGAAATCGTCTGACGTCATTCGGTGTGACGTCACGTGCCGTGTGGGCCGATGCGGATTGGCCCGCTCGTCTCGCTGTGGCCGCGGGCAGGTGCCGACTGCGGCGACGTCACAATGACGTCACCAGCCGGCTGCGAAGCCGCTGGAATACTCTGGATGCGACTGCCGGTAAATGAGGCCGCAGCCAAACTTCTAGCGTTGCTTCCAACAAGCTTCCAAGCAGATAGCCACACGTGCATTGGCAAAAGGTAATCTTTAGGCTACCGGAGTCATAGGGGCCATGACTCACCAAAGTTATACGTTGCGCTGTAAGAGAATGCTAAGGCTGGAACGCTGGTATATTTGGCACATACATGAGGGCGGTGCGTGCTTGGTCCAAGAACAATGGGGAGGAGAAGAACCTCTGCTTTCACTATCAACGGAAGGCCTTAGGAGGGGGGGAATGACCCCCCCCCCCGAGACGGGGCGAGCTAGGCGGCCGTCGACCAGTACACAGGGAGAAGCTAGAAGAAATCAAATAACCTGATAATATAACGTTGCACGCCCTGTGTGGCACATAGTGTGACGTATAGCGTGAATGGCATAACGTGACGCATAGCGTGACACAGCGTGAGGAATAACGTGACGCATAGCGTGACGGATGGCGTGACGCATAGCGTGACACATCGTGAGGCATAGCGTGACGCATGACGTGACGCATAGCGTGGCGTCATGGCGTGGCGCCCGCAGCACATAGCGTTGCGCATGGGATGGCCCGGCCAAGGTGAATGTTTTAACTCTTTCGTAATATATGCGATTATGTGAGGACGATTTTCCCATCTCGCGTGTAATTTGATTGACAGACATGTGTCGCGTTCAGCAGGTCTCCAAATGCGCAATGGCTTCATACGGCCGGGACCTGAGTTAACCACATGCATGTGACGTATGCAAATGGTGGTCATTGCCCGTGTTATATCAGTATGCACTTATACGAACCGTTTCGATCACATTTCCGGAGCTTTTCATGCATTTCAGTAGTGTTCAAAATCGGTCTGCTGCACGTGATCTATGCCGCCATTGCTTATCCCGAGGTCGACGAAGTTACGGTGGGCCGAATTGATTTTGTTGGCTTTTCAATTGCACCTGGTTTCATTTCAATCCGTCCGTTGGCTCTGGCTTTATGAGGGGAAGTGAAAAGACCGCTCCCCAGTTACTGGTGTATGGGGAAATACGTCTGTGACCGTCGGGTCACTGACGGACACCGAATCACATATTCGGTTTGCAAAAGCGCATTCACAAGATGCATTTTAGTACCTCAAAGCCTTCCAAACCAGAATAAATGTGGGACACATGCTCGGAAATGCATGTTCAAAATACGGCAAATGAAGATATTATACAAATATAACTGCGCAGAAC
Source organism: Ashinkailepas kermadecensis (assembly GCA_034440615.1). Taxonomy (NCBI): domain Eukaryota; kingdom Metazoa; phylum Arthropoda; class Thecostraca; family Neolepadidae; genus Ashinkailepas; species Ashinkailepas kermadecensis. The sequence goes on along the minus strand of JAOTOM010004533.1, from coordinate 287,305 downwards.
TTATCTTAACGGGATGTGGCCACAAATTGTCAGCACACTGGTACAAAGGTAAGCGCAAACGGCGGAGCTATGATCGGAATGGTGATAACAGACACGACGCCAGAGCGCTTCACAGACGTCGCTTTCACTCGCCCACGCATCTAAACTAATGCAAGATTAAGCTTCTGTTACATGCTGGGAAATACTCTAGTATAAATCTAGCTTGGAGAATATGAAGGCATTTTGATTTTTATGCTGCTTTAGCATCGCATTGCCAGTTTTTAGTACTTGGTCAGTGCTCCAATCCGCCACGAATGGCCCGGAATATTGAGTGCTGAAAATTAACAAAAGCACGCAATTGAGGACACATGTATGTTTGATTCACATGCCTTAAAGTATGCGAGATCAATATGATCCATCCATAACCTCGTTCAAGGTGATGACTCATATTAGATGAAGTATGTGCATTATTTACACGCATCCGTGCTTTTGTCTCGTGTTTTGTAAATGTATGGGTGCTCTTAACGATGGCCAGATACTCATGATGTACCTTATATAAACATTTATTCCAGAAGTATTCAAGCTCTTTTACTTGCTCTGACCTGTGACGACATCGGTTACTTGGAGGTCATCAGGGTGTAATTCAACGTCATGACTTTTGCTGGGCTGTGCATTGCACTCAGTTCACGTCGAATTCATTCATTGGCTCCTGAGTGACTCATGATGACTGAAGAAACCCCTGCGAAGTGCAGTGGCTGGTGTGTGGGAGACTGACCACGCGAGCGACTGCCAGGTTAAGTCCGCAGCAGCAATGTCCCGTCCGAGTAATGCTAAGAGCAGTATCGTCTGTGATAGTCACGTCACCGGAAGAGGCACGGCGCCACTGGTGCAGCAGCGTTTTTATCGTCAGCGGTTGTCAGCTTCGCACCGATAGCTGGTTAGAGCCCCAGCCGGCATCGGTCTCCCCCGTCGCCTGTCCTGGCTCGAGACGCCACACGCGCTCGCGTAGGCCGCCCCCCCCCGCCCCCGGCCGGGAGAGTCGGCTGGCAACAGGCTCGATAAGGCCGGGGACGCGGAAACGGGCCGGCCGTGCCGGTGTGCTGGCGGCACGTCAGACTTCGGCGAACATTCCGCCGTTGAGCGGACGTTCCCAGATGGACCTGCAACGGAGCCCCAGCGGGTCAGTTGTTCCATATCGTGCACTGCGGTTACGACGGAAGTAGTGCCGTGACTAAAAGGCCAGGGGCCGCGGTAGTTCAGTTGGTAGAGCATCGGACTCTTGATCGCAAGATCGTGGGTTCGAATCTCATAACCGACGGCATTTACCGAGTCCACTCGCGACCAATCTGAGTGAAAGGTTGGCGACGCTATATTACCTAGCGGTTGAATGCGTCGTAAAAGAACACAAGGTTGGTGACTAAAAGGCCAGCTCTCATGTCAACGGCTCTGCACATGACAGTTGTTGGTTGCTGGTAAGGTACGCTCAAACTGCAGCTGGTCATCCAACTGCAGCTGCAGCTGCAGCGGCCATATCGGACATTGCATAGGACGGATCCATGGTATATCGTTATATTGGGGAAATATTCCACCCTGTACTATGAACAGATGCTTATGCTGCCATTTTGGTGCTATGATCATCGCTACTATGCACCATCATTTCCCCACTTGTTTATTGTGAGCCACATGCTGCAGGAAACGTGATGACTTATGGCGCTAGGAACTTCATGCAAACCCAGCATTGTATGTATGTGCGTACTAGTGCGTAACGCACAATACGCAGTGTAAACTCAATGCTAGCTCGCATACCCAGTATAGTTGTCCACTGACGCACACCGGAAGCGCGGTCGGAACGCTGCGTATCCGGCGTGTACCGTGACCGGCTGCGGCGCGCCGAGGACGCTTAGGTCAGCGCTTCCGTGGTGACGCGGCTGCCGGCCACCGCGCCGCACGGCATGGTACGATAACGTGACTACGTGTGGTGCGGCGCGTGATTCATTGAGGCCACCAGTGCTGTTTTCGACTCGATCACCGCTGACTGGTCCCGATTCCTCGTCTTCCGGTGTCTCATTGTCCGCCGATTCCCTCGTCTTCCCGAGTCTACTTGTCTGCCGATTCCATCGTCTTTCGGAGTCTCATTGTCTGCCGATACCTCGTCTTTCGGTGTCTCTCTGTCTGCCGATTCCTCGTCTTCACGTGTCTCCCTGTCTGCCGATTCCCTCGTCTTCCGGAGTCTACTTGTCTGCCGATTCCCTCCAACTCGTGGATGGCGGATTTACACCCAAAGCGTGCGAAGGGGACGAGTGGTCTAGGGGTAAGATGCTCGTCTCACAATCGAAAGATTGTGGGTTCGAGTCTCACCTGTCGCTACTCTTCGCCCGTGACCAATCGGCGTGAGAGATTGGCGACGCTATATGACTCAACAGTCGACGTGTCGTAAAACCAATAACCAACCAAAGCGTGCGACATGTCTTGGAAAAGAAGCTTTGAAAGGGACCAGTCCGAATCAGTGCTCCGTGTTTGAAGGTCGCCTGAATGTATCCTCTGTCACGAATCCGGTAGTTCGTGTGGTTTCTTCGTGACCGACGTCGTCCTGGATTGTGTCTTTTAAGTAAGTTGTGTGGCAGTGGAGAGACATGATGCAGGCCCTTATATATGATTTCAGGCAGCGGTGTCAGGTCGTGACCCCCACCATTGGCTACATGGCCACTGTAGTCGAAGCGCCCATAATCCCCCCCCCCCCCCAACCGACCCCCACCATTGAGAGGCTGTGACCTCCATAGAAACCCTTCCCCTCTCCAGTGAGGGTCATGACCGCCTGATGTTGAACCATTAACCATGGTTGAGCAAATGGGTTGGTTCTGAATTTTTGTCATCCAGAGCATTATCTTGTCCGGAAGATTATCCGTGTTATCACTACCGTTGAATGGTGCTGCTTGTCGAATGTTTTCTTTTGTTACTTCGCTTGCTAATTATTATATTTGAATATGGAAAGATGGGAGTTGACACTGATTTATGATACTGAAGTGCTAGAATGGGAAGTATTCTCAGCCGGATGTCATTTTCCATCCACTTGACAGATTGACGTAATACCCTGGGGGACTTGTACCCTCCATTTTTGAAGACGATATTCTGGTTACCGCTGATTCATTTCGTTTTCAGTGTTACTGCTGACAAAGCTCCTGCATACATGGGACACCGTAGTTGACGCTAAAACGTGTCGCCCACTGTCATTTAGTCGCTCTGTGACATCCCTTACTGTCGCTCCGTACTTGATGGATGGCCAAGTACTATCTGTGACTCAGCGGGAGAAGGACTTAGGTGTTATTTTGAACACAAAATTGGGGGCATCATAACAGACCAAAGAAGCCAGGAACAAGGCACTAAATAGGGCTAATGCTTGGGGCAATAAATAGGAATGTATCATACAAAAGTGAGGAAGTCATCAGGAAGCTTTACTGTGCATATGTCAGGCCACATTTGGAATACTGTGTCCAAGCTTGGTCCCCTAGTTATGAAAAAGATCGTTGGCTTTTAGAGAGAGTACAAAAGAGGGCAACGAAAATGGTGAATGGCAATAGGCAACCTGGCATATGAGGAAAGATTGCAGAAACTGAATATGTTTTCACTTAGATATAGAAGGCTGAGAGGAGATCTCATCGAGGTCTTTAAATTTGTTCATGGTCAGGAACAGGGTTATCTCAGGGAACTGTTTGAATTTAACAGAAATGATGCAATTAGAGGTCATCAATTCAAAATTAAAGTTAATCACAGCAGGACAAGGTTAAGACAGTCTTTCTTCACCAACAGGGTAGTAGAACACTGGAACCAGCTGCCAGAAACTATTGTCAGTAGCAACACATTGAACATCTTTAAAAACAGCATAAACAATCATTATAAGAATAGGGAGCTTGTTTTTCTGTATTCCAGGGAGTTGATTGGCGCATTTGGTGGAAAACTGGTTCAGTGTACAGAGTGCAACCAAGAAGGGCCACTGTGGCTCATAGTTGCACTGATCTTTTATGTCTTTATGTCTTTATGTCTTTATGTCCACTGACGCCCCTGACAGCCCTGGATGCGCCTGGCTTTACGGTGCCCCTGAAGTCCCAGGTGACGTATTTGTATATTGGCGTCCTCCTGCGGTAGTCGCTCGAGCCGTTTATTTAATTCTTGATAGCGCCCGGCTCCTGGCTCCTAGGGACACCCTGGGTGTCCCTAGATGCTTCCTATCAGTGCCTACTTTCCGTGGTTGTGTCCTACTGATACCTCTGACAACCGTAGGTGTGTACTACTGGCGTCTTCTCACAGCCAGGGGGGACACCCATACATGTGTCCCACTGTCACCCCCTGATACACACCAGGTGCTGGCCATTTAGGTCGTGCTGGCACGAGACCTCTTACAGCGCCAGGTGCCACCATTTTTTTTCTACTGGTGCCTCCGAATTCTACCGGCGCTCCCAGATGTGCACTATTTGTGTCCCTTGTCAGCCCGAGTGTCCTCACCCCATACATGCTTCCTACTGACGTGCCTTGGCACCCCGGCCGCTCCCAATTGTGTTATTCTGGCGCCCCTGACATGCCGAGTTTCCACGGACATGTTGTTCTGCGGGCGTCTCCTGACATCCCGAGTGCCTCAACTTCTACTGGTGGCCACTTCTACTGGTTCTACTGGTGGCCCCGGACAGCCTGGGCACACCCAAATGTGTCACCCACTGACAACCTGGGGGCACATAAATGGTGATGCCATACCTGGTCTCCAGCCGCCTCCTACTCCATGTACAAGCTTGCATTGACGGGCCGTGGTGGCACCCACCGAAAAGGACTTGGTCCCACATTTCCACATATCTACACCACAGACATCAGGACAATTTGGCAAGCTGGTTACATAGAGCGTGATCGGCAATACGAAAGTGGTCGACAACTTGCAACGATGCATGGCGTCCTACATACCTTAGGAGATCCCAAGAGAGTAGGAATTTTGTAACTCTTCCGCTTCCCTCCCCTCGGGCACACAACTGTGGCATGTCTCCTGCAGTTAAGGTGTGCGCTACTCCCGCCAGATGGCAGCATAGCCCCTCGTACACCGTACAGCATGATCAGTTCGCATAGCATTGTCATTGGATTACCATAGATTACCATCGCCATGGCCATTCCAGTCACCAATCGACAGTTGTTTTCAAGCCAAGTCAATTTATTGCGACTCAGTCGCAATAAAATGACAATTGATATTTGATATGAGAACAGTGCTCCTCATCTCATGCCAATGGTTGTCAATAACCATGTCTTGATAAAGGCGTACATAGATGTAAATGTATCAGACATTCAAATGCCATGGTACACGCATGGAATGTTCAGTACTATTCACGCACGCACTACACGCTGCTGTGAAGCTACGCTGCGTAGCCAGCTTCTTGCTGATTGGTAGTGAAGGGTGCCTTTTATCAGGGCCACGTAATATCTAAGTATCTATCTAAAGTAGTATCCAGCAGTATTTCTTCGTTTTCAAGTGGAGTGACACCCGTCGCTTCATTTCCCTTTTCCTCATCTGCGTTGCCTTTTTGTTTTTCTTCTGTAGATTCCGCTGGGCAGGGTTTCCACTCTCCACGATGGGGAAGAAGGGGAAGGATGTCGACCCCAGCTAGCCCATGGACTCCAATACCGATGTTTCCATTTCGACTAATCCTGATGACCTGCGCCGCTTTGTGAATCCTCCCCCGATGCTCCGTTGTATATCCATAGCCCTGATGCTGATATACGCCCGTTTTTTATATTTTATTTTATAAATGATGCCATTGATACCCTTTGCTCCCAACCAACCGTATTGGTCCCAAGGTAACGATGCCGACTCTGCCCAGACCATCACTCTCCACGCTGCTGACTTATTTCCGATCTCGTCCACGACCAACATTGATGCTCCCCAATCAAGCCACCATCGAATCGCCTCTTCTGACCCCCGCTCGCCCCTGGACATGACCTGTCAATCTCCTACCACGTCTCACGTCGCCGACCCTCGCATGTCATCGATCACGGACGAACCCGTTCTCGACAGCCTTGGCTCCTGCGTTGTGGCGAAACCAGTCGAGGAAGGGGCTTTTTTCCGCCGTGCCAATGTCTTTCGGTCAACCAGACAGTCCTTGACCAATCCCGAAATTGAAGTCCCTGCAAACGGAACCTGTATCATCAAAACCCAGTTCAGAGCTCAGTCTAAAGCCCGCCTACGCACCACCACATTATGTGGAAAATCCGTCATTCTCCCTTCACCACAACCGCAACACCACCAGGGTCGCGGTTTCACAGAGCACCTGAGCTCCGCTTCATGTCAGAAGCTGACATCCAAGAGGAGCTCGGGCCCGAAGGGGTGACCCACGTCCGCCGCATCACCTCTCCCTTCAAGATTGCCATAAACGTAGCACAAGTATCGTCGTCCTTTCTCTTTCAATTCCACTATTCTTTCTTTAAAAAAAAACCTCGTCGGCTATCTCCGATACCAAGTCAAAGTCTTTTCGCAATCCTCTCAGCTGTTGGAACTGTCAGCAGTTTGGACACGGCAGTAAGTAAGACTTTCCGCCAGATAGCCTCCGCAGTTGGAACTGCCAGCAGTTTGGACACGGCAGTAAGACTTTCCGCCAGATAGCCTCCGCTGTTGGAACTGTCGGCGTGTTGGACACGGCAGTAAGACGTGCCGCCAGCCAGCTCGCTGTCAGCTGTGCGGCGAACCTTCCCATCCCGACTCCGCTGGCGCCCGGCCACCGAAGTTCCTTTGTTGCGACTCTTTTGACCACACTGTTAATTCCAATCTGTGCCCAATATGGAGAAAGGAAAAAGAATATGCGCCATTAAGGCAACCACTGGTATTTGATGTACGCCGGTGCTCAGAACCGTGGAAACCACCTCACCCACGACCAAGACATACGTTGAAATTTCCTCGTCTCGCGACTCCCCGTTAAAGGCGTTCTTTGGCGTTTTAGCTCCGATTCGTTTTGCTGTCCGATAGATGTGATTTTTACCCATCGATCCATACAATCTTGGTCTCCCAAATGTTCTCACTGTATCGCTATGACGAGACTGGGAGACCGCATCGAAGTGGTGGCACGGCGTTATGCATATGCAACGATTTTACCCGCATTCATATCCCATTGAATGCTCCCTCACGTGCAGTTGGCGTCTGGCACGCCAGAGGTACGGGGTTCGATTCCCCGCGATGCCCGCCCTTCTTGCCAGGGTGAGAGGCAGGCGACGCCATGTGGCCTCAGCTGCTGAGTGCGTTGTAAAGCCACCATCCAATCCAACCCAATCACATGCAGTTGCGGTGCACCATTTGTCTTCATGGACGGAGCATTGACGTCTGCTCCATTTGCATTCAACCGCAAACAGACAACACGGAGCAACATGTGACAATAACAATAGCAAACAGACAACACGGAGCTTGTACCACATCTTCATGGCGTTATAGCGTGTTTTTTTTAAAAGGAATTTAGTCCGAATCCTTGCTGGGATGGCTTTATGGACCAGGGCTTGGCGTTGCTAACCAGAGCTTGTGACGTGAACCCTGGTCCCACCACTCGATCTGCGAACTCCAGTTCAACGACAGAATTTCGACCGCGAGTTTAACGTGTCGCCAATGCACCGACACGGTTTCGTCTTCGGCCTTGTCGGGCCAGTTACCAACTGACCCTCCCAACCGGGGGCTAAATGCGAGCGCGTGCGGTGACTCGAACCCAGTCTTGCCGAAATAGTGCAGACCAATGCAGATCAGCGCTCTAACCAATTGAGCTGCCTTTCAGAGCTGGCTTTCAGAGCCCTTTTATCTTTCCGGAGATTGTAATGCCCAAAGTCCCGCTTTGGAATACGGGTGCACGGCTTACGGACCCACGTGGCCGTATTATTGAAGACTTGTTAGACGCGCTTAATCTAATCCTCAACACAGGCGAATTTACATATTAACACCTTGGCCATAATGTGTACTGCTCTAGACCTTCCGACCTGCTCCGCAGCATCAGCGAATGATTTCGAGGTGACTGTTGATCCTGATATCTATGGCAGTGGTCACTGTCCAATACAATTAATTGCCACTTTTTCTACTGTTCCCGACGCCACACCAAATATCATTCCTCGCTGAAATCTTTCCAGGACAAATTGTACTGAATTTGAGGATCTCGCGCACATTCCACATAATCTGGTCCATGCGCCCTAAAACCCAAATAACAAATAGCACATTCCATATACACAACCTTATGCTCCTGAACAGGATATTCATTTCATTACCACCATGACTGGAGATCCTGAGTGGGTCGGGGATCTGGACCCCCTAGTTTGGTACCCTGCGAATGTTAATTTGTCATTTTCTCTGATCAATCGGGAAATATGTCTTTAAAATATGGACTTGGACCCACGTGACTTCGTGAGAGATTTCCAACCCTGATTATCACCACGCTTTTGCGAGCAGCATTTGTGACAATTCCCTCAGAAAGCCATGCAAAAAAGACATCCCAGTGACGGTGTCTGGAGGTAGCACGAACAATAGCTGTTAGAAAGCGAACTTTTAGGAAATACTTCGAAACCCTAATCCACGAAATGTATTAGTCCGCAACCAAGAGCGTGCGCAATGACGTCGTATGGAATGCGATGCCAAACATAGCTAATGGAAAAAAATCAGCAAACTTCAGTTGCATCCAAGTTTTTCCATGTATACACCCCTGATATGCAGTGTGAACAAAGCCTAGGTCGTGAACAAATCTAACTTGATTTAAGGCATGCTCTTAGTTCAGTGGTTCCATTGCATCTTAGCTAAATTAATCCCACAAGTGCATATCAAAAGCAGGAGACCGAGGTAGCTCAGTCCGGAGGGCGTTGGATTATCGAGTCCATCCGCGACCAACGGGCGTGAGAAGTTGGCGGTGCTATATCACGTAGCAGTTGAATGCGTCTTAAAAGAACCCGTACCTTGCATCTCAGAAGCATAATTGAAGTCCATGATCATCCCTAGATCTTATGCTGATATGATGCTGAAGTAGCCCTCTCGGCCGAAAATAGATAAATGCATAGACTAAGGTGATTAGTGAGGCTTTACAGCACAACGGCTGCAGCTATGAGGGATAAAGACACGGGAAAAGTAGTCATGCCATCGCATGTCACATAACTATCTCAATACATTGCCATGTCAGAAAACACCGGCAACAAAACCTTCAGCTGGTAGCTGATAACCAGATCGTCATTAGATCTGCAGTAAAAAAAACGCAGAAGACTGGCACGTCACCGCCAGAAACATGGCTTCGTCACAGTTTCGTACACGTCCTTCCTCGCCTGTTCTCAGTATAAGGTTCCTGCCCTTCCTCACTTGTCCTAATATAGAGATGTAATATAAAATATTGGGACATGGTTGACACCATAAACACAGCTTGCACAACACATCAGCTGAAGTTCCGTTCAGCTGGTCCCCTCGGGACCGCCTAGCTGTTTGATAACTGTATTATTTTCGTGTGGCAATACTTTTGGTACCTTTTAATAGTACACCTTCACGAGGATAGCTGGTGGTAATTATGTACATGCTTTGCTCTTGTCGGCCAGATTGTTCTGTTTATGTTGGCGAAGAGTTAATTGCGGGAAAGTCTCAGGTCCAGCACATTTTACATCCCTAAAAAGATGGAGGGGGAAGAGCGGAAGACCAGTACAGTTGGTAGCATTAATCCTCACACTGCGGGAAGGTCATTTTAGCGTCAAGATGCGTTTCTAGGTAACTTCTGAAGCGCTCACACGCTCGCTGTAAAATTTGCTTCACCTTCCCGCAATTGATGAGCGCACGTTGTGTCCATAATTGAGTTCTAGGCTGTTAAAGTAGCAGAACTGGGGCGGGTTGAAGTCAGGCCACGACCTCGTCTCAATATTGCACGTTACAATATATTTCCATTGACAGGGCTCGATTTCTTTTTGTGGGGACTGGACGTCTGGTGTCGGGTGTTTGTCGCCAGAAGGTGACGGAGGATTAGCACAGAATTCGTTGTCAATACATAAATAACAAAGCGAAAACGATACGACGCTTAGTGCCCATACTAAGCTGTTTATTATCAGATAGGCTTTGTTTCCTTTTTCAGAATTGCCCCCAGGCGTGCCTTGAACGCTTCACATGTGCCACGAACTTTCGAGTGTTTTCGTTTCCGAGTTTTTTTTAGCGCGCCCAACACCAGTATAGGACCCCGTTGATGGCGATGAATGGGAGAGGAAAGTGCTACAAGCGCGGTGTAATCAAAGGTAGATCCGTTCAAAGCAGTCATCGACTGTATCGTTTCTCTTGCCGCCCGTCTTGAAACAAGTGCAAGGACCAAAATCAGCCTCATATGTTATATCGTGACGAAAAGGATCGAAGAAGCGACGATAGAGCACGTGCGCCGTCCTTGGATTCGGAGACAAAGACGCCGAATCCCAATGGCGACTCGCTGCCGACCGCGCCGCCCGAGCCCGCCGGCGAGTGGCTGCGGTACGAAATCCACGGTAAGCTGCACACGCGCGTGACATGCCGCCACAAAACCTCTTCTTTGAACGGGGATTGTGAGCACTTCAGAGGAAATATGGCGGACGCCGGGACAGATGAGGCTCGAGAGAACGGTTCTAGTTTTGAGCGAGGAAAGCAGCGCACGAAGCGCTGGCAAACACACACATGGCAAAGCTACTCAGGTGTGAGGTTGTGGACAGTGCGGCCGGATTGATTGTTGTTGTTCTTTTCAATATCATTCACACGTCTGTGGACTCCCTCATTCTTATCAAGTGATGTGGAAGGTATTTGAAAAAGGCAGAGTGTGGTGCACCTTTGGCTGGCCATATGTCACAGCAGACGAGAGTCGCATCGACGTTAACCCAGCGCATTGCACCAAATTCTCACCAGCTTGCACCAACCAGTTCTGGAGAGCACATGCGCATAACCTCCACCCCCGAATCTTATCGGTTCGGTGTCGATTGTGGGGCTCCATTTAGCTTGAGTAACGGGGTGCCAGGTTCCACCTCCGTGCGACGATACAATCTGCACGAGTGGTAACGGGGAAATCCTGTACTTACCCGTCCGGCGTTGATTCAACTCCCGGTGCATGCGAATGTCTGGAGTAAACATCGTGAACGAGTTCTGTGATACCTGTCGTTGCAAGCAGACTCAGGATTGTCAAAGCTCGTTGGTTCGCCCGAGGTGCGAGCAGACTGTCGGCGGTCCGTTGGGCCAACTGCCGATGTCCGCAGCGCAGCACTGGGAACCTGGTCTCGGAGGCGGGCCGATTGAAGCGCCGATAGCGAGCGCGAATGGCTCCGTGTGTGTGTCGGTCGTGGAACTGGAATTATGGACGTGAAGCGGGCCAGCGCAATTAGCGCGATCGGACGTCGGATCGCCTGAACGGCGGATGCCGTTGCGGTGAGTGCGGTCGGCTGCACACGGCGGCCGGCACGGCAGCCGTGCCCCGGCGCCGATGAATGGGCACGCCGTGTCTCGCGCTGCGTCCCGGCCAGCCTGCCGGCGCTGTTCCGGTGGCCCGGCAATCCCGGCGGATCCGACGGTCCGAGGAATCGACAGTGCGCCGGGTGGGTAGCTGTCGGCAGTGGTTGTCTGGTGGGCGGTGGTGCTTGTTAGTGGTGAGCAACGGGGGCAGCAGTCGCCGCCAGCGATGGATAGTGGTCGGTAGTGGTTAGTCGGCAGAGGCGAGAAGGGGGTGGGGTGGGGGGGGTGGTGGGGGTTGCCGACCAGCTTCCGGCTGCCGAGTGCTGGCGTTCGACTGGGCGGCCGCGCCATCTCGGCCGTGTCGCGTGTCCCAAGTCGGATGGTGTGTATTCAGACCCAAACAGGTTGCGATGCTGTCGGCGATGGCGCCGGACTCGTCTGGCTGGCGTTCCGTTGTCGGTGCTGAACCGTCGTGTCGGCGCCGTGTTGCGCCGTGTTGCCGTTGTGTGCTGCCGCCCGAGCCCGCTGCGCCGTGCTGCCGTTGTGTTGCTGCCGTCCGAGCCCGTTGCGCCGTGTTGCCGTTGTGTTGCTGCAGTCCGAGCCCGCTGCGCCGTGTTGCCGTTGTGTTGCTGCCGCCCGAGCCCGCTGCGCACGGCGTCAGGCGCCGGCTGCCGACCGGCGGGTTTCGCTCGGCACCGTCCGGCCAAGCCAGCCGACCGCCGCCGCCGCCGGACCGTCGCAGCGGGTCCGCCGAGGCGCAGACAAAGCTGGCGTCGGTCGGCGGCGGCCCGGCGCCGCCGGCCTTGGCGGCTGCAGTGGACGTCGCTCCGACGTCACGGCTCAAGTTCGTTTCGCGGTTTTCGGCAAAAAGTAGCCGATCGACGAGCCAGAGCTCTGACCGGCGCGGCGGCGCGCCGAGCAATCTTCAAATTTCGTTTGGCGCCTTTCGCCGACTACATGTTTTCTTTGTGGACATGCCGCTAATAAAGCGTCCTGTGTGGAGTTGGCTAAACAAAGTTTGCTTGCAAACAGGGGCTGGTCCAGGAAGTCTGGGGGGGGGGCACTCGTCCGTAGAGGCGCCATTTTTGTCGGAGAGGCGCGATTGCGGAAGTACCTGGAATAGCGCCTTCTGCTTTAAATCCGTTGAGGGATGGCGGGGAGGGGGGGGGGATTCGACACATTTAATTATGCCCGTTAGGGCACCTTTTCCTTCCGATGAGCCACCTATTCATCTCCGAGAGGTACCCTCTCGCTGAAAATCCGTCGAGTGTGTATGTGGGGGTGGGGGGGGGGGGGGGAGGGGTACACCCGAGCCTTCCCGGAGGGGCGCCGTCTTCCATGTGGGCGCACATGCCTCCCAGTGTGCCCTGCACCCGCCTCTGCTTTCGAACAAGACAAGTGACCGGCTAATTAATGGTTATCCCTTTGGCCGGCGCAGTTTGCCACAGAGGCACCGCAGCGAAGGCGTCCGGCGGGATCAGGCGGCGGCCGTCAGGAGAAACTGGCCGCTGCTGGTCCGACCGGAAGCTGCTGACGGGATTTCGCTGTGCACCACGGCATGTTCCGCCCACGCCGCCAGCTCTGGTCGCAGGCCGGGGACGGCGCCGTCGGCTGCTCCCTGCGACGCGCTCCGACCGGCCCGACCACTTGCAAAGGCGACTGAGCTCTGTCGGCAGATAGCCCAGCCCGGTGTCGCAACACTACTTGTCCGTTGCCTGTGCAAGATGAAAAACAAAGTTAAGCGGGAATAATGGAAGATGGGAGGACAGTCTACACGTGGAAGGTAGTACCATGCGCTAATAATCTATTGGTTGATGCAGGGGAAGTTTCTGGAGGGTAAGGAGCTTTAGCGCGGAAGTGGAAGCAGTGAGCGGTGTTGATTTCTGTCCGGACTTGAGGAGGGGAGGGTGGGCGCTAAATGACCCTTTAGTCGGTGCGCCCTTAAACCCTAATAATTAATTAGAGGAGGGGAGGGTTCTCACCGGGTTTTCTGGAGGGTAGGGGTTCGTCCGAGCTTCAGCGAGGAAGTGAACGGTGTTGATTTATGACCGGACTTGAGTCACCACAACAATCTGTTCTCCAGTGTTTCGTGCCCTTATCCCCGTGCAGGTGGCAGCCAGTCTACTGCGAGTGCTGAGCCACCAAGTAAGCCCAACTACACGATGTAATCACTGGTCATAAGAGCTAAAGGCTGCTCGATTCGTAACGAAGGCGACACACTGCCGAAGCGGAACGCGTGAGAGTTGGGACTCGAGCAGAAGCGGAGCCCGTAGTAATTGTGGCGCGGGTCAAAGCGGAGCCCGTGGTAACTGTGGCGCGGACCAAGGCGGAGCTCGTAGTAACTGTGGCGCGGACCAAAGTGGAGCCCGTAGTAACTGTGGTTGGTTGGTTGGTTATTGGTTTTACGACACATCGACCGTTGAGTCATATAGCGTCGCCCATCTCTCACGCCGATTGGTCGCGGGCAAAGAGCAGCGACAGGTGAGACTCGAACCCACAATCTTTCGATTGTGAGACGAGCATCTTACTCCTAGACCACTCGTCCCCCAGTAGTAACTGTGGCGCGGACCAAAGCGAAGCCCGTAGTAACTGTAGCGCGGGCGAAAGCGAAGCCTGAGAGAGCGCCATCTCTGTCCGCCTACTTCTCCCACGCAGCTGGTTGCCTGGTTTCCTGGTTGTCCTCTACGAATGATGTCCGGCTTGTGGCGGCACACGACCGTCTTCAAGCGGTGTACCCTGAAGCGACCGTCCTCAAGCGGTGGACTCTGGAGCGACCGTCCTCAAGCGGTGTACCCTGAAGCGACCGTCCTCAAGCGGTGGACTCTGGAGCGACCGTCCTCAAGCGGTGGACTCTGGAGCGACCGTCCTCAAGCGGTGTACCCTGAAGCGACCGTCCTCAAGCGGTATGCCCTGGAAGCGACCTTCCTCAAGCGGTGTACTCTGAAGCGACACGCGTCCGCTCGAGTCGCTCGTCCGCTCTTGAATTCATCCGTCAGCTAACAGCGGAGCCTCCACTCTTGGAGCGATGGAGGTCCGCACCTGCCCCGCAGTACATGCATTGTATGTCGCCAGATATCTCATAAATATCGGCTCCGCGCGGAACGCGGAGGTCGGTTGTGCTCTCAGCATCTCAGCTGTGGTGTCTGTGTCCCGGCTCTGCTCTCAGCATCTCAGCTGTGCTGTCTGTGTCCCGGCTGTGCTCTTAGCATCTCAGCTGTGCTGTCTGTGTCCCGGCTGTGATCTCAGCATCTCAGCTGTGCTGTCTGTGTCCCGGCTGTGCTCTTAGCATCTCAGCTGTGCTGTCTGTGTCCCGGCTGTGATCTTAGCATCTCAGCTGTGCTGTCTGTGTCCCGGCTCTGCTCTCAGCATCTCAGCTGTGCTGTCTGTGTCCCGGCTGTGCTCTCAGCATCTCAGCTGTGCTGTCTGTGTCCCGATTGTGCTCTCAGCATCTCAGCTGTGCTGTCTGTGTCCCGGCTGTGCTCTCAGCATCTCAGCTGTGCTGTCTGTGTCCCGATTGTGCTCTCAGCATCTCAGCTGTGCTGTCTGTGTCCCGGCTGTGCTCTCAGCATCTCAGCTGTGCTGTCTGTGTCCCGGTTGTGCTCTTAGCATCTCAGCTGTGCTGTCTGTGTCCCGGCTGTGCTCTCAGCATCTCAGCTGTGCTGTCTGTGTCCCGGTTGTGCTCTTAGCATCTCAGCTGTGCTGTCTGTGTCCCGGCTGTGCTCTCAGCATCTCAGCTGTGCTGTCTGTGTCCCGGCTGTGCTCTCAGCATCTCAGCTGTGCTGTCTGTGTCCCGGCTGTGCTCTTAGCATCTCAGCTGTGCTGTCTGTGTCCCGGTTGTGCTCTTAGCATCTCAGCTGTGCTGTATGTGTCCCCGCTGTGCTCTCAGCATCTCAGCTGTGCTGTCTGTGTCCCGGTTGTGCTCTTAGCATCTCAGCTGTGCTGTCTGTGTCTTGGCTGTGCTCTCAGCATCTCGGCTGTGCTCTCAGCATCCCGGCTGTGCTTTCAGCATATCGGCTGTGCTCTCAGCATAACGGCTGTTCTCTCAGTATCCCGGCCGTGCTCTCAGCATACCGTCTGTGCTCTCAGTATCCCGGCTGTGCTCTCAGCATCCCGGCTGTGCTCTCAGCATATCGGCTGTGCTCTGAGCATCTCGGCTGTGCTGTCAGCGTCTCGGCTGTTGCTGGGTGCCCGTGTCCAACGCCGGCCGACAAGCCCTGCCGCCCATGTGATCATCGACGGACAATGGTCCGTCCGAAGAGCCGGCAATCGGTAGTGGGTGGCGAGACGGTAGCGCCGCTGCCTTGCAGCCTGCATCTCCACCTCCCCGTGGTCAGCAGCGCCGGCAACTGGCGTCTGGGGAGCAGCGTCCGGCCGGCAGCCGGCGGCCGGTGGCCGGCAGCGTGTGGCGCGCAGCGTCCGGTGTCGGCCTTACGCCGCCCACAGGGTGTGGTCTGCGGTGCGGCGCGCCGTCGCCGGTACACCCATTGGTGGAGGCGAGCTCGCCGGTCGGCCCAGTTCGCGGCCGGCCGGCCGGCTGGGTGGGTCCGGTCCGCCCGGCCGGCTGCCGGCACTGGCCCCGGCCGGCCCGCCCACGGCACGCAGTCGCCCGAGGCGTGGCCTCGCGGGCCGACAACGCTAATCGGCGCCGGCGTCTGGCCGTGGTCGGCGCGTCGGTGGTTGTGTTGGAACGGGGCTGCGCCTGGTACTGTCAGTACGGGCCGTCTGGCACAGTCAGTGCGGGCCGCCTGCTACTGTCAGTATGGACCGGACCGTCTGGTACCGTCAGTACAGGCCGTCTGGTACCGTCAGTACGGGCCGCCTGGTACCGTCAGTGCGGACATGACCGCCTGGTACCGTTAGTGCGGGCCGCCTGGTACCGTCAGTACGGGCCGTCTGGTACCGTCAGTTCGGACCGCCTGGTGCCGTCAGTACGGGCCGCCTGGTGTCATCAGTACGGGCCGTCTGGTACCGTCAGTGCGGGCCGTCTGGTACCGTCAGTGCCGGCCGTCTGGTGCCATCAGTGCGGGCCGCCTGGTACCGTCAGTACAGACCGCCTGATACCGTTAGTGCGGGCCGCCTGGTACCGTCAGTACGGGCCGCCTGGTACCGTCAGTGCGGGCCGCCTGGTGCCATCAGTACGGGCCGTCTGGTACCGTCAGTACAGACCGCCTGGTACCGTCAGTACGGGCCGTCTGGTACCGTCAGTGCGGGCCGCCTGGTGCCATCAGTACGGGCCGTCTGGTACCGTCAGTGCCGGCCGTCTGGTACCGTCAGTGCGGACCAGACCGCCTGACACCGTCAGTGCGGGCCACCTGGTACCGTCAGTGCGGACCAGACCGCCTGGTACCGTCAGTGCGGACCAGACCGCCTGACACCGTCAGTACGGGCCGCCTAGTACCGTCAGTGCGGACCAGACCGCCTGGTACCGTCAGTGCCGGCCGTCTGGTACCGTCAGTGCGGACATGACCGTCTGGTACCGTCAGTGCGGGCCGCCTGGTACCGTCAGTGCGGGCCGTCTGGTACCGTCAGTGCGGGCCGTCTGGTACGTAGTGCGGCCGTCTGCCCAGTGCCGTCTGGTACCGCAGGACCGTCTGGTCGCGTCTGGTGCCATCAGTACGGACCGTCTGGTACCGTTATCGACAATGCCTCCCGAAATAAGTTTGCAGATACCTGAAACATGTGGATCCGTGTGCACCCAGGTATATTAATGTACATACCTGTTTGTGCCAAAATGGGGGGGGGGGGGATTTCCACTCTTCTGCCGAATGTGATGAACGTATCCTAATTTTCCGCTCTTCTGCCGAGTATGATAAACGTATCTGAAATTTCCACTCATGTGTCGAATATGATGAACGTGTCCCAATCTTAAATGCAGGGTGCCGAATTGTCGAAATAGAGTTTGCTTGCTTCTGAAAATTCTGTACTTGGACAAAACTATGACGCAGTAAAATCTCTGTCACCCACGAGCTACCAAGAGGGCTCAGTTATATGTCGTCCACAAGCCACCAAGGGGCTCAGTTCTATGTCGTCCACGAGCAATGGCGCAACCAGGATTTTCCTAAGGGGGGGGCGATACAAATGTGAAGAAACATTAACAACAAGAAACAAGAAACAACAACAAACAACAAACAACAAACAAAGCTTTCCTTTCGGCGCCGAAAGCGCAGCGAAAAATTAGAGTTGTGTGGCGAAAATCTCTTCTCGTTTGATCTAGTGTATTTTGGTTCCTGGGGGTGGGGTGGGGGGGGGTCTTGGTTGCGCTTCTGCTCACGAGCTACCCAGGTGACTTAGTTCTATGTCGCCCACGACCTACCAAGGGGGCTTAGCCGCGGTCTTCTTGATCCTGCAGTGCAGCCGATCTCTTGCGCCCACTCGTCCGTCTGCTGTGGCGACGCCTTATGCTGGTTACCAGTGTGAGCGCGGAACCAGTTTACTCCCGTATATGCACCACAATTCAGACCAGCGACCTCACGGTCTGAACTGTCACCGACCCGATCACCCGCCTTTAAAGCCCAAAAAGTCTAAAGCCCTTAAAGCCCAAGCCCTTAAAGCCCAAAAAGTCTTCTCTTCGTTGTACAGCGTTTAAAGTCCCAATTTCGCCTCACAGTTATGCGGCTCTCTTGGTTATATTTTAGCCAACTTATACCAAAATGTTCAAAGCTTCTAGGTACTCGCAAACTCTGTTCAAAGAAAGTATCACTTGTCTGCCACTGAACCGCCGAACCCGGCGTTCCAGAGGAAGAATGCTCGCCTGGTAGCATGGGTGCAAATGACCGAAGTAGGCGACTGCCCCTCCTCACACAATCACAATCGCCCGCTGTTCTGCGCCTGGCATACAGCTGTTAGCAGACTGACCGGAAAATACAGGAATGGTCGTATGATGTCATCCGCCAGGAGCTTAGTATGGCGGTGGATGCGGCAGCTTAATCGGCCGTCCGGGAGGGCCTGGAACCTTCGGTCGTGTAGGTGTTGAGAGAGCTCATGCAGATCACTGATTCACTGAAGGAATTTCTGATGTCATTGGGCGAGCCAGTCCGGGACCTCGAATCCCATGGGAACGTGAGCATTTGCATGAGCAAATGATACTTTTGCATTTCAGGGCTAAAAAAGCTGAGGAAAAGCAACTAAAAGCTGAATGCTGATGTGGAAACTGCTGAATGCGACTTGCGCCGCCCCTTGTTGATCTTCACCGGAAACCACGTCCCCGTTCCGCAGAAAGATAATCTCGCCAGGCCGCGAAACCGGGCTTTCAGTCATTCATCAACTGACCGAAAGCCCATTCTTTGCCCAAGCATACACACCAAAGATCATTGTTCTGAGAGACATAACAGGAAAATTATTTGTTTTTTAAAGATAATAAATACAAAAATCTTATCAGGGCAAGCAACAAAATCAGGCATATCGGCTAAACCTCAGGATTTCAAGCCTCGGGACGCAACTGACTCACTGGAACTCATCTAACTAATTCGAAAACCAACCGAGGAATCGAAGGCGTGCAAAACTTCCAAAGCCTGATTTTCACCAATGACAATGATATCATTACCGACAGTAGGACTTCCGCTTCATTTTCATGCCTTGACCTCTTCCATAACAGCGCTTCTTTGGAATTAGACGCATGTACGGAAGCTTCCACTCTCAAGAAATCATGGGAATACAACAGATTAGACACAAGTAGACCAACGTATCTTCTACTCATCACGGACTGGGACACCATTACAGACCAAGATTTGGACACAGCCGCATTGGAAATTACATCAGCAATACTTACTGCAGGGAAGCTAGTAATCCCGGCGAAAACGACCCGTGCAAGGCACCAGAAATCATGGGTAATGCACGTTCCACTCAGAAATATGGCAGGCATAAATATACTTGTTAAAACTCACAAAAAGCGAAACCAGGATTACGATTGGCAAAGTAACGGATACTGCCAAGCACAGTCACATAGCCAATCAACCAGTTTGATGGGCAATATCACAGCACTCAGATTAGGGCTCTTATAACTCGCAAACAACGCCCTCACAAATGTCACCATGTACTCCAAAGGTTGCTAGGACAACACATAATTCCACACTCCCACTACCGATAAACCGACAAAGACGGCTCTGTAACAACACACGACATCGACAAAGCAAGCATCTCAACGATAATTTTGCAACACAGTTGCGTAACGACGTTGACAAACACACAGATCGCCCGTAAACAGTCGCACACCGCCGGGACCGACTTTGGATCACATCAGCGTGATAGACCGCGAAGTGCTATTTTGAACTGTCTAAATCTTTCAAATCTACTCAATCTAAATTTTGAACCGTCTAAGTCTTGCACCCACGATCAGCTTCCTACAGAGTTGATAAAACTAACAGCTTGATGATTTATGAGTTAATGATATCAAATTATGCAATAAATCACTAAACACTTAGTTATTTATATTATTTCTTGTGCTAGTTCCCACCAAGAAAAGAGCCCATAGTCGACCAGGTTTTCAAAAAGAAGGGATTCCTATCTGTCCATAAAATTGCCGACCAATACGTTCGTCACCTTGTGTGCCAAATGTATTTGACAGAAATGGTATTGAACCACATCAACGAAGATTTCACTTACCACTGACTTCTGTCAGATATAGTGTTTTAGGCCCATACAGATTACTGAAACGCAACTATTTTATTTTACCCACAAACTTTATGATGAACTGGACAAAGACAAAACTTCAAGGTCATTTACCTCGACATTTACCTCATGCCAGCATTAACAATATTCCTTCTGTTAATGAAGCTCAAATTGAAGAAATTGTTAAGTCTTTGAACCCTGTGGGTGGAGGTATGGATATAATTAGCACAAAAATTTTGCTTGGAACTTATAGAAGTATTTTGCAACATCTAACATATTTCTTCAATCTTTGTCTGAGCACTGCAATATTCCCTGATGCATTAAAATCTGCAGTTATAATTCCTGTATATAAATCAGGGGAAAATAATAAATTTACTAATTATAGGCCAATCTCTTTGCTACCAATATTTTCGAAGGTGCTGGAAAGATTAATACACATTAGTGTATCATCATTTCTAAATGAAAATAATATCATACACCCACTGCAGTTTGGTTTCAGAAAAAACATAGCACATACATGCCAATTGCTCTGATGCATAATGAAGTAACTAAAGCCCTTGTAAATAATAAATTAGTTTGTACCCTGTATCTGGATTTGAAAAAGGCCTTTGACACTGTCAGCATCAGTATTTTGTTACAAAAGACTTACTTTATTGGCATTAGGGGAAATATATATAAACTGTCAAACTCATACCTATCAAATAGATCTCAAAGAACCAAGATACATGACATCCTCTCCCAACCATTAAATATCACAATAGGTGTTCCTCAGGGTTCGATTTTTGGACCTCTGCTACTTCTTCTATGCATTAATGATCTTTGCAATGTTTCCAATTTACCTAGCTTTTACCTCTTTGCAGACGATACAGCCATAACTATTACAGCTAATGATCATTTTGAGTTACAAACTAAAGTAGATGAGGTAATACCCAAAATAATTGCATGGTTTCATACCAACAGATTATCTATTAATGCTGATACGATTGGATATCAAATTTTTTCCAGGAAACCATGTGATGACCTTCATGTAAAAATAAATAGTTATAATATTACAAGGCATAGCTGCATAAAATATTTAGGTGTATTAATCGATGAAGACATGACATGGAAAAGCCATATCAATGCCATTTCTTCAAAAATTAGCAGAAATATTGGTATTATAGGCAAATCTAGGTACTTTCTATCAACTTGTGAATTGCTTCTTCTGTATAATTCTCTAATACTGCCATATCTAAATTACTGTGCTGTTGTCTGGGGAAGTACTTACCACTCTAAGCTTGACAAGATTATTAAGTTGCAGAAGCGTGTTATTAGGATTGTTGACAATAAACCTTACTTATACCATACAAATGAATTGTTTATCAAGCATAGAGTTCTTAAGTTTCTGGACATAATTGATGAACAATGCATTTACATCATGCTAGGTTTTCTAAATCACTCATTACCAGCACCTCTTTCTGATATGTTTCAACTTCATCAAGAAGGTGGCCTCAGAGTTAGACAACACTTTCAAATACCCTTTTCTGATATCAATTACAGGATGTTTTCACTACCCTTTATTGCACCAAAAGCCTGGAATAAAATAATCTGCTCTCACTTCCATAGGATTAAAGATGTACCTAGAAGTAAAATCATTTTGAAAAAAAACATCAGGCAATACATTACTAGAAAATATGAACTTGTCCAATGAATGTCGGTGATAATGTTGTGCTATGCATGGTGATCTTGTTGTCTTATTCGGATATTTTCGTTAAGTATCATGTTTTCTTTCTTTCTTCTTTCTTCATACTTCGTTTGTCCTTTCTCCTTTCTCCTTAGTGTAGTAATAGTTTAGGAGATGTACGTGCAAGATTAGGGATTTTATATTATTTCCCCATTAACACCTATAGCAGTTTTTTTTCCGGAGCCCTCGAAGACGTTACTAGCATTGCTAATTGTCTGAGAGGGCTTCAGGAACATCTTTTACTAATATCTGGTGGCAGGATCTGTCCAGCAAGAAACAGGAGCGGGGAGTGGTGTGACCTAACTTGACTTGCTTACCATGATCTACTTCTCATCCCTGGAATTTAACGTAATTAGGTCGCACGGGAAGGGCACTCCTATGGAAGGGCACTCCTGCCTACCTATTAATAGGCAGGGGAATTTAAAAAAAAAAAAAAAAAAAAAAAGTGTTGTGACATCATTTGGCACAAAGGGCTCTAAACCAAACTGAGGACGGACTTCAGACTGACTGGAACACTTCACGCCTGGCTCAGCAGCCAACGCACAGGGAAACTAGCGTGTACAAGTTGACGATGTCCTCTCTCATCTGACTCTCACGGCTGGTGTCCCTCGCTGTTCGTGACGTCACGACGCAGTAAGCAGCTGAGCCGCCCGACGTCGCCCGCCTCCCACCTCGACGGGAAGGACGAGCATCGCGGGGAAGCGAATCCCGTACCGCCGGTCGCGGACTCCCAGCTCAGCTTCTGAGCTGCCGCCTGCCGGGCTGGTGTCCCCCATGGATCAGCACTTGCCCCCACCTTTGGCGTGACCATGTCTAAGCGAACTGGCAAGGGAAAACAACTGACGACATCCTGTTCGCCGACGACGCCTCATTCTCCCTCAGCCACAACACATTGACATTGCCCTCCAATCACGATGATCACCGCAACGCGATTTCAACAATATTTGCAGGCATTGACAAGATAGAGCAATCACGTTCAATGCAGCCGAAGCGATACAACGCAATGTATGCAGAGATGAAGAAGAACATAATATTATGCACCTATCTGGCGCCACATCTAGCATTCGGCGCGCAGGCAATTCCATCATTCATAGCCACAAACATCTCGGAATAATTTTATCTCAAGGATTTACACGTTGAATGAAACACCATTAACAAGTTGATAAATTTTCCTGAAAGTGAACAGTCATCAGTCCGGGAGTGGAGCATGTACCACGTGTCGTTCTTGCCCGTATATAGAACGCACACCCAGTCTCACTTCCACTGTTGCGGCAGAGCTTACCACGGATACTCGACGATACACGACCAACACAGACTGCAGACGTTACAGCGCAGAGTGAGTGAGTGAGTTTTGCCAGCCTGCCATCGTGTGGTGATGTCGGCTGTTCACAGAGCAGAACGCAGAGGCCCATTCGTATTGGCCAGATTTGCGTCGACTGACGTGCGCATGCGCGGGCGACCGATGACGTCCCTGTGGGACGTTTAGGCTCCACCCCACGTATACCCAGGCCGAAAGTCTTTGAGCTCTCAGACTCCAAGGAGGCACTAGTACGCTCAAACAGGATCCCTCCCAGGCTCGGCTTGAACTGTCCTGGGCTGACCTAGGATGACCATAGGTGGCCTTCTTTGAGCTTTACAATTAAGTGTGATGTAATTTTAAATGTTGACTTCGATTTGTTGATTGTCGAATGATACCAATAATAAGCCAGAGTTTAAGAAATGTCGTCAAAGGCTATCCGAGATCATTGACCTAGGCGGACCTTTCATGATAAAACAGGAAGCTGGGGTGAATCTGTGATGAAAAGGTGAAACACAAACATTAGGCTCTCGATTCATGTTCAGTTAATACAAATGAGTCCATATACCTCGCTGTAATGATAAGTAAAGAATGACCTCGCTCAATTTTCCCATAAATCCTACTGCAAAGTGAGCTTATCGTCACAAATGATGTAATAGTTAAGGTGCTGTCAATGATGCCTGCAATACAAATAAACTGTTTCACGTCAAAAGTTCCAGTGGAAAGCGTCAGGTGGTTGCGAATATTGGTATACAAATTATCGCAGCTTCTGAAGATCGAAGCCACGACCAGAAGGCTACATTTCCTGTATTGTCTGCATTTGTGCTCCAAACACCGCCTGAATTTCATCGATAATTCCGCGAAACAGATTTAATTTTATATGGGAAAGAATTGCGCACATTTCAACGTGCGATCCGTTGGAGTGACTACTATGATGATGTCAAGAGAACCCGGGATATAATCAGATGTCATACATTATGCTAATTTCTTATGCTGAGAACCAGTAAAATATCGTTACTTGATTCAGAAACACCGCCTGAGTTTCAGACTTAGTGACAAGAAATATTTTCTGCCGGCAAGAACGATAATCAGTGCATATTGTACCATGCGATCTGGTGATATTCGCATTGTACTGCATGCTGCAAGTTCAGTTTTCCGTCCCAATCAATGTGTTCCTTTCCGGGAGCGCTGATCTCCACTGACCACAAAATGACGCATGACGAAAAACTGGCCACTACGTACTGGACTACGCTTCAAGACACCGTCTGACAAATGAAAACAACTGGGATTGGACTCGCTGACAGTGAGGCGTAAAATTAATGACTTATCGTGGTACCACAAGCTTAACAGTGTGCATTCAGACTTACTCGAATACATCGGGCTGTTACCCCCAACAAACACCGACACGACACGAATAGAACATTATGCAACTTCACTACGCAATCCACTACCACAAAGCAGAACATCTTCCCAACGTTCGTTTATCCCAGGCACCTCACAAGACTGGAATTTGCTTCTCTGTCCAATGAGAAGGTTGCTCGTCAAGCAGTTCAAGACAGGAATTCATAGACACCTCTGAACATCTCCACCTGCTTACTTCGCGTTATGCAACCAAACAGAAAACGCGCTTTACTCCAGATTACGAACACGCAACGCCGATTTCACGCTCATCTTCATACTGTACAAAAGTCAGATACAACTACCTGCGCTTAGGGTATAGAACAGAAAGCACATCTCACTTTATTTTACACTGTGACTTGGCTAGCACGAGACGCCAGAATGCAACTTTTCAGATAACCTTTAGCCGCACTTAGTATAAATTTGTCATAAATATCACGTTCTCATCAATTATCAGCACTCCTGTTTGGTCAGGACTTGGGACTGTATGTCGCGGTTCACTGGCGGAAGCATTCCCCAAAAATGTATGCGGAAAACAAGACGTCTCCTTTAAGTTTAGTATGTATCGTTGTGTGGATCTTTTTCATTTTGCATCGTTTTCAGCATTCCCGTTCTACGCTTTCAGGTTCCATTCAGCCAGGTTCCATTCAGGTTTCAGTCAGTCCAGCCCACTACTGGAGTTACTCACCTGGGAGGACGGCATGTGTGAGCGCGTGTCCGGCTCGACAGAGCCGAGGTACTGGAAATGGAAAGGCCCGCTACTGAAGTTGCTCACTTGCGAAGGTGGCATGGGTGGGCGCGTGTCCGGCTCGGCAGGACCGAGGTGCTGGAAAGGCCCACAACTGAAGTTACTCACTTGCGAGGGTGGCATGAGTGGGTGCGTGTCCGGCTGACCATGTCCAGGGCCCAGGTACTGGAGAGGCGCCTGGGCTTCTGGTTTCTGCGCCTTCGCTTCTTGGTTTCTGCGCCAATCCAGTAGAATGCAGTGTTTCATTTGGCACTTGCGTTCCAAAATAATTTATTCTGCTTCTGATTTACGTTATGTGAAAGCACACATATTGTATTCCTCATTGCGAAAGACTCCCAAAAGATGAACACAAAAAATAACAGAATGAAGCCCAAAGGAGATCACAAGGCTAAATATTGAACTGCTATTGAACATCTTTCATTTTGGAGTCGGCGCAAGGGTGATACAGAGTTGGATGGCCACTGATTTATTGTTATCATATCCTGGTCCAAGGGCCCCATCTCATGTTGTAGATGTCCATGTGCCTGTGTCGAACCCGGTCCCAATATCTATGGACCGAGCCCAATGTCTATGAGCCTGTGTTGGGTCCGAGCCTGGGGGCCGCGGTAGCTCAGTTGGTAGAGCGTCGGACTCTTGATCGCAAGATTGTGGGTTCGAATCTCACAGCCGACGGCATTTACCGAGTCCACCCGCGACCAATCGGCGTGAGGGGCTGGCGACGCTATATAGCCTAGCAGTTGAATGCGTCGTAAAAGAACCCAAGGTTAGGGTCCCAGCCCAATGTCCATGAGCCTGTGTTGGACCCGGTCCCATTGTCCATGAGCCTGCGGCTTGCTTGAGCCCAATGTCCATGTGCCTGTGCTGAACCCGGGCCCAATTTCAACGGGCCCGGACCATGGGCGCTGTATGACCAACGCAGTCGATGCGCCCTCAAGCCCAAATAACCAACCAACCGGCCCGGACCCAATTTCCACGGGCCCGGACCCAATTTCCACGGGCCCGGACCCAATTTCCACGGGCCCGGACCCAATGTCCATGAGTCTCTGCTGACCCCGGGCCCAATGTCTGAGGAACGGCGCCGACCAGAGCGCAGTGTCCACGGGCCCGAGCCGGGACTGGCCCGGTGTCGGATGAGACGGTGGCGAACGCTGCCTGCTGGCTCTCGGATTAGTCCAAACTGGGGCGTGTATACCAAACTGTGTGGTCTGCTCCTATTGGCATGGATAGAAATGGAATTATTGCACAGCGGTCATACATTCCTGAGCGAGTCCCAAGGGTAAAATAGAAGTGTTGCATGTCATGATGACCCACGCGAACAGTCACGTCAGTTAGGAATTCTCAAGTTTGGGTTTCTTGCGAATGCAGTCTGATGTGGTTTTACCGGATTAAAGTGCACTCTAAGCGCAGCCTTTGCAGAGTTTTTGTTTGTCTCTTTATTAATACGCTCAACCGCTCGCGTTATGCCTTACACCAAAGGTGCATTAGCAGCGGCCGATTCCCCGGAGCATCTTCTGATCCGCTCCTGGGGACAAAGTTGGGCCGGAGGCAATGTGCATCGAGCGCAGATGAGTGTAGCTTTGTCAGCGACGTGCCTTCATATCAGTCACAGTGTGTCCACCAGAGGTGTCAAATGTAAGCACCGGAAGCTCGGCCAAAGAGCCAGGCCCGGCCAGGTGGGCTTTTTGTTCGGTCTTTGGGATGTATGTCGGGCTTTCAACCGGCGTATTAGTTCGTTGCGAAGAACAAAACGGGGAAATGCAATGTGACTGTTAAAAGAATCCTAGTGATGGAAATCATCATAGAACTTGTGAGGCTGATTTCAACATTCCATCCAGCAATTTTGTCATATGCATAGAACAATGTGATGATCAACTCCGAAATAGTTCAAACACATCTGGCGTGCCAATCATTGAAGACAGCAGATCGTCAAAGATGTTGGTTAATAGTCCAACATATCCGTTATATACAATTTTCAGAGGCGAAGCTTGCTACTAGTAAAACCAAAAACAAAATGTTCCAATTGATTTCACCAGATATAAAGTCATTAACTGTTAAGGATTTAGTAAGGGCCACAGGAGCCCATTTGGGTTAACCCTAGAAAGGAAAGATATCATTAGACGAGAAAAGCTGCACTGTCACACCCGAATCAATACCATATCCCCAGTTACAAAGGAAATATCTGCCCCAGCCTATCTAACACAATTCACTTGATATTGCATAACACACCCTTTAACATACATGCCCAACCAACGACTTTCCAACTCATCCGCTCATGCCCTATTGTGTAACCACGACCAATATCATCAGTATCACCTGAAGGTCTGTGCTAAATCCACTGTCAGTAACACCTGTTGCTAGTGTAATGCCCAATGTATGAACATGATCTAAATCAAAGGTCCAAGGTCCCACAAGACCACAGGGTTCACCTTGAAGTGGTCTGCGCGGTGCACACCTACCAGCATAAATCCCACCCCAACTACCCCAAATTATAATGTTCTTGATGCGCAAATTATAACTAAAAGCAAAAAGATTCTCCGACATAAAACTTTTCTGCCATATTTTAAATACCTTCAACGAGGGACTTTCCATTACATCAGCAGGCAGCCTATTCCACTGATCAACCACCCTTTGACTGAAAACTTTTTGGCGTTTAGCTGTCCTACACCTTGACTTGTCCAACCTGAATTGATGACCCCTATGCGATACCCTAAATAGAAGAATATCATTCAGATTGGCATTGTCTATACCTTTAACGATTTTAAGCATTTCAATCATATCACCCCCTAATCTCCTATGATTGAGTGAGTACATATCTAGTGCCATAAGCCTCTCCGTATTCTAAGTCTCCTTGTCCACTGATACGTCCAGTAGATTTGCGCAGTACTCTATCTACCATACGTATATCGCCTTCATTCTGAGTGAGGGCCACATGCCTGTACAATATTCCAAGTGGTGTCGCACATCGGCTAAGTCATTTTTTCCTTCTCATTACTTATTTGCTCTTATATTTCACATTCTAGAGCACATAGCCTCGCTCGAGGAGTACGTCCCGATTTACACAGATGGGTCCAATACTGATGCTGGTGTAGGCAGTGCAATTGCTACCGAGCACCTGTCAAGATCTTTTCCCCAACCACCACATGCAACGGTCTACACGTCAGAGCTGGTGGCGATCATAAAGGCACTCAGTTTCATTGAAGTGGGGCGGGATGCTTCGCATGCAATTTTTACCGCCTCCCTCAGCAGTCTTTTGGCGCTAAAACACCTCAACCCACCTGACACTATTGTACAGGATGTTTTACGGCGGCTTAGATCACTGGCTCACGCCGGGGAAGACTATTGTCCTCTGTTGGATCCCGAGCCACGTCGGCTTCGTGGGGAACGAGGCAGCTGATGCTGCTGCGAAACGAGCAGCCGAAGCACCATGCCTGCGATCTATGCCGCTCCCCGTGAGGGAGTATGACCGTTCTATCGCGACGTTTGCTTTTTAAAATCAGTCTCGTTGGGACACACTGCGGGAAAATAGATTACGAACGATCAAACCATGCCTTGGAGAGTGGCCCTCGTCCTACCGTAGGACGCGGCGGGACGAGGTCGTACTCTGCCGCCTTCGGCTGGGGCACACCCACCCAACACACCACTATCTGCTCTGTGGGGAGGACAGGCCAAACTGTCCTTGATGCCATGCACCACTGTCAGTACGTCACGTTCTGATATCCTGTCCCCTGCTCGCCGATGATAGAAGACGTCTTTTGGAGTCATGCAGTCGCTGTCACTCCGCGATCTCCTAGGTGATCACTCGCGCGGTGTAACTTCAGGACAGCTGTTTCGCTTTCTCTCGGATGTCGACTTCAGAGCGATGTACACTGACATGCAACACTAGAAGCTAGGAATGATCCGCCTTTATTGTGAAGGTTCGTGTATTACTGTTGGCACCAATCATCTTAAGCTGGCCATCTAACATTGTTATGTGCGCTATATGACCAACGCAGTCGATGCGCCCCTAAACCCAAATAACCAACCAATATTTCACATTCAAATCTATGATATCTAGCATTCTGATTGCCCTGTTCCTAGCTGAATTACATTATTTTTCTTTCATTAAAGTAACCTGAAACTATCACACCGACATCTTTCTTTGTTTATTGGGTGGTTCACGACGCACTTTATGCACGATGACGGCTAATGGCGCCGCCCACACTGTTTCGCCGGTGGGCCGTGGGAAAAGGAAATGTCCCGAGCGGTGCGAGTGTTGAACCCGGGACCTTGATATCCAGAGCTCAACACATTAACCACTCGGCCATCCCCGCCCCACACCTACCTCTTTCTGCTCTTCAATTAAATCCAATTCACTGCCGCCCATTGTATGTCGAAATGGTCCTCCTGCATTCCACAGATGCATAACCTTATCATAGTTCAAAGATTTCGGCCATTTATCAGCCGAATTTTTAGGTCCTCCAAATCTAGCTGAATATTGTTAGATTCATCACTGTTGTTAGCCATTCTCACCAGCTTGATGTTATCAGTAAATTGAAACGCCCCATTCCTAAGTCCTACCTCAATGTTTTTCACCAAGATGATAAAGATAAGTGGACCTAGAACGGTGCCCTGTGTTCCCCCGCTCAGAATATCCTTTCATTCAGATTTACATCCATCTAATACTATCGTTTGCCTTGTATCGTCGGCAAGCCTACGTCGCCTTTTGTTACCCTTAATAGCAATAGCACGTGTCTCCCGCTCTCAAATTAGCCCACTTTCGACAACAAAAACCAATTACCTTGAGCATGCAAGGTACGCTTCGTGTAGTAAAGTGGTCCCGCTTGAGGTCAGTGAGCACCGCATTATGTCATTTATGGCGCAGTAAACAGGCATCCAGGACGTTTCCTGACTCATTTCACACATGTCTTGGTTTCTTTTACGACGCTTTCGGCTGCTAGTTCATACAGCGTCTCGAGCCTCTCACGCCGCTCGGCTGCTAGTTCATACAGCGTCTCGAGCCTCTCACGCCGCTCGGCTGCTAGTTCATACAGCGTCTCGAGCCTCTCACGCCGCTCGGCTGCCGGCTGAGTGGGCAATTCTGCCGGCTGCGGGGTACAAACCCGCGATCTGGCAACTGTGGGTAGAACGCTTTACCGACTGAGATACCGGCACCCCTCATTGGACGTGTGTCGTCATCCTGTCATAGACTCGGTAGCTCAGTTGGTTAGAGCGCTAACCTGCGTTGGTCTCCCATGCCATTGAGTCGCTTCACGCGCTCGCGTTTAGCCCCCGCTGGGAGGGTCAGTTGGCAACTGGGCCGACAAGGCCGGGCACCAGCTACCAGGACGGCTGTGTCTGTTCGTTGACGGCACGTTAACTATCGGTCAAAATCTGCCGTTGAGCTATTCACGGATTGGCTGATGTGACCAGGATTAACGCAACAAGCTCTGCTTAGTAATTCGACCCTGGTCCACAAAACCACCCCAGCACAAATTCGGACCACTTTTATCCTGCTAATATGGCGTCGGCAGAATGAAGCATATGGCGCCGGTCTGCTGCGACGTGGCCGACGCCGGAACTCTGGCATTCTGACACGTGCAAACAGGTGTTTAGTGTGGCGCGGACCGAAAGTCGGCGAGTTTCTATATTACCATCAGGAAAAGTGTATTGCTGACCCCAACAAACTATATACTATCCACACCAATACTGACTATATGCTATAGCCAATGAACTATAAGTTATCTTGCTGAGGAGTAAAGTAAACTATAAACGCTAAACATGCGGAAGACGTCCCTCGCTAAGCCCCCGCTTTCAACATACACTAACGTAAGACTCCTTGAACGTAAATGTACGCTTGCCTTAGACTTGCGTGCAAAACCCACTCGCCTCAAAGGCGGCGCAAATAACCTCTATGGTCTGGCACGCCTCTAAGCTCACTCTCCTGCCCCTGCACATATTACCGGCAACCTTCTGGCGAATTTGGCCGTAACGATGTTGTTACGCAGGGTAGAGCTCAATTGTTCATTATTGTGCGTTTGTATGCAGCGACTGGGGCAGAGCATTACCACAAGGACATTACAGACACGGTAATATTGTTTTCCTTGATAGTGAGACGATATGTTTGTAGCGAAGCGAATTTTCGGAGTGTTCCACATTTACATAACGGCTGATTATACGCTACCTGGGGCACGGCTCATGGTCTTAAATCACGGAAGCTGCTGAATGTTCGATTGTCTGTTGCAGTGTTGCAACAGTGCCTTTGAATCGTGCTGCACGTGTAGTAAAACGAAGGTTTTCGGTTTTCGGTTTCGGCATCTGGTGCCAAAGTGCTTGCTCTTCTTTGGGGTGTGGTGATGGTTGGGATGGGTCTTTTTGCCGGGCTTGTGGTATCTTCAATTTGCAGACTTGACTGGATGGGCCCTTGGGTCTCTTATTAAGTTTAAGCGCTTTATAACTTTATATAGGGTGTACCTAGCAGTGGATTCAGCACCTTCCTTCGGGATGTGATACTGATGAAATTGGCTATAGTAGCACAATGGGTATGATTGGAGGAGTTTGTAATTGTTGAGTGTGTTATGCAATATCAGGTGAATGGTGCTAGATAGGCTGGGATATATAGCTCCCTAGGAACTTGAAATAATGGACCGATTGGAGTGAGAGTATGTACTTTTCTAGTATCTTTTCTAGATAGGCTTAACCCAGATGGGATCTTGTGGCTCTTATTAAGCCTTAACACCTTATGACTAAGTGTAAAATTTTGCAATTTTGCGCTAAGACGACGGTCTTCGGCCAGCCCGGTGGGCAGCATATCGGCCGCTTCATGGGCTCCGTCCGGTGGCCGACAGCAGTGCTTGCATCGGGCGGGATGCCAGTTCTCCTCGGAGCTCT
The DNA here is from genome assembly GCA_034440615.1 of Ashinkailepas kermadecensis. Classification (NCBI taxonomy): domain Eukaryota; kingdom Metazoa; phylum Arthropoda; class Thecostraca; family Neolepadidae; genus Ashinkailepas; species Ashinkailepas kermadecensis. Next base: position 255,273 of record JAOTOM010004533.1, on the reverse strand, counting down.
CACCGGTGGCCGTGGGAAGTCGTTCAGAACCGGTCAGTTCGCCACCGGCTCGTCAAACACCGCCCCCACCCCACCCCCGCCAGTGGCCGTGGGAAGTCGTTCAGAACCGGTCAGTTCGCTTCCGGCTCGTCAGACGCCGGCTGGCCCGGCCCTCGACCCGTGTTCACATAAGATCACATCAAAATAATAGCTAGCGGTGTATCCATGATCTGGTGCTGGTTATTAAGCGTTATGCAACAACAACACATACTCTTATATGTATTCTAGTTCATGAACTGTTTGAAAACGTGAAGCTAATGTGGTTGAGGTGCATACAATGCTAATTTGGTCCAGCCTTTGTAAGACTAAGAATGATGAATGCAGATTAGCAATAGTTTTTTTTTCGTTGGATATGAAAAGCAATACCAATTACATTTTTAGGTCGGTACCTACACCAGGAGTTACGTTCGGAAAATTACACACCGGCTTCCAGCCAATTACCGACTAACGAGGATGGCGATCACCCAGCCTGTGTGTGCCCGCTGCCGCCAGTAGGGCACTAAAGCTGAGCACAGCCGATCCGGGTCGGCCGAGGCTGACACGTGAGGCTGACATTACTGGGGCCCGGCCGCCACCGCCCGACTGGTCCATACGCTCATACAGCTGGAGGTCATCCGTAGCCTGGCTGACACGTGAGGCTGACATTACTGGGGCCCGGCCGCCACCGCCCGACTGGTCCATACGCTCATACAGGTGGAGGTCATCCGCAGCCTGGCTGACACGTGAGGCTGACATTACTGGGGCCCGGCCGCCACCGCCCGACTGGTCCATACGCTCATGCAGCTGGAGGTCATCCGCAGCCTGGCTGACACGTGAGGCTGACATTCGCGGTCCAGTAAGTGGAGTATCGAGCCTATTACACGTGAGGCTGACTTTTCTGGGGCCCGGCCGCCACCGCCCACTGGTCCATACGCTCATGCAGCTGGAGGTCATCCGCGCCTGGCTGACCGTGAGCTAATTCGGGGCCCGCCCAGCTGCACATACACAGCTGGAGGTCATCCGCAGCCTGGCTGACACGTGAGGCTGACATTACTGGGGCCCGGCCGCCAGACTGTTCCACACGCTCACACAGCTGGAGGTCATCCGCAGCCTGGCGATGAGGCACGCAAACAGGATTTCCATGCTGCCAACAGACGTGTCTTCTGCCGATACACAGAGGTATTATTTTAATTGCTTAGCGGCGCAATATGACCATAGTTGTCGGCGCGCCCTAAAGCCCAAATAACTAACTAACAGCTAATAATAACTAACAGTCCGCTGCATGGGGTCGCCACGCAGTGCATTGTTGCACGTCAGGACGGGAAAGTCGTTTGCTCTTGTCATTGTGTGACGCACATATGCATTGCGTCTTACTCACATCGTCCGACGTCATTTCCGCCGCCTGGAACCGGGCGGCTCATTCCAGAAATGTGTGACGTCACGGGCACGCGCTCGTCACGTCCATTCGGTGGCGGTCGGTGCGCGCGCGCGCGGCCTACACTCGGGCGGCGGGCAAACTGGGCCGGCGGCGCCATGCGTGTGGGGCTGTCCACGCCGGAGGGTCAGAGCCAACGTCGTCGTACGGGTGGGGCTGTCCACGCCGTAAGGTCACAGCCGACGCCGCCGTACGGAAGTACCCGCGCCGGCGGCTCCCGCCAGCAGCTCCCGCCAACAGCTCCCGCGGAAGCCGGCGACTGCACGCTGCGCAGAAATTTGGCGGGAGAGACCGACAGATGTTACGGCAGATTGTCGAGCTGCTGGGAGGCCCAGGCCTGCCGCACCGTACTGTGATGTCGAAATTGGCGGTCCGAACACTTCAGAGCTTTCGTTTTGAATGGACAACTAGTCGTGCTGGAAAGCAGAAGCTTGCAGCATATGCTGGCCTCAACTGTTGGCTTCGTGTCCACAGCCAGCAAACGGGACAGTGTTTACCTGGCTTTGCGATAGAGGACCTGGAGTGGGCCCCCTCAACTGGCCCTCGCGGGAGGTGTCGAAGGTTTAGGGCGGATTTGGGTCAATGTGGACATCTGCACGACTGTGCTGTGTCCTTGGTAGATAGGTAGGTAGGTAGGTCCTTGGTAAGTAGGTATGCTGCTGAATGGTCGCCAAGCGTAATTTGATTTCATACCAATCAGGTGAACCACACTATACTGTCCCGGCGGTGATGATGGTTCGGAGTTCCGGAGGTTTGTAATCCCACACCCAGGGCCGAGATCCTTAGCAGCTGAGAGACCCACGTTACAGGTTGCTGCGGGAAGAGGAACGGCGATCTCACAAACACTGCAGGTGCTTTCAGTGCTTCGGGCGCGTGTGAAACTTCCGACCCATACCGAACTCGTCCCATCTAATTACCCGAAATTATCCCACCTCTAATTTTCCGAACCTATTCGACGGCACTATTTGGAAGCTCACACATCACAACCCAGGACAGCCTGTTGAAATCGGGACATCAATTTTAGCATTGACCCAACACCCTACAGTCGCCGTATGTGGCAGCTCGGATCGAGAGGTGCATCAGTAAGGTGTGAAGCGACTTCGCTATCGACCTCCAAAATTGATTATAGGACAAATGGACGTAAGGACAAATGTACGTATGGCAGATGTACGTAAGCAAATGTACGTAAGCGCAGATGTACGTATGGCAATTGTACGTAAGTGCAGATGTACGTATGGCTAATGTACGTAAGCGCAAAAGTACGTACGCGCAAATGTACGTATGCGCAAAAGTACGTAAGCGCAAAGGTACGTAAGCGCAAAGGTACGTAAGCGCAAAGGTACGGAAGCGAAAATGTACGTATGCGCAAATGTACCCTGCGCAATTGTACGTATGTGCAAATGTACGTACATTTACGCATGCATACCTTTACGTTTACGTACATTTGGGTAGGTACAAATGTCATACGTAATGTCATTTGCGCTTACATACATTCGCTTACCTTTGCCATACTCACATTTGCTCTTACGTATATCTGTCATCAGTACATTTGCCATGCGTACTTTTGCGCGTATGTCCATACGTACATTTGCGTTCTTACTTTGCATACTTATTGACTTTACTACTTACTACGTTCTTACTTACTACGTACTTCCTGTACACACTTTTGCGCTTACACACATTTGCAATTACGCACGGTTACGCATACGTATATTTGCGCTTACGTACATTTTCGCTTGCGTACATTTCCGCTTACGTACATTTCCGCTTACGTACTTTTGCTCCTACGTAAATTTGCACATACCTACATTTGCGCCTACGCATACGTACATTTGCGCTTGCGTACTTTTTCGCTTACGTACATTTGCGCGTACGTACATTTGCCATACGTTCACTTGCGCTTGCATACATTAGTCATACGTACATCTGCGCTAACGTACAATTGCCATACGTACATCTGCGCTGACGTATATTTGCTTGCGTACATTTGCGTACGAACATCTGCCATACGTACATTTCCTCTACGCACATTTGTCCGGTTATCCCAAAATTACAACGGGAGTTGCGGGAAACGAAAAGCGGCGACGTCGTCCGCGCGGCGTGCAACACACGCAGATAATATGACGTCACACGCAGACAATATGACGTAGCGGACCGTCCAGTAGGCGCGCCGATACGTGCCCCCGCCAGCGGCGTCATTTGCAGACACTTGGGAGAAGTTCGCTCGGTCCGGACCATCTTGCCGCCCGACCATATCCACTCGCTCCCCCTCGGTTACTTCGGAGCGCCGGCAACACACGTATGTTTGCGAACAACAGCCGGGTGCTGATATTAACATGGCGTTTTGGTCCGCTGAAAATGCAGCTGAAAATATTCCGAAATTGATGGGCTCCGGCATCATCTTTGGGTTCAGTACCATCACCAGGGTCAGACAACGAGTAGACGGAATGGAGCCGGCACGGCTTCGGGGAGGGAGGGAGGGGGGGGGGGGGGGGAGACGTGCGCAGAAGTGTGGGGCGGTATCGGCCATATCTGTCCGGGGGGGGAGCATCTCCGCCGACTGTTTGGCATATCTTGCACTGTCAGTCCGCCGGACCCTGATACGTACTAACAGTTTAGCTTATCATTGGTCTGATAGGCTGATGGTAGCAAAAGGCTCTAATCCATCGGAAGTCGAATCAAGGCACCGGGGTCCGTTTGGGTTCTCTACAAAGGGATGATATTATAGAAAGAGAAAAAGAGACTGAATCGTTCTGATCGTTGTTATATCCTGAGTTATAAAGAAACCATCTACCCCATTGTATTGTCATGTCCATTCTTTTCAGCATCGTATGTCCGAAGGCTGGTTCTGAATCCACCTCCAGGTACATATGCCACTAACACCATTCCCCATTTATAAGCATGCTATGTGCGTCCGTTTGAGTCCGTATCCGGTCAACACCCGAGTCCTATCCGTTTGCAAAGATGACCGTAAAACCAAGGGGCAAGGGCAGATCGCCTGATCCTTTTGGTTGGTTGGTTATTGGTTTTGCGACACGTCGACCGTTGAGTCATGTAGCGTCGCCAATCTCTCACGCCGATTGGTCGCGGGCGAAGAGTAGCGACAGGTGAGATTCGAACCCACAATCTTTCGATTGCGAGACGAGCATCTTACCCCTAGACCACTCGTCCCCTACCTGATCCCTCCGCCTGGCGAAGTGCTGCCCTGGCACCACGGACAGCTGTTGGCGCATGTCGCCTGCGGGTATGAAGGCAGCCGACCCCTCTAACTCGAACGTTAGCGACGGTGTTGAAATACGTCAAAGCGTCAGAACGCTGGTTCAATCTCCGATCAAACGTGGTATCCATTTATCCATTCTGAGTGACATGGATCCTAAATGTGATCTGCTATATCAGATCAAGTGTGCACAGGTCAGCAAATTCAAACGTTATCGTGAAGTCCGTTCAGTGTATTACCAGATGTCGCATTATCGTAGTCCAACATTCACTTGCGGTTTTTGAATTTTAGGGACCTTGGATGGCATATCATGAACTTTAATGACCTCGAATGGTGCTCAAAGTGTTAAGATCGTGCTCTGCGTAGCCGGTGATATCGTTTTTTTATATGCATAAATTGAGACATCGATGTGTATGTTTGCCGCGGAAGATGTATCAGGTACTCAGAACGTAGATGGAGTCGTGCCACCACTACTTAGAAAGAGCTCAACACGTGTCAGAACAAATCTTCTAACACGTGTTGAGGGGAATGTTCCCAGTATCGCACTTTGAGTTCCACTCAAAGACGTCACCGTGATGTACGTTCAGGTATGCAAAAATTGGCATCGCTCGTGCGAACGGTTCAACGGTTTTTTCTTTCGAAAAACGGAGAAGGTCGGCACCGTTCCGGAACATAAACATTTTAAGAATTGCCTGTAAAATTGGCGACAAATATCTAATTCCGGAAAATTTTGGGAACTGTTCTCCCAACCGCATTGATTCATGTGTGAACATAAAACAGCATATGGTTAATATGATACCGAACTGGGTCAGAACAATGCAGAGTGCAGTTGACATAACAGAACGGGGTCAGCATCATGTTCAACGTGGTCAAGATAAACTTTCCACCGCGTGAAACACACATCTGCCGCATGCATGAAAGTCATGCTATGCCAACTGAAGATAAACTTATGACTTTGATACAAAAACTATTTAGGATATGCAAAGTGGTGAGTTGAAGGGAGTATTCGTTTGTCGCTGATGTGATTTAATTATCCTCACGGGTTAGAGCACCTTGCCACCATAAAATGAAGTACTAGTACTGCTGAACGCAACCAAGCTCACACAATAATGTTAAGTGTGGTTGTTGCCTTTCAGTGATGCTGTAGGCAACCAAGAAACCACATGTGGGGTGCCAAGGTGACAACATCAACTAACAAGTACAACTGGTTGGTAGAGCGAGTGTTCATGGCCCAGCCGAGCGATGATGTCGAGACGTTAATCAAGCGTGCGCCAAGTAATGTTTGGAAAGCAGGGTGGCATGTGAACGGTGACATCATATCTGCGTTCTTGTCTCAGCTATTGAGGTTAAGCGGCGAGCAGCGTGTTGCTGCACGTGAACGTGTCACCAGTCGTCTGACGTTGTGTCGCCACGAACGGAAATGGCAGGGCGTCCGACGTCGCGGCCGCCAATTCGGCGAGCTGCGGCCCGTTTTCAACGACACCAAATTGGCCGGGTCGCCAGACCGAATGGCTGTGAACGGGTCGTTCCCGGCTGCAGCGGCGCTGTGCGGGCGCGCCGCGAGACGCGCAGGGGCCATGCGCCGGAAATTGGTCGGTTTCGGCGTCTCAGATGTCGACCTGGGTCGGCCGCAAACCTTGGCCCGCCGGCGGCGCCAGAACAAAGCCGGCGCCGCCCGATCTGCGCCGGAAGCCGCCCAGGTGCGCGCCGGCCGCCGCCCGCCTCCCGCCGCCCGCCCGGGTGGCCGCTGTCGTTCGCCGAACGTTTGCGGGGCGGCTCGTTAGCGGTGACCGGCCGGCCGTCACCTGACGGCGCCGCCACCTCAGATCTGACCGCCAATGAGGTGTCGACGGACGGCCGAGTCGCCGCCGCGATGGACGGCGCCGCCGCACGCGCTGATCCGGTGACCCGCGCACCTGGGCAATTCCGGCGCACTCGTCATGGGGAACCACTGGCGCCGGCTCAACCGCCAGCGCACGGCGCTTTCGATTCCATGCAACATAAAGACATAAAGACATAAAAGATCAGTGCAACTATGAGCCACAAGGGCCCTTCTTGGTTGCACTTTGTACACTGAACCAGTTGCCCACCAAATCTGTCAATCAACCCTCCCTGGAATACAGAAAAACAAGCCCCATATTCTTATAATGATTGCCTATGCCGTTTTTAAAGATGTTCATTGTGTTGCTACTGACAATTGTTCCTGGCAGCTGGTTCCAGTGTTCTACTACCCTGTTGGTGAAGAAAGACTGTCTTACCCTTGTCCTGCTGTGATTAACTTTAATTTTGAATTGATGACCTCTAATTGCATCATTTCTGTTCAATTCAAACATTTCCCTGTGATATCCCTGTTCCTGACCATGAACAAATTTAAAAACCTCGATGAGATCTCCTCTCAGCCTTCTATATCTAAGTGAAAACATATTCAATTTCTTCAATCTTTCCTCATATGCCAGGTTGCCTATACCATTAACCATTTTTGTTGCCCTCCTTTGTACTCTCTCTAAAAGCCAACAATCTTTCTCATAACTAGGGGACCAAGCTTGGACACAGTATTCTAAATGTGGCCTGACATATGCACAGTAAAGCTTCCTGATGACCTCCTCACTTTTGTATGACACATTCCTCTGTATTGCCCCAAGCATTCTTAGTGCCTTCTTCCTGGCTTCTTTGGTCTGTTCTGATGCCCCCAATGCAACATAGTTCCATGCCCTGATGCAACATAGTTCCATCTCGCTCGTGGGATATTCCTAGGCGATTCATCATCAAATACAAGATGTGCTTCATCTTGGTCCTGTATTTCCGTGAACAGTGATGGGTTTTATTTATTTATTTTGAAGTCACATCACCCGAGGAAAATGTAGACATTTCCTCACAAATTTGGCTCCCAAAATGGGCAGATGTCCCTCTTGCCATATTATATATCCTATAATCACATAAGTAAGCTGCCCTCCAGAAAACCTCGTGTGCTTTCACATGCGTTTTCTGCTTATTATCGACACACTGCTAATTGAATGGAAAGCCATTTCGCTTGTCGATGTTGTTTCGCTGTTACACACGATATCCTAGCTTCCCTCAACGGAGCCGCCCTCTTTTCGTCGGCGAAACGCACCAGATGAATGATATTGGTGGATTGTGAACTTCCCGGCCAAAGTCATGAAGTGTTCATAAAGCGTTTAATCAGAGCCGCAGGCGTTCATATGGTTTAAACCTACAAGGGGAAGATACTGGAACACGAGAAAAAAGAGACTGAAGCACGCTAGTCAATGTTACATCCTGAGTTCTCAAGAGACTGTACCGCATTGTGTTCCCATGGCCAGTATCGTCGGTATCGCATACCCGAAGGAGGGTATAAATCCACTGCCATGCACATCTGTTACTAGCATAATTCCCATTTTTAAGCGTGCACTAAGATACCTACTTGCATCAATCCCAATCCATGAACCCCAATTCCCATGTCCTATCCCCTGCTATTGTATCCTACCTAATGTATCCACCATATTTGTAATACCTTCAATAATGTAGGCTCATCCAATATTAGATATAGGGTTTGGACATCTCAATAATAGAGCTCCCCACTACGGTATCCCAGGAAACGAAAGAGCAGATCAACTTGCAAAAGAACAGTTATCACACAGCACAGAAATTCCACCGCATTTTTAAGCGATCAGATCATGAATATGACAAAGCATTCGCCATTTTTCGAGCGAACAATGGACTCGGACCACAAACCACACACAATTAGGACTCATGAAACCTGTCATTGATCCGTGGATATCATCTTATCAAACCAACCGACATGAGAAAAACGTCCTGTCGCGGCTCGCGTGGTACATACTTTGCTCCCACATCGATGTATTTATACAGCTTTCATCTCGGTTTTCGTGCCCATCGTGTAACATCCACCTTGCAGTCACACATGCTCCTACACTGTCAGCAATACCACGACCCTCGAACAAATACTGATCGATTATTGTTATGCACACACCTTTTTTTTTTGCTCTGCACACACCGTTGGGGGACGATCACAGTTTCTCATCAAATTACTTTTTCATCTTTCTCCTCAACACATGCCAAGGTTTGCAACCTGAATTATGCAACATAGCATAATGTTCTCTTTTTCATTCACGGCGCGAAATGGCTTGAGAAGGCCGAGTGTCTGTTCTAACAAAACTCAAACAAAACTCCACCGCATCACCAGGTAGCCTAGTCAACTCATGACCCACGCTTTTGACTGGAAAATTATTGGCGTTAACCGTCCAACACCTAGATTTTCTAACCTGAATTGATAACCCCTATGTGATATCCTCAATAAAAAGAATCATTCAGATTGACGTCATCTAACCATGTTCTATTTTAGGCATTTCAGACATAATCAATCTCTTAATCTCCTATGCTGAAGTGGGTACTAATGACAGGAGCCTCTCCCCATATTCTAAATTTCCTAATCGACTGATAACTATGGTCTGTACGGTTTGCCGCGGAGGTCGTCCACTCGGCACCATGCACCACGCCGTGGCGACAGCGAGCGGTACGAATTGGACACTGGCCCTCGTCCTCCATGAACGCACGAGCGGAGGAGGTGGCGTTGGCACGGCTCCGAATAGGTCACACAATGCCACCTCCTCAGGATTGAAGCCAATCCAGTGTGCCCACGATGCAATTATCCACCAACGGTGTATTATATTTTCACATGCTAGCTCTACGCACAGGAGAGAGCCCAGTGCCTTGGAACCAACAGGACATTCTCCGGTCTTCTTGGGACGAATCGTACTGCTTGGTTTGTCGCTACTTTGGAAAATGGGGTGGTGAATAATACACTCAGGACAGTAAAGACAACTTACCTGAATGCACCACTAAGACCTCTGAGTAGGTAGTTCTCTGATATGTTCTGGGTGCTAAATTATCTATCATGGTCAATGCGTCAGAGACTCTAATCACACGCGCACACACACGACAGCAACACTGCTGCAGCTGCTGCTGCTGACTGCAGATGCGATGCGGAACACATCGGCTCCTTCGCTAACGTGAGCCGGACGCCGAAGATGTAATATTCGTATGCCATCACAAACGCACCTGAACGAGCTATTTGCTACTGATTTTAAAATATCAGGCACGCCAAGCATTTTCAATCTCGGCGATTTTTCGTATGATGATCCGATGAAAGAAACCAGCAATGCAACGCTCAAGCAGTGCTTTGCCAAGTGTATGTGACGAACATGGATCGACTGTATCATAATAGTGAGGAGCGTTCACAACATCCAAGGTTCATTTACTCCCAAAGTTCGTAACCTCCAAAGCTCAAAACCTCCAAGGATTACGACCTCAAAAAAACGAAATATAGTCCAAATCTGCCTTGGCTAGAGTGCGATCACAAACTCCAATGTGCATAGCATATAACGACCACAGCCTCCAAAAGTGTCCTTAAAAAGGAAGCGTTCATAATCTCCAAAGTTCATATCCTCCAAAAATAGTGCCACACTTGTCCGCTAGAGGAGTCGGCAAGATGTACCAGCAACATTGTTATTTATAGCTGTATGAGCAATCTACATCATCTTCAAATGTGTTCACCCACAATGCAAGTAAAAGAAGCGAGTCTTCTCTCAGTAAGACCTACATGCCTTCTTAATCCTACATACCTTCTCAATCCTACATACCTTCTTAAACTTAACAGCAAAATTGTGACCACGAGGAAGGCTTCATTCTTCATCTTTTAATATTATGTAGCTGTGCCGTATTGCACACCACATCCAATATTCTTGCATTCTAATAGTAAATTCACAATTTAGAGCCCAATTTCCTTCAGCCTTCAAACTTCATATTACGTGGGTGCTGTGCAGTACGCAACCCTTGGGTATGACTTCATACCACACACTGATGATGTAAGGCTTGGTGTTAGCTATTAACTATTTAGCATGCAAAATATAATAATGAATTATCAATGCACGAATTCACAGCAAAAAAACAACAACCTGGGAACAGCATTACACATTGAATACATTAATGACAACCCAAAACTAACTTGTTTCCCTAATTAGTTTGCCATCAATCAAGGTTATCTTATGGGTTTGGGTGTCAAACGGGTGGTAATATATCGTGTACTTAATGGACTGCATGTGTAATATTTTGCTGCTTCTGTACTATTTTGCACGTCACTATACCTGTTATAAAAACATGGCTGGGTATTCCGGTTGGGGATGTCAAACCAGGGGGTCCAGACCCCCTGGTTTGATATCCTGCCAATGTTAATTTAACATTTTTCGTATTCGGTTGGAAAACATGTCTTGAAAATATGGACTCCCCATCTGACTCCTTGAGAGGCCTCCAGCATTTTCTGTAGGAAACAAGGTCGGAGATCTCTTACGAAGCTGAGGGGGTCAAAGTCCTTATTTTCAGGAGTATTTTCAGATTGAACAGGGAATATGACAAATTAGCATTAGCAGGGTTCGAAACCACTGGGGATCGAGACCTCCGACCCTGCCGGGATCTCCAGCCATGCTAAGAGTATCCATTGCTGACGTCTGTCCATGCTACATGTCCTATATGTCGTACATGGTAAAATTATATAGGTACGTGGCCATTCCCTAAGTAGATATATGCCTGCAAAATATGGGAACTGGAGATTATAGCACAAGCCACAGATAGTATAAAAGAAGGTATTTTATCACACATGTAGGCAAACATGTGCAGGGAATTCATTATTCCCGTCCCCGATAATTACCAGCTATCTGCGATCTGTTTTTTCTTTCTTACTTTTCAGCTCATTCAATGTCGCGTGTACAGGGAACTAACTTACCAGTCAATTTGTAGCCTGTTATTTTGGCTATTAGCAAAATTGAGATATCATGACTTGCAACAAGAAAACGGTAGTACGCGACGTAATTAGATGAAGGTGCATGGCAAATAATTTCACAACGTTGAACATTGCTTGCAAAAATAATGCCTATGAAAATATTGATCTTTTTAAATTATATCTAAATAATTTAAATTCACGCACAAACAACTGTATCCAGTAGCAAAACAGTGCACTGCACACTCACAAGAATCGCTATGTATTACGTCATTCCTGCACCAGCTGATGATCACATTATTTTAATTGTTGCCATGTTGCCTTCGTGTCAGCCATTCTTGTACAATGACGGTTTTGTATTGTTTTGTCAGTTGTCATTACCTTTATATATGGCGCTTTTTGAGGTCTCCGCTGTGCATTGCAATCATTAAGGGCTTCTTGACGTATGAATTATGCCAGACACATCATAGTCATCACGAAGAAGTTAAAATTGAGAAGTGTGAGCGAAAAACAAAAGCGCCGCAGCCAACGATTGTAAGGGAGGCCATTTATATGACTATAGGAGGTGGTGATGAGGTTGACGGTTGGATAGTATTACGAGTTGGATTTCTGAATCTGGTAGGGTATGGTATGGTAACTAGATACATGATGACTCATTTCGCAGATTATTGAACACAATGAATCAAACTTTGGTGTCTTGCTCTTAATGTTGCTTTCCTTAGATTGAGGATGGCAATTTGTATTAGCTGTTGTGTTTAAGTATTGTTTTGTATTCATTATGCAGCTATCATACCTTGCAATGCAACAAGTGTCTTGATAATAGACTTATTTCAATGCATCTTCTGGGAATGAATGAGGTCTTCAAAGATGATGCAAATTGCCTGTCACCTGAATTTAACGAAAATTTAATGTTCTTGCTTCTTGTGGAAAAAAACATGTATTATTATGCCGGTCTTTTGACCGGGCTTAGTGCATTTTGACCGATCCGAAACCGGGCTTGGTCACATCAGACCGGCTGGTCTCGGGCTTCGGTCCAAACATATTGGGTATTTGCCACGTCTACTCACGACCCTAAGATGACTTCATAAATCCAGTCATGCGTGGTGCCGTGTGCGGTGTGTGGACCGTGAGGCAGGACGCCTGCGCGACGTGTCGCAGCACGCATCGGCTCCGGCCGGTCCACAGGTCACGGTGGTGCGGCGGTATTTTGCTAGGTCATTGCTCAACTATCGGTGGCCGCGTGACGCAACCGCGGAGCCGGAACCGGCCGGCACGGCTGCGGCGCCGGGTGTTTACCGGACGCGTCCCGGCCGGCCGGCCCGACCGTCGTCGGCGTCGGCGTCGGCGACGGCACTGGCCTTGGCGTCGGCGACGGCACTGGCGTCGGTGTCGGCGACGGCACTGGCGTCGGCGTCGGCCGCGGTGTCGGGACGGTGCGCCGGCGAAATGCGGTGCGCAACGGGGTGAAAGCGGCGTGCGGCGGCGGTCGCCACCGGTCGTCACCGGTCGGAAGTGGCCGCCGCCGGCGGACGTCAGCGCGCGCGGCCGCCGCATGCTCGGTGACGTCACGGCCACCCAACGGCTCACCTGATAAAAGCGGCGCGCGCCGCTGCGGCGGCCAGAAGCGACCGCGCGCTCGCCGATAGACTGACCGGCGCGCCACCCGTGTTGGACGCACGCCAGAAGATGAAACAGCCAAGCGCTTCCGTGGAGCTCGCGGCCGAATACGGCGCAACGCGCGCGGCTGGATGGCAGCCGGCGCGCGCCTCGGCCAGGACGGACCCCACCAGGACCAGGCGGTCGTTGGCGCACCTGGCCACGCGAGCAGACCCGACCAGGACGCGGCCGGGGCTTCTCTTGCGAGCAGACCCCACCAGGACGCGGCCGGGGCTTCTCCTGCGAGCAGATCCCACCAGGACGCGGCCGGGGCTTCTCTTGCGAGCTGACCCCACCAGGACGCGGCCGGGTCTTCTCTTGCGAGCTGACCCCACCAGAACGCGGCCGGGACTTCTCCTGCGAGCAGACCCCACCAGAACGCGGCCGGGACTTGTCCTGCGAGCAGATCCAACCAGAACGCGGCCGGGACTTGTCCTGCGAGCCGACCCCACCAGAACGCGGCCGGGACTTCTCCTGCGAGCCGACCCCACCAGGACGCGACGGATGCTGCTGTAGACGACAGCCAGTGTGCGAGCTGGCCGTTCCCCGGCCGACAAGTGCCCGGGAACAGCGTGTACCAAAGACAGACAGGCGGCCGGCCGGCACAGATCTCACTGTTGTTGGTGCCGGCGCCACCAGCACGTCAGCGGCCCCGCACGTCTGGCGCCTGACTCCTGACGCCTGACGCCTGACGCCTGACGCCTGACGCCGGCGTCAACACGTCACCGTCGGCCGGCCGCTGCTGTGGCGCACGCCAGGACGCGTGTCGCCGGTCCGCCAGGTCGGCGCGGCTCCGCCTGCGGACGTTCGGCCGCCGGGCCGACCAACGTCACAGCAGCCTGTTACCATGGTGTTCAGTGCCGGCCCGACCCAGCCAGCTGTGTAGATATACGTGTGTACAAATGGCGACGGCATCCCAGACACGGTCAACGTTCCTGTTGTGGTAGCCAGTGGGTGTCGATAGCTCAGCTGGCTAGAGCTCCGGCGTGCGTTGCCTCCTTGCACTGGCAAGGCGGGCTGGAGTCGCTACGTGCGCCCGTGTTTAGTCTCCGGCTGGGAGAACGGGCCGGCCGTGTCGGCAGAATATTGGCGGCATGTTACACTCCGGATTAAAAGTCGGCCACTGAACTGGAGTTACCATACCGGGTGGTAGGGTCATGGTCCATGCAGCGAGCTTTGCTTAGCATAAGACCTCGTGCTGTAGACACCTCAGCAAACATTCGGGCTATATGTCTTTTAAAAAAGAAGAAAATAAGAAAAAATACTTCGGAACGCTCAAAGCGTTGGCGTGCTCAAGGGCTCCAGTTTTTGTTCCTTACCGATTGATGTATTGTGTTTGATATTGTCATCTGTGTGTTTTTATGCAGTGTTATTTATTCAGACAATACATTTTTATAGATAGACCCGCTGCGACTAAGCTGGTTGGAGGTACAACATGAACAACGCTACCAGTTGTATCCTGATTTGAACTATACTTGGTCATCGGGTGAATGTTCTCAGACTCGCAGCTGCAGTTTTTGCACTCCAGGGTGGGGAGGGGGGGGGGACTTGCCACCTATGGGCAAGCCATGTCTATTAGGCTGACCCCGAGGTACCGCTTTTTCGGAAAACCTTTTCTCCCCTGGTCTGTTATGATGTAATTTGGGGCGCTGAACACGTTTTTGACATTTATTTTGCAATATTGTGATTTTTTTTTATGGCTGGAGTCAAATATATTTTGCCGATTTTGCAAAGTTTCTCGACCTTCCCGTACATATGGCTTTACCATTGCGGTGTGAATGGACTGGTATTAAAGTGATTCTTACCAAGTATAAGGCACAGTTGGAAGGTTCTATTGACATCAAGCTCATCTCCGTATCCCTCTTATATAGCATAAAATTTTGGGTTTTTGTCGATTCAAAAATGGGCTGGGAACCAATAGTTCCACTTTTCGCCGGTAGGCGGCGGTAATGTTTCTGTGCTTAAAATTGACCCTGAAACGAAGCCACAAGTGCTAACGCAACATGTTACACATATGGAACGATTTCCTAGGAAACTCAATTTTATAAAACCAGGTGATCTATTGCCAAAAATAGGCATCGGTTATGAAATGAACAATGACAACTGGTGTCAATGAATAGTGATAAGGATTCAGTCTCTTTTATTTACCCAGGTCTCATCACTCTTTATCTGCTACCTCCATGACCCGCTTCTTTGTGACCTGTCCTCAGTTTTGCTTCCTGAAAGCCCTTTTGTTGAGAGACAAACCATCCTGACGATCCGCTCCAGTGACGGCGGCCACTGCCTCCGTGGTGAGCTTTACAGCTCTCTCAGTAGACTGTGTGTGATGTACACCAGTGGTCAAGCGCTTTTCTTTCAGGCTTTCCAGTTCTGCATCATCCATGCCCTTCACGAGAGGCGGCTCAATATTAGCCCCATTTTCTGCCAGACTGCGGACGTCCACCAGATCCTTGTATGAGACGGCCGCCGTGTTGACAGCAGGTGCCCTAAAGAGGCGTACGTGCGCACCGGCGTGCTCAGCTGTGCGTCGGACAGTCTGTATGAGCTGAACAGCCTCGGCTCGGACAACAGGATCTCGATCGCCTAGCATAGCCAGGAGCACGTTCTCCGGATGGGCCATGTATGTGTTCTTCTTTGTGTTCCCGATCACAACTTCGAGAGCTTCCCCTTTGAAGTACTCTTTCTGCCGGCGAAGGGAGTCGCAGACGTGGTTAGGCGCATCAACAACGTCTGGCCTGTGTTTGATCTGCATCACGATGGGTACGTATACACACACGATGTAGCGCGCGAGCGTGACGAGTCCCGGAGACGGATCGATGTGAGCCATGTAGAAGCGCAGTAGCCGGCTTTGTGCCGTGTACCATCTCGCCATGCAAAGCTTGCCATGACGCCGAGCCGCCACATCCGCGGCGTTTCCACTGACGACAGCCCTGGCACATCGATAGAGCAGCTGCTGGTCGGTGCTCAAAGATTTCTCCGTTATAAGGTGGTATTTCTGGGAAGTCTGCGCAGTCGATGACGGGAAAATTCACGACCTCGAGGGAATGAACTTCTCCTGCGATACTTTTACCGATTGGGCCGCTGAAGGTCGTTGGTCCAGTGGTCCGTCCATCGATCCAGTGGAAGAGAGCCCGGTACGGTAGCTCAGCCTGGTGACAGAGGCACACTATCCGTCCGAGTGGCCGGCCGAGCAGGGTCTCAAAGTGAGCCATCCATCCATTGCGCCAGCCGGTTACTTGCGCAGTTCCGTCGCCTCCAACAAACTTCAGCTTGTCCAAATCGATACCACGAGCCACAAGAAACTTCTTCAATTCAGCTGCCACTTGTTTTCCGGTGTGACCATCTTCACACGAAAAATGGCCGAGGTACACATCACCGGGTTGGAGGTTGACACTCACATTGTGGACCTTTGCACTTCCAGCGGCTCGTGGCTTGTCATCGCGCCCGTCGCAGAAAACTGCGGTACAGTCCTCTGTGCCAGCCGCTACGTTCGTCAGCTTCTCTCGTCGGCTCTTATCCAAGGCAGTTTGGATTCGTTTTTAACGATGACGTTGTCGCTGGAAGTTCCATTCAGAGCAATACTGTACTGGGTCAACATTTTTTATGCATTGCGCGCACCCACACCACCGCTATCGAGTGCCTCAGCCACACCAGTCAGATCCACGGGTGGGGGTGTCGGTAAAGCTTTGCGTATGTTATGACGCTGTCGCCGTGAGGGTCCATAGTCGCTGTCTGGCTCCCTGGATCGGGCTGCCTTCATGTCGGCTCCTGCCTTGCGGTCGACAACGGTGGGAAGGGTTGACGATTCGGCCCGCTGTGGCGATGGTGAAGCGTCGCGGAACCGAAACAACCCGACGCGCGGCTTCTCCGCGGGGTCGCTGCCAGTGCTCGTCTCGTCAGTGTCAGTGTTCGTCAGTGTTGTGTCGTCGGTTTGGTGCTGGACAATGGATGCGAGAAGTGTGGGCGATTCGTCGTCTGAGCTCGTCTCACTGTCGTCGGTTTGTTGCTCCATAATAGGAGCGAGGCGCCTGGTTGAGCGCACTGGTCGTTCGAGGCTGATACCGCTGGTATGTACCAGCGACGGCGCACGTGTCGTCCACGCCTTGACTGATCCCACTGCTCCCGTGGTCCATGCCTGCGGAACCACCATAATGTTCTGTAGTATGTGATTTTGTTTGGGGATTTGATTTTTATATGCAAGGAAGTGTGGCAAGGTGTTGGCCATTCAAAACTGATCACAAATAAGCCAATCAGAAATATAATAGCCATCATCATCAGGTAGTGTTTAGGGCGCCCGGACCATTATGGCCTGCATGCACCCACAGAAATATGAGAGTATGTATTCTCGTAATGTTAGTCAATATTTGTGTATCATAGCATACTATGGTTGTTTAACGCAAAACACTCAGCAAGAAAGAGAACCACTAACTAGGCGTTGAGGTCTGTTGTGCCCTAGCAGCAGCCGCTGTCTTCCTCTCCGCTCGTCTTTGCCAGCCTGAGTCGTTTCCTGATCAAGACCCCCGATCATCCGGCGTCTCGGACCCCTCTGGTCATCGAAGAACGCTCGGTCCGCGGCGAGTTCAGCTGGTTGACTAGGCTTCGAGACATCGAATAGCGCAGAAAGGTCGATCCGCTTGTTTTCCGAGCACGTGCTATTCGTTAGTTTATTTGTCCTCATGTATAATTTCTGATCCCACATCGCAGATATCATTGCTATTATCCTGTCACGGCGCTTAGCAGGGACAGTTGCCCTTTCCCACAGTTCCGCCACTTCGCCGGCTGCTATCCGTATGCATGAATCGATGGAAACATGTCGTTCTTCTACCTTTCTTTCCTTCATGATTGCTAGCCGTATCTTCAAAATTCGGCCAAGAACCTCGCCTTTTTTCGGTAAGAGGTTATGAGGGAGATTACATGGTTTTAATTCCAGCTCAGGATCAGGCTGACGAAGTCTCCTTCGGAACTCAACTTCGTCCATGATAGGAAAGTATGATGGTGATCGGATCAATCAGGATAATGAATTCAGTATCTGCAAATAGAAAGGTTTGTCTTTACACCAGGACACAGGATTTAGAATGAAGCAGCGTAAAATGCAACATAATAAAATTACCGCATACAATTGAGTGGCGGAGTCTGGACAGGTATTTCAACGACGAAAGTAGGCATGGATGGAGGTGTTGAGACCTGCGTGATGTGGATTTTCACCTGGTTGGGTTCCTGTTATTGTCTGGAGAGGAAAAGCCAGTGGAGATAATTCAGGATTTAGAGGAACCCCAGTACAGTTGCCTGTGATTTTCATCGCTCCTTACATCACAGCTGTACTTAGACATCACCTACTTTATGATTATGCAGATTATGGCAGATTATGATTATGGTAGTGCATGTGGCCGATTTTTAAGCTAAAAACCGCCCCATGAAAAATATCTACGGAGATGGTCCTGCCACTGAAGCACCTGATTTAAACAATATACAGACAAAATAGTAAAAAATAAAACCATGCATAGTAAGGATCAGATAAAAACCTAGTAGGTTAGTGAATTGACACGATTGGGCAAATGGGGCAGTTACTAACAGAGTAGATCTGTCGAGCGGGAAGGACCCTGGTGACCTGGTCCATTCATGAACTCTATGAATGGCAAATATACCTACTATGTTAGTTAGTTATGGCAATAGATCACCTGCTTTTATAAAATTGAGTTTCCTAGGAAATCGATCACCTAATACATTTCTTTCTATACGTGTAAACATGTTGTGTTAGCACTTGTAGCTTCGTTTCAGGCCCAATTTTAAGCACAGAAACATTACCGCCGCCTACTGGCGAAAAGTGGAACTATTGGTTCCCAGCCCATTTTTTAATCGACAAAAACCCAAAATGTTATGCTATATAAGAGGGATATGGAGATGAGCTTGATGTCAATAGAACCTTCCAACTGTGCCTTATACTTGGTAAGAATCACTTTAATGCCGGTCCATTCACACCGCAATGGTAAAGCCATATGTACGGGAAGGTCGAGAAACTCTGCAAAATCGGCAAAATATATTTGACTCCAGCCATAAAAAAAATCAAAATATTGCAAAATAAATGTCAAAAACGTGTTCAGCGCCCCAAATTACATCATAACAGACCAGGGGAGCAAAGGTTTTCCGAAAAAGCGGTACCTCGGGGTCAGCCTAATGTCTATGTGCAGATTTTTGCTTAACATGGCATATGGAAAATGCATAAACCCCTGAAATCCTGAAAAGATCCAGACCTGGCCAGGTTTTTTTCTGGTTTTCTCTACGATGTACTTGAATGTTAGGCCACTGAGGATTATCAATTTCTGATGCAATT
Source organism: Ashinkailepas kermadecensis (assembly GCA_034440615.1). NCBI lineage: Eukaryota > Metazoa > Arthropoda > Thecostraca > Neolepadidae > Ashinkailepas > Ashinkailepas kermadecensis. The sequence goes on along the minus strand of JAOTOM010004533.1, from coordinate 235,826 downwards.
TGGTTAGTACGAACTAAGAAATCCAATATTAATTAGTTAGTCAGCTTAAGCTGCACATTTCGATATAAACACCAGGTTATTGGCATCTGTCTAGCGTGACTGGTCATCGATCACAATTGTACTCTATGTACGTAGGTGAAGAAATTAACCCCAGTGCTAAGGGTAATAATACTGGAAAATAAACGAACCAAACAGAACAAAAACAGAACTGACAGAAGAAAAAGAAAAACATGAGGAAACTAAGCACAGACTCCACTATCTGGGATAATCCTGCAGCTTCCGGATGTGACGGATACATTTTTACGTTTCTTCGTCACGTTCTCCTTCCTTAATTTGACGTCAGAGGTTTGATTGTGGTGGTGATTTATTGAAGGATTTGCGTCGTGTCCTGCTTGCTGGAAATCGATACCGAACAAATTCGGGTTTGAAACGATGCGCTTGAATGACGAGGCCAGTGGCGTGCGCGCGCCAGGCGGGCTTTCAAAGCCGGGGCCGGGAAACGGAATGGACAATGTCGGGCCACTGGGGCGTCGTTAGCTCAGTGGCAAGCTGAGCGTCTGGCATGCCAGAGGTACGGGGTTCGATTCTCCGCGATGCCCGCCCTTCCTGCCAGGGTGCAGTGGCTTGTTTGCTTTTTTCATGTTTGTGAGAGATAGTCGAGTTGTCGTTATTGCAGTCACTTGCTTACCTCCCGTGTCTGATCTATTTGATTTATTGTTATATTTATTATTTGCCCTCTAACTGTTGGTTTTAGCGTAGTTTTCACTTACATCCGGCAGATTTACTCATTGCTGGCAGCAAATGTTGGCCAGCTATGGCAGGTGTAGTGTTGTGTCCGCACATGGTCGTTGTGAAGACGTCGTCCTTTGCTTGATGGCACACCTCGCGCACGGTCGTGCTGAAAACGTCCTGCGCTTGATGGTACACCTGGCGCATTGTGGCTAATGTGCTCAACGGCTCGCCGATGCCGGACGCGGATCTGAGCTGAGCAGCCCTTCTGAGCCCATTCGCCTTGGTCACGGTGTGGCGATGATCCCCCAGCTCAGGAGCCTACGGTGTTGGCTTGACACTGGCCTCCGCACGTGGCACCGCTGCAGGACTGTCAGCTGTTTAGCCGAGTATCGGACATGTTTGACGCTTGCACACCATAACTCAGGGAAACAACTGGCCAGAAATGCATTTCTCGACTATTTTTTGGTGCCATATTTGTGGCACCATTGCATCAGCAAATGCTTGAAGTACGCCATGTCACAGTGTTTCGGAAAATTCCCACAAGATTTGATACAGTAACAAGTCCATGAACATGGACAGCATAACGTGCGGAAAGGAAACTATGCACATGTACACAAATGTTGTCGGAGTTTGACGACTAATAAAAGTAAGATGCATTCTGAACACCTGGGTAAGTGAGATATGAAATGATAGCTGAGAACATTCTCAATGCGTTGAGCAATTCAAAATGGCATAGAACGATTCACAATTTGCTATTTTGTATCAAACAATAAATCATTTCAATAGTCGTTCAACTTTTTAGTACCTCCAAGTTCGAATAAGGTTTTAAAAAACGCACAACAGCGCACAACCAGAGACCAATCCCAATGCACCATAAGTTTCAGCTGCACCTGGCTGTTCCAACACCGATAGTGATCAATTGTATCTCGGCAGGCCTCGGTGCGGTGTGGTGACCCTCCCGGGCGGCACGGGGAAGCCCGAGCCGGACGCCGCGACGCGCCGGCTGGCAGGGTGTTCTGACCGGGTAACCTGATCCAGCGGTCACTATGCCAAAAACTTCCCTTACTGACGAGGCGACTGAGTCGAGATAGGTCACGCACAGCGTTTCCCATAGCAGGGAAGCTGTCCTTGCCTGCAAGGGTCGGGTCAGTGTGGTTACATTTTGAGTACAGTGAGCGTGGGGGTGCGCGTCAGCAGTGAGGAATTAGCTGACTTGTTAACCAGTGCAAAAGCGTTTGGGCGTGTAAACTATTATGCTCATGTGTTTAATTATAGTTTGCAGTTCGTTATGGAGAAAATCCCGCAGGGCTATCTCCCGAGTGAGTCTCGATTGTGAACATAAAAAGGCGACCGACTTGACCGCTAAGAACTTAAAGGAAAGTAATTGTTTAATACAACGAAGAATGGCTCTTAGATGCTCCTGGGTTTTAGACATTGCGTGTAAAGAAAATATACGACCTTCAATATACCAGGAGGTGCTGAGTTGACATCAAAAGTATCGGTAAAGATTATACTGTATTACTCAACGTTTCGACCAGGGGCCATCGTCAGGAGTGATCAGAAAAGCTCAAGCTTAACAATTGGACAAAAAGCACGCGGGAAAAAAGCGTGCAAAAAGACACGTGGAATGCAGAAAAGCCTCCTCAGTGGTGCAGACACTCACAGAAACTCCAAACCAGAAACAAACTATGTCAAGAAGGAATCCTCTGAGGAAGCCCGAGCCGATGGTCCATATACATATCGATGCATACACTCACGCACATATATAGACATATATCCAATATAATGCGTAATACATACTATATATAATTTATGTTTATGCAATACTTTTGATACTTTTGATGTCCACTCAGCACCTGGTATATTGAAGGTCGTATATTTTCTGTACATGCAATGTCTAAAGGAAAGTCGGTTGTAAGCGAGCCCAGGATAAATTCAGAAGTCAGTTTGCTACTTATCTTTCGGGAGACGAAGTGGTCTTCGTGTCCCTGAAGCGTGATTACTACGTCGTGAGTGATGATGAAACCAAGACCCGCTTTGATGACGAGACCGTGGAGGGAGCGCGAGGGCGACCAGCTAGAATCTACGATCAGCTCAGCGCGTCGGGCGTCCTCAAGGGTTGCTCAACAGCACAGTTATCTGCAGCTCGTGGAGACTGCCAGGCAAAGTGCTCGTGCTGAGGGCATGGAGGACGTGGCTTTCGTGCTGCTACAGGTGGGGGCATCACCGAATCGGTCCAGCAAGATTCGCCGGGCTCTCAGAAGCTCTAAAGTGAGTCATCCCGAGTTCGTTTCAGCAGACCGGGCGCTGGCAATATGTGTGTCAGCTAGCTTGTCCGTGCACGGCTGCCGTATGGTCCGCCGAGTGACGAATGATGCGACGAAGACAGACATCCTGCCCGCCTATGGAAAGGTGCATGAGGCCAAAGTAGAGTGCTATCCGGCATCCAGCAGCATGCAATCCACCGAGACGTTAGCCGAGGTGACTGCTGGCTCTCCTGGATCACACGACGCAGCGGCTGGTGGTAGTCTGCCGTCTGTCACTCGCACCGACTCAGCTTCAGCTACTGACCCGACGTCGACGTCATCCAGCACCTACACTTCGCCGATGCTTCACGTCAAATGGGGATTTGATGGGGCCACAGACCAATCTGGGTACAAACAGATGGGAGACGGCGATAAAGCTGCAGGACAGAATCTGTTCTGTGCCACTCTGGTGTCTTTGCAAGTGACGGTCGGTGGCACTTGCGTCTGGACTAACCCAACGCCGTCTTCAATCCGCTTCTGCCGGCCGTTGCGGATCCAGTATAAACGCGAGACAGCAGAGGCCTGTCGGAAAGAACGAGACAATGTTGAATCCGAGATGCGTCTACTGAGGACGACTTGCGTCACCGCAACAGACGGCACCAGTCTCAGAGTGGCGTACAATCTTCAACTCACCATGATTGACGGCAAGGTGTCAAACGCTCTGACCAACACCGGCAGTAGCACGACACGCACCATATGTGGGTTCACACTTCGTCAGATGAATGACCTGTCTGCTGCTGCGGCTCGACCTGCCCGCGAGGGTACATGCCAGCTCGGTCTCAAAACTATTCATGCCTAGATTCGATGCTTTGGGTGCCTTCTCCATATATGTTACCGTCTGGAGGTCAAAGTGTGGGCGATGTTTGGCGAAGAAAACAAGATGTGCATGAAAGAAAGGAAGAAATTACAGCGACAGTTTCGGGAGATACTGGGTTTTGACATGGATCAGCCACGTGCGGTTGGTTCGGGTACGTCTAACGACGGGAACACAGCTCGACGTGCCTTCACTCTTCACAGACCTAGATTCTATCTGTGTGTCATATATTATGGATATGTTCTGGCATAATTTCAGCCACTAAGGACAAGGACAAGGAGATCTTGGATCTGTTCTGCGTAGCAATTATTAGATCATATTTACAGTGCGGAATGCTCGCATATCAAACGCTAATTAATAATTATCCGATATATGAGCGCTCATGGACTTCGCTTATGACGTCATTATGATGTCACCATGCGTTGCCGGATGTCGATCTTTTAAAACAAGGTACACTAGGTACTCATGTAGGTGTGTGCACAATTTCAGCTGTCTACCTCAATTGGTTCCCGAGATATTTCGCGGAAGCAAAATGAATGGAGCGAGATGCTCCCTTCCCTCTAACAGGTATGACCTCTGACATTCCTGGGTTAGGCAATCTTTAAGGCAACGGAGCTCCTCCACATGTTCCAAAGTTGAAGCTCTTTCGATTGAGACCAACATCGCCCCTGTAACTAGCATACTCTGTCCGCAATTATTTCTGGCCAGTTTTTTCCTCGAGATATCACACTGTGCACTGGCATCATTGAGACCGGACGTTGTGACATTTCCCCTCTGGGCGTGGAGGTCGGACCCGTTGTGGTCCTAGCCATGCAGAGAAAAGGTGACTCCGCCACCACAGTTGCGATCCGAGAGCAGCTTCCATCAAAGCATGAGTCGGAGATCGGACGTGGACCGCTCATGGTCTGAAAATAGGCTGCATTTGATTCTGATGCGGCGCTTCTACAAGTAGTATTCCACTTTTGGCAGGGGACGAGTGGTCTAGGGGTAAGATGCTCGTCTCGCAATCGAAAGATTGTGGGTTCGAATCTCACCTGTCGCTACTCTTCGCCCGCGACTAATCGGCGTGAGAGATTGGGGACGCTATATGACTCAACGGTCGACGTGTCGTAAAAACCAATAACCAACCAACCAGCCACTTTTGGCAAACTTCAAGCCGCTTCCCACCACTGCCGCTGCTACCCGCTACCAATCGACATCTGGCACAGGCAGCAAAACCAGCAGGACAACTCCCACTAGCTGCGAACTTCCTGCCTTTTGGCGTCCAGAATGACACCAGAGCAAAAGCACAGCAGATATGTTTAGTGGGTCCATGCTTCACACTTGTTGGGCGCTATATGACCAGCGAAGTCGATGCGCCCTAAAACCCAAATAACTAAATAACTGACACTTGAACCACTCATTCCCCATCTATGCCTAGTTACTTGTGTTTCCGCAGGCCGAGCGAATTTTACTTTATCAAGTGCACATGCTCAAGGTGAGCAGCCTTGTCGGACCTTGGCCGGCTTAAGCGTAATTTGCCGACTAACAGCCGTGTAGTCAGCTAAGTAATTTGTCACACACCAATAGGTAGACCTACCTATCGATAGCTCTACTCGGATCAGCTCACTTGATCAGCTCTGATCCAACGAGAAGTACTATGTTTTGTCAGTTTTGTTGGAAGCGCAATGCTTCCGGCTCTGGCGGATTTTCCATCCACAGCACTCAGATAATGGTCCGGCCTCAGCGTATTCGCTTTCATTTATTTCCAATAAGACGTGGAGTTGAAATATTTATCCTCTGTGTGAGACTTGTAAATTGATCTATCTAGGGTACGTGTATTGAGCACTTGACATGCCAATAACCGAACGTCCATCGGTGTGTCTTAGGAAGAATAGGAGCCTGGTATTTACCCATATGTGTGGCTCATAAAGAATAGGTGCCTGACGTGTATCCATCGATGTGACACAAGAAGGGAACATTTACCCATCGATGTGACACAAGAAGGGAGCATTTACCCATCGATGTGACACAAGAAGGGAGCATTTACCCATCGATGTGACACAAGAAGGAAACATTTACCCATCGATGTGACACAAGAAGGAAACATTTACCCATCGATGTGACACAAGAAGGGAACATTTACCCATCGATGTGACACAAGAAGGGAACATTTACCCATCGATGTGACGCAAGAAGGGAACATTTACCCATTAATGTGGCACAAGAAGGGAACGAGCATCGAGCCCATCAATGTGGTTCAGGAAGGGAGTGAAGTGACATTTGTCCATCGAAGAGGAAGAGTAAGTTCGCAATGGTCGTAAGAAAACGGCTAAGGAAGGTGCGACGAGGTGGACGCGTGTGAAATCCCAGATTCGCATGGTCTCTAGATCGATTGATTTCGCGGTACAATTGAAAGACATCTGATGTGCAATCACCACATAACTTGGCGGATCAAGGGCTCCATAACCACTGTGCTGCCCGTGTAAGCGGAATTTTCCGTCATGGATCATGCCGGTGATCAGTACATTAAACAGATGATCTATGCGTTCTAAATTAACACCATCATTTCACGGAATACACCCGTTACGTTTCATTTAGCAAACAGAAAACTATGTCCCACAGATTTTCAGCAGTAACTTCTTTGGAAAGGCATCGACACTGCTATTTAATGACCCTTTCCTGACTGCAAACTGCTGGTCAAATCAGGAGAAAATGTGCAAGAAAGATGGAACGAGCATATAACCTGCCTAAAGCGAGTTATGCCCTCTCGTGCAGGCATAGTTTTTATCAGTAGTTCGGTGAAGATAATGATTTCCGTAAGCTATTATGCTTACCTTTTTTGTTGTTATCGCAAATCGTCACCCTATATGTTTCGCCACAAAATCACTACAATGCCTCGCATGTTTCACGACCAACTTTTACCCGATGGTGAAGCAAAAACGAGACGCAGGATAGACAGCTTCCCCTTTGTTCTTCATTTCTCTGGAGCTGATTGGTGGTGAAATTCCCTGAAGACAACAGTTAGGCATGATATTTGCTAAAAATATAACTGACTGGTCATGGTACCTCCGTAGTTCCAGCGAATCATACTATCATAGTTTTGCAATCGGTGTTCACAGTTGTCGCGTTTCGACGGGAAGTGTACCATGCCGGTAATGTTAATGCATGCACAGGATTTCTTGTCAGATACTGCATTGGTAGATTAAAACAGCCGCACATCCCATGCATACCACGGCTATCATCTGCAGCGCAATGCCACAATATTACAACGGTAATGAGCGTTTACATCCGTAAAGATAATCAACAACGAAGAAGAATTCTCATTTCCATCGGATAAAAATCGAGCTTATTCCGCTATGCAATGGATATGTCATTAACGTGATCTGATAATGGGGCTAAGGCAGCAGCAGCAGCAGCATCATGGTGTGTATCGTGTTTCTGTAATATGGGCAATACAAATTCCAAATCATGTGGCACACCTGCCAGCCCGTGCTTCCACTCTCAACTGCCGAAAGTCCGGGATGCCTGTAAGACGGACCACTTTGTGTACGCCATCATGTCGCCGTTGGCTCATGGATACACCGCCTGCTTTGGCAGGCTGTTTCAGAACCCGGCGGGTCGAGGCCGTGCTGGCCGAGGTCTCTTCACGCAGCAAGGAACGACATGCATGTTGACAGTTGAAGAGTACTTTATATATATATATATATATATACATATATATACATATATATATATATATATATATATATATATATATATATATATATATATACATATATATATGCATATTTGTACATCGAATATCGTATATCAGTTTGCAGTCACAGCTTATTAGGATATTGTTTCAAGCTAAGGTTTAAATATTCGGAATAATTTCTGATCAATTGTACGTCATGGTTTACCTTTGGTGATCAGATTGGGTATTATGGCCCATTGTTGAAGTACCGATAAATAAAGTAAGCAATGTGAATAGGTGCCAGGTAGCTATTAGATAGATGGGCAAGATAGACCATGGCTACCTCCATATATAGATACTTCGTCAATTCTATACACACGGGTACTGAAATTGTAGGAAACTTTCGACGACAACAAGTGGCAGATGACATCTCCCACTCTGACGTTCCGGAATCCTGCAAACACGCACTTGTCTACTTCGCCTTTCAGTCCAGTGATCTTACCAATCTCTCCAACTTCCACCAGCTTCCGTCCTGTCGGTTATTGCTGTCATTGTGGAGCGCGCCTTCCGTCAGCAGGCTCTGCAATTGCCTGGGCAGCAGCAATCTCCTATCTGCCACTCAGCAATGACCTACCCTGGTCGATGCGCCCCAAAACCCCAATCATCATCATCATCACGGTTCCCGGCAACGTCGCTTGACGGAGACCGCCCCCTGATTGTTATATCCGACCAGATCCCAGCCGCCAGCCACCGTGGCCGGGATTTCCTTGCCTGTCTGATGAGTTTCAGCGCATGTTTTGATGTGATTGAACGCACAAAGCTGGCTCCCGACTTGAGTCTTCAGGGCGTCGACATTGCCGGGTTTTCATCTCGACTCCTGGATCACAGCCGGAGTGTCCGCCTCATCGGCAGCGATCTCGGTATGTTCGCTGAGGATGCAGCAGTCGACACCGAACAAATTGTATCACTCTTTCTCATTCTCTCCATCTTGTATAAGCCGAATATATATGTATATATATATATATATATAAGACACTAGTTTCGATCGCTTGTTTAGCTCATTAAGTACTGGCCACCTACCATACCCCGCGACTGACGTACAAAGTGCATCATCACGGTGAATGTACTGCCGGACTTACCACTCCACTGGAGCGCACTTTCGGTACCGGTCCGCACGGCGAGATAGCCATCATCTGTGCGCGCCCCGGTCCCGTGCCGAGATCGATAAGAGACGCGTCGCTTGCCGGGCGGCAGTCCTGTGTGGCTCCTACCAGCCGAACTGCCCGGACTGCCGGTGCCGGCATTCGGTCATCACACAAGGCGTCGACATTCAGGGGTGTCGCCCGTACCGGAATGCCGCACGCTGCCCTTTTTGCGAGTGCGTGTCTGCATGAAAGCGTTGGCCACCTGGTAAATATGGTTTAGCTTCTTGATGTGAGGTACTAGCAGTCATCAGCGCATTCGTGGTCACCTCAATGCAAGTCGGTTTGTCTGTCGGTCTGCATTATCAGTTCTTCTGGCCCTCATCCGTGCAGGCGGTTGGTGCAGCCCCCCCCCCCCTCCCTCCCCCACATTGTTTTTTCTACGACCACGGGTAAACGGTGCGCGTCAGTGCTCTCCCGCTTGGTGGAACTGGTGGGTTACCTTCTACCGACCTTATGAGATGTAAACAATTTGAATGTGTCGTCTCAGGCCACTAAACTATGATGCCATTAGAGGGAATATGGCAGGCCGTTTGCAGCCGATGTCGCGAATTATCGGCAATCATTTTGACTTATTATCGCCGAATTGCCGATGTTTGGTGTTGTAGTAGGTTGGACAACTCAGCTAATCTGCTTGCATAGGTCATTAATGTTTCCAAGGTCATTTGATGTTACTGAATTAACTGACCTAAGGTGACTTTTTGGCATATGAGTCACCCTGTAGTTAATTTGAGCGATGAAACTGAATTTGTTGTCCACTCCGTGCCTAGGAACAATAAAAGAGTGTTCTTGTGTGCTATTTCAGAAGTTTTCATATAAGGTCAACGCCCGACGTAATCTGTCCTGGATCTGCATATCGAAATGTAACAAATCGTTCATTGATAGTGTCAACCTACTGAAGAATACCATACTGAATATTTCAACCTCTCATTTGCTAATGTTTTTTTTGCACAGACAAGGACTATATGTGGAATTTCCTGATTTTTGCGGCAAACAAAAGAACAATCAGGCTTAATCAGGTCTCGAAGGTCACCCAAGTGCAATGCAATCGGGTACAAACAGCGAGATACCATCACGTGCAATAGGCTGATTTGGTTGCATATCGCTGACACTATCCGTTTGGTAATGCAAGGGGTTGTAGCCCTTCCCTCGCCCTCCCCTCCCTCGGCACTGACGAAGGTTGCAGAATGCTGTGCAGGCGAGGGGTAGGCGGACTTATCAGATGAGCTGGTTGGGATGATTAGGCTATGCTGTCGTAAAACTACCTGCATGGAAAACACGGCGATCGATTCAAGCTGGTGTGGCGGACTCAGTGTGCTGGATCACTCATATCAGCCTGAACACTCGTAATGTTTGGCGAATTCTTAATTATATAACATCTCACCAAAGTAAAGGCAGCACGCCTCCACCACAGTCATCGAAGTATATTCAGTGAATTAATTATGCAAAGTGAAACATACGAATCATGCTACATTTACGTCGCGAATTTCATGTTTGGTAAGGACAATCAATTAAAGAAGCGATGCATGTTGGAGACGTGTGTGTTGCAACAATAATCAGTTAGAAAATAAGCAAAAATGTGACTAATTTTCAATTCAGTTATTTTCCCACGATCTTGCGTTATTTCCGTTGGAAGAAAATTTCAATACGGAATGGAATTATGCATTGTGACAGTTATGTGGCTGTATTGTGTGACACGGTTTCAGCACGCAGTCCATTTGAGCGGCATGTGTGGCCTGCAAGGAGGCGGGGCACTCCAGCGGTCTCCGCGGTGGTTGTCTTGTAGCGGACGTGCCTGCCGCGATAGCGCCCTGTCAACTATTGAAGTCTCCCGCCGACGCGTCGTCCAGCCTCCGGCAGCGGATGTCCAGCCTCTGGCAGCGACTGTCCGGCCTCTGGCACCTCCTCCACGCATCACAGACCACCCGGCGCGGTGTCGCAGACCACCGCGGTGGTCCGTGAGCCGTTTCGGCGAAAATTGTCGGTGCGCGGCACTAGCAGCGGCATGGCCGGCGCCGTGGCGTGGGCATGGCCGCAGTTCAAAGTGTCGGCCGCCTCGTTTTGACGGCCAACAATGGCGGCGGTAACGTGCGACGATGCGGTGCGGCGGGCCCGCCGGCGCTCGCCGACGGCCGGGCGCGCTGTACGGCCGCGCGGCTCACTTACCGCCCGCCCCGCCCACCGCCAATTGGCACTCGATGATTGGCGCCGGCGCGCCCTGCTCATTGTCTCTGCAGCCGGGGTGACCTGAAGCCGTCCGCGTCGCTTTGGACTCGCCGACACATGTAACTGTGTGCGGATGTTGATTAGCAGTTCGGCGGTCATTGCATTTTAAAATCCTAATGAGCGCCGCCCAATCTGCCTTCGGGTGAACTTGTTAGTCTGGGCATTGCGAGACAAACTCAGCTGAGGCTGTTTTTAGCCTGACTGTTTTCATGCTCCCACATACACCACTGTTCAGGATGCCGACTTCGTAGTGTTCCTGCTTGGTGCCGGCTTCATTTAGAAACACGTGCGCATCATTTCATTGAATGTATGACTGGGACATGCAATCATTGGCGGACAGGTATAAGGCAATTAGATATCACTATTTGGGCGCATGTTTGTGTAATACGGGTATTCCTCGTGTTTGTGTTTTGGGTTCCTTTCATTTCATATTATTACAAGGTTATTTCAATCTGACATATTTACAGATTTATGAAGAAACTTGTGATTGATGCTTCATTTCATAAGATTTATTAAATGAGTGCCTACTTTTATTGAAGTGTAACTTTGCTTCATCGGGTCTGAGCATACTTTGTAATTGCCAGCTTTTTTTGCTGGATGGTTATTTGGGTTTAGAGGCACATCGACTGCGTTGGTCATACAACCTGCATCGGGGATGTCGTGGATCTTACCAATGTTCGGGCCGGATTTGGTGGATTTAACATATGCTCAGGTCGGATATGGCGGATTTGACATGCTCAGGTCGGATGTTTTGCGTTTGACCTGTGCTTATGTTATGTGTCGTTTATTTGTCCTATGCTCAGGTCGAATGTGGTACACTCAGATCGGATGTGGGCTTGATCTGTGCTCAGGTCGAATGTGGTAGGTTTGACCTATACTCAGGTCGGGTGTCGTGCGTTTAATCTTGATCGGATCGGATGATTGGCGATGCTGCCATTTGTGATCGTTAACGTGTGTACCATTACATTCAGACGAGACGTAGCATATCCGGCAAGTAGGGGACACAAGACAATAAGTCCTCAAGTGGGTGCCTCTTTATATGCTCGTAAAATATTCAACTATCTAAGCTCCGATGTAGGCCTGCGTAGTCGGTCAATGGCCTGCGGTGAGGGGAGGAGGCGTTTAACGCTCCATCCGTCCCGTTATTTGGGCTTTAGGGCGCATCAACCATGTTGATCATATAGCCCCCTCCCTCCCGCCATTTTGGCAGGTAACCTAGAAACCAAGCGGCGCAGTGCACTTGTGTAGCCCGCCAATGGCCTGCGGTAAGGGGAGGAGACGTTTTTGCACGATATGTCAACATTTTGTAGGACTACTTTAGGCCGTGTGTTTTGACTTGATTAACCCTTTCACGCCAATTTCTCCTTTGATTTTTTTAAATAATCCGGAACAATACTGGGTCCTGGAGGTGCCAGGATGACACCGAACAAGATTTATCGGAATCGAACTGATCGGACTAGATTTTCTGAACTGGTAGCTATGGTTGCCAAGGGGCGGTAACGTTATCCTTAAGACCCAGTGGCATATAGGGGGGTTGATTTCTAATGATTATTGAGGGAGGGGCAATTCATGACAATGACACTGGAGGCTGAAATCGATTGGGGACTCCATTCCATAGGGTGCCATATTGAAAGTTGAAATTATTGGGAGGGGCGGTAGCAAGTCACCATTGGGGAGGGGGCAAGTCTTACTCAATATTAATAGTTTGCAAATTGCACCCATGATGGCATTGTCGTGGAGGCAACTGAGTGCCATATGACCTTCGTAGTCGAAACGCCCCTAAACCCCCGAAGGAAACTGACCGGTAAACAGCAGAAAGTCGCTCGCTATTCATGAACATATGTTGTATTTATTGTAATTTGATCCACAGTGTGGTGCTACCTCCCTTGTCAGGTCCACGATGCACGATTTTTGTGGACTTCCCACCACAGTACGACTCTTTTTTGCAGAAAATAACTCTTTTGCTGTGCAGCAACACCACACATTAAATTGAATTTACACAGGCTTGTATCGGATACACTGCTTGGCATGTTGAGTACCGCAGTGCGGTACCATGGTCTCAGCGATGCTGACCTTCACCGGTGGCTGAACGACCTTGAACCTGCGGTTGAGATAGCGGGAAATTAATCGCACTTCGTAATACGGGTCAAACTGGTCGATGTTTCGGCCATCAGGCAGGTGAAGCGTGCGCATGTGGAGATCGAAGACCTTTCGGCGTGTCGACTTGTTTGACAGCATGTTGGGAACGTCAGGATCATCGCGCCAGTAGTCTCCTGCGCAGCAGCTTGTTATGCCCTGATGGGAGCTGAATCCCAAAGAACACGACCAGTGCATCGTGCGTAGCCGGAGGGTCACCAAGTCCCTTCTGAGTCGCGTACAGTTTTGTCTGTTGCTGGCGACGAAGTCCAGGCACCCATTCGTGAGAACCAGTCAGGAAGTCGTACGCAGTCTTGAGACTGCGCCCACATCTGTGGGACGGGACCGTAAGTCTGTAAGTCTGCTGGAACTATGGAACGTTCTTTCCAGTCGCCCCATGATGTTTTGGTTTAATTAATTGTGGATCTTAATCGCAGCTGTCGCTTTCTTTCGTTGCTGTGGGGCTTGTGGATTAGCGGCAGATTGTGCTCGGTACCCGCAGACTGCTCGACAGCTGCAGGCAGGCTCTTCGGAAGGCTGATGTTCTGCATGCTGTTCCACCTCGATCTCCGCAAGCCCGTCTTCGTCTGGATGATGCCCACTCGCCTGTGATTCGGCGGCGAGGCTAAGTCGTGGGAGGGGATTTATCGGTGCCTCTGATTCACCGCTATCGTCACAGAATCGCAGTCGGAATGTGTACCTGGTCGCTGTTTATGAGGGAACAAGGTGACATCATCTTGGTCCAATTCGCAGTCCTCAAGACGATCAAAGCTGCCGAGCGCCGTAAGTTCGAAACATCAGGATGCTGACGTGCTACCAGACCGGTGATGACGTCAAAACTTGATCGCCTTTCTAAATTATAAAAGCTACACGAGTTCTGGCCATCTAATTACTGTTTTTCGACCTTCAAAATTTTTGTTCAGACATTTAGTCCAAATTCTTGCTCGGGTGACTTTATGGGCCGGGATTATGTTGCTAAGCAGAGCTTGTTTCGTGAACTCCGGCCCCCAGCACCCGATCCATGAATTTCAGTTCATGGCATAATTTTGACCTAAAGTTTAGCGCGTCGTCAATGCACCGACACGGCCACCTCGGTAGCTCATCCCCGACCTTTGCCAACTGACCCTCCCAGCTGGGGGCCAAATGCGAGCGCGTGAAGCGACTCGAACCCTGTCTTGCCAGGGCAGGAGGACAGGGGCAGGCAAAGTATGGGTACTTTTATGAGGTGTGTTACTTGCACGGTAGGATACATATCCAGGGTACACCGACAAATTAGATGCAGATGAATTTGAACGGACAACTTCGAATGGTCTGTCGCAAGGCCATGTATCTAAATTAGGCTCACCGACGTCATTGCATGCCCACAAATTGCCGTAGTTGTGGCGGGAAAACCCGCAGTATGCTGGCTGGCCCCAAGGGCCCAAAGGCCCCAGCCAAATTGATTTTACGTTGTTTGTGCTGAAAACACAACCTGGGATAACCCGATAAATACAAATCTGTCCGGACAGCTGGGATAACTAGGGCGAGCAAATTGTGAGCGAAGTGGGCCAAGGTTGAAAAGAGTAAACATGCCGTTAGATATAATGCTACTTCCCCATTAATCACCCGTGCCCGGTTCAAATTCGACCGTACGAAACAGACATGTCCTTCAAGGCACGTGTTTGTGATGGCAGCCGCGGTACCATTCCGTCGTCACCAGCACATCAAACATCACACTCACATCACTCACGTCACGCTTCACGTGTTTATGATGACAGCCGCCGTACCATTCCGTCGTCACCAGCACGTCAAATATCACACTCACGTCACGCTTCACGTGTTTGTGATGGCAGCCGCCGTGCCATTTCGTCGTCACCAGCACATCAAACATCACTTACGTCACTCTCGTCACGCTTCACGTGTAGGCCGGGACACCTTTTAGCCGAGTACCTAACAGCCAACGGCGTGGCGAATACGTAGGTAAAAATGCGAGCTTCGTTTTGCCACCTCTCAATGGGGGGGCTGTTCGTGTTAGTTGTGTCTTCGATTGGCAAGATGTTGAGGGTGGCGTTTTGGCGCCAGTTGTATCCGTGCCGTGGTATCCCTTTCAGCCGACAGTGGTGGTTTTCTTGAGTGGTGCAGTGGCAGAGTGGACGCTGTCACTCTGAACGGGTGGTACTGGTGCCCGTGTATGTGTATGACTGTTGTCACTCTGAACGGGTGGTACTGGTGCCCGTGTATGTGTATGACTGTTGTCACTCTGAACGGGTGGTACTGGTGCCCGTGTATGTGTATGACTGCTGTCACTCTGAACGGGTGGTACTGGTGCCCGTGTATGTGTATGACTGTTGTCACTCTGAACGGGTGGTACTGGTGCCCGTGTATGTGTATGACTGCTGTCACTCTGAACGGGTGGTACTGGTGCCCGTGTATGTGTATGACTGCTGTCACTCTGAACGGGTGGTACTGGTGCCCGTGTATGTGTATGACTGTTGCGGACGGGCGCACGGTGTTGACAGCAGCGCGGCGTTTGGCGCCACTGATGGGCGCCGGCGCGAGTTGCCAGCGTCCGGCGCCGCCGATGCACGCGCATGGTGTCGGCGCGTCTGACCGGCCGGCGGCGCCGCGCGCGGCCGCCTGCGCTGAATCAGCGGAGCCGGCTGGTCGCGCCGGCTGGGCGCGCCGGCGGCCCGACACGCGCGGTGATGCAGTGTGGCGCCGGCGCGCCGCTGACTCACGCACACCGCGCCGCTGCCGTCAGTCTGCGCCCCGCAGGGTGCCCCTGAGTGACGTCACATCGCCCCTGCCTGCCCCCGTCGCTCTGTGGGGGGGGGGGGTCGTCGCGTCTCGCAGACCTGGCAAGCAGCCGCTCCGGCAGCCGCTCGGAGTGAGGTCATGCGGTGGGACTTGGCATACGGTCGGCGGTCTGCGCCCAGATGTCAAAACAGTCGGCATACGGAGAACTGGAGAAGGGCACTGGTCTGTTCCCGTGGTCTGTTCCAACAAAAGAGTACAGCGGATTAAAGCTGCTCGGCACAAATAAGCGCTGGAGCATGTTTTGACCAATCTGGACTAGAAATCAGCTGTTGATGCATGGCTTATGGTTAGCAGATGGTGCGGGTGTTTCAAACTTACGTTGTATTATTATATGCTGAATAGTATGCAGAGAGCCAGTCATTGCAGGTGGACGTTGATGCTACATTATTGTTTAACATAATATGATCAACGTTTTACCATCGGGGGACGAGTGGTCTAGGGGTAAGATGCTCGTCTAACAATCGAAAGGTTGTGGGTTCGAGTCTCACCTGTCGCTACTCTTCGCCCGCGACCAATCGGCGTGAGAGATTGGCGACGCTACATGACTCAACGGTCGACGTGTCGTAAAACCAACAACCAACCAACGTTTTACCATCGAAAGGGAACGAAACTGAACATCGATTCCGTCGTTGGCTTTGGTGACTAACTTGTATGCACTTTCATGCTTACAAAATATATAATATAGCCTGAATAAAAAAGAGCCTTCGCACAAAACACATCAGTTCATCCATCCACGAACATAAAAATAATCCCTAAAAGTTTATCAAATAATGATTAAAACACAGCTTATCATGACCCACTGACAGGTTTACAGAGACCCTTCAAATACATGGTTATTAGGATATAACAACTTCGAGGCAGACACGCATCCCTTCACAAATGTTATAATAAGCACCACATTCGCGCTATCCCAAGCTCATACAAGCCCTGCTCTCGGCCGAAGTAACTTGGAACAGATTGGAGCTGCACCTGTCTGCTCCGGAAGCGCAGGGGTACACGGAGCAGCTTTACCAAGTTGCTCGGAGCAATCTGGAGCAGGGTCGGGAACAGACGCAATGCTGCAGTTGTTTGATATTTTATTTTATTTACTATTTAATTTAATTCTACTTAATTGGGATAACACATTAGAATCAAAGCACCAAGCGCAAAACAATGCAAGCAGCGCATGTTGAGGATGGTTCGAACACTATAGTCTCGAGGTTTGAATGTGATTTCATTTATTAACCCTCATCGGGTCGGCCGGCAAATACACATTCGCCGAGCTGGCCTCAAGCAACTGTAACGATAATGCACTGGCGAAGTAAAGTTGAAATTATCGCGTACAATATCAGACGTGTTGATATGTATACGTCCTATATTGGACCTCAATTTTGCTGTTGTCTCTAATACGTTCTCATGCTGATTTCATTGCTATAGCGAATTCTGAAGCTGGAATATTCCTGCCCTTAGCAGTAAACGTTTTAATAAACGTAGCGATATACGCCAGTTTTAATGATTAAAACGCTTCCTTTGTGCAGCAACTCCTTAGCCTACAATTTCCACCCTAACCTACAACCCCTTAAGCTTAACCGCCTGAACCTACAATTTAATCATGTCTTCAATGCAATGAATGGCTGCATTATTAAGGAAGAGACATGCATTTTACTGGCAAGATAACATTTCTCATTACTGCTTAACTAAATGACCTCAAAGAATCATGATGCTCATTCTTTTTAACGCCAAGTATGTACTATTTCGATTTTTCATCTGACAACGGTATCACAGACTTGCGTTATCATGTGCGAATACGATAACGTAAGGGAAAGTCGATCAAAGATGTGTGCCTCTGTACCATGCGGTCGTAGCTTATCTGGGCATGTTGCACTTTGAGCCAGGGCCTCCACAAACTGGCCGATAAATCAACGACACTGTGAGGCCGCAGGATTGTGTGTTGCATCAATGGAAAGAATGGTGGAATGATAGATGGGGCATCAAATCAATCCCCAATGCTGTAGTGAAAATCTCACCAAGCGTTCCGTGCAAGAGTCTGGTTCAGCTGTAAGCCACATAATTGGTCGTTGTCAACGCTGAAGATGCACGCTTTACTTAGCCACTGCATGTGCTGCTGCGAGCTTCTCCGGATTTACCACTCCATCATTATGGCGAATGCAGCACGCAAAAAAAGTTCACCAGATGTATTCAATGACTTCAAAATAGTCTTATCGGAATGACTTGCGCTCAAGAAGTTGCAGAACCTGGAGGAGTTATAATGCTTATTATCTGGCATAGGCGTAATAGCTGATCCCGCTGAAGAAATTGCAGAGCCTGGCGGAGTTATGATGCTTATTATCTGGTACGGGCGTAATGACTGACCGCGATGCACGTGACATTTGGCGGCAATGCTAAGCGCGAGCGTGTTGACCGTCACAGAGTCGAAGGTGGTGTTGAAAATATTCTGATGTTTCTCTTTTACATGCACGCCATTGGGTTGATGTGAAAATACCCGATGTAGTTTGTGCTGCCCTAAGCTATGATATAAAAAGTTAAGGAGCCGAAATTAATGGTGGGTGATGGGTAGTACAGCGCCCCACCCGATGTTTAGCATTAAGCCTCTATGTGTTGTATGACAGTGCTAAATTAATGATTTTTCGTTAGGTGTGAGATGTCGAGACGATTACAGGATGACTAAATTCGCAATGGGAACGATTTGACCGTAAAATGTTGAAGTCCAAGCTCAATTTTGAACCAATACCTAACTCATATTTGGACGTTTTGGTTTATTTTGGTGACCACCTAATATATCGATGTCTCTATTAACGAAAACGATAGCAATACCCGACTATGAACAAATAGCATGGAATAACCAGACCACCAGAATTGTGCCACAAGATGTTTGTATATCACAATACACAATGGTGAGTATAAGCATTATACTCATGCATGAAATGCTGTTCAAAACGAGCCATGGAGACTTTATAAACACCCATCAAGAAGCACCATGTCAGTGCTTCTTTGGGGAGGATGTCTATTCATTGTTCATGGGCGCTATATGACCTGTGCAGTCGATGCGCCCCTAAACCCCAATAAATAACTAACTAACTAACTATTCATTGTTCAGAAAGTGATATATTCCACCCTATTTCGGGACTAATTTATCACTGTTGTATGGAAAGAATTGACTTTAAAATGGCTCATACCCCCCCCCCCCACACACACACACACAACTTCGAGACTGTTCCTGTCACTGCGACTTGCGGCGCCATGATAGCTTTGATGCGTGGTGTCTTGTTTCCGTATGTCGTTATCTAAGTAATCACTTCAGTGAATGAATTGAACCGTGAAACCTCCTCCAAAAAAAGAGCGGCAGGTCCTTGATCTGGTGGGCTGGGCGGCTTCGTCGGGTTTCCCCTGCCGTCTTACGTCGGCACCATCAATGGCCCATTATGGCCCATTAAGCCATTTTTATGTTGCCACAATAAATCCATCTCGACGTCGTCCAGCGCGTTGTCGTAACAAGGCAGACTGCTCCCGGATCAGCGCATGACTGGAATAGTAGCTCCGATCCCTCTCAACTTCTGGGAATCGAAATAGTCGGCCAGCGGCTGTTGTATTGACGCCTCCACTCTGCTTAATCGGCTCAGACAGCAGCTCCCTCCTGATGTCGGCCCGTGCATGGCTGCACACTGACCTCACCAATTGCTTGCACGCTACCATCGGAAACAAATAAGAACAACTGCACCAACATCGGTATGGCGCTCTGAATATCTGCATTCTTCCCTGCTCGGCTTCAAGCTGCCGGCGGCCGACCAGTTGCGCCGTCCGACGCCCTGTCTCGCCGCGCGTTGCCAGCAGCCCCGACTGCCACCGCTTCAGCAAGTGAACGACTTGCCAGGGCGTAGGCCAGACGATCGCCGTGGCCGCGGTCTCTGAACCGCACTCGCTTCAAATGCCGCCAGCTCGATGAAATGTGTAATTTCAATTTAGACTCATTGGCTGGAAATCGAAAACTCATCATGAACAGCAATCCTGGTCGTGGCGGAATCAGATGGCTAGCTGACTGTACAGGCTGATTCAGCGGCAAAAACCCAAAATACTCGGACTTCACGCAAGCGCAGAGAACTCTGCGAGCGTGCAGCCCGCGGTCACTGCCATATATGTCAGTCCGGATCATTTATGGCGACTGGAGTATTTTTAGCCTGCTGATCGTGCCAGTTGGACGCTGCGTGGCTTCCAATATCCGTCCTAGGCTATGGTGGCTTCATTATATTTGTTATGAAATCGGATCGTTTTTATGACCGTTACTGCGTAGTAAATCCTTGCGTGGCCTTGGTTGTTTCCGCATGGGCTAGATTCCCGTCGGGTATTGGCTATTTGACGCCACGAAGGCGTGTGCGATAGGCTAGAGTAGTTAGTTCGTTGGTTCGCCCACCAACATGCTCCAGTTCCGGACCGCTCCAGCTGGTGCTGCCCCGTCAGCGACCGCTGCGGACGATGCCACTCTCCACTTATGTACTGGTAACAGTACTGTACTGTACGGTAGTTTACTGTTCTGTACAGTAGTTTTGTAGAAGCAACAAAGAACTAACCTGCCACTAGTGACACCTGGTGCCAATGTTGTGTTTTTTTTTGTTTTTTGTTTTTTGCAATGAGATGCGTGCCATCCGGCGATACGTGACGGTTCGCCATTTCGCTCGCAGATTCGCTGTTGACGTAGTGCACGGAGCGTGTCAATACGGGTGAAATTTGCATTATATCCAATTGAAATTTGACCGGGCGTATCCCTCGTTATGTAGCTTATTGACGGCTGCCACACTCACCAAAGGTTCTCCAGAAAAAAAGTGTTTATGCGGCCGTGACTTGTTCCGGTTAGGTCCGCCGTGCTTATCTGCACTCAACGTCCTTAACCTACAAACTAGATCCGAATTGGCTCGGGTGGAAAGGGGGAGGGGGCGGATTGCTGGCTCTCGGCCCACATGTGATCTCGAAAACAAGTGGCATACATAATGTAACGCTGCAATTGGATAGTCGGGGACGAGGGCGAGAGCAAACATCAATTTCTGTTGCGTAGGGTCAATGGCGTAACCACAGCCAATCAGAAGTTGATACGTACAATGCTTTTTGGCCGGAGTGCTTCGCCGCGGTAAAGACGACTCGTTGGAAGGGCTCGGAATGCTTTTAACAAGACTAGGCCCGTACCATTCGAAAGCTAAGCATGAACGGATTACCAATATGCAATTTGTATCCAAATCTGCCGATCGCTTAAAACAAATAGTGTAGTTGTTAGATTTTGCAATTGTTTAAGTTGACATAATCGGCGGGTGTTAATTACGGCTATGAAGCTCTCTGATTTGTTGTCGCATTGACAAAGGCAGAGCATGATGCAGAGCGTGATGCAGACGACCGTGAGTGAGCGTCTCGAATTTCGTCTGTCTCATTGCTCGTTCTCTATGCCCGGAGATGGGAGAGACGCCGCTCTCCCCCAGCCTCGCCCCCAGGTCAGCCAAGGCGCCGACTCTCTCCAGTCGGTCGAAACTCAATTGCTGAGTTTGTTCAGTCTGGTTTGTGGCCAGAGGCGTATAAACGTCTAAAAAGTGCTTGTGTGGGGCGATTAATGCTATGGGGGGGGGGCAAAAATACCTTTGGAAGTTGATTCTTACCATGCATCACCATAGCATTAATGTTACACTTTCATGAATGCTGGGGGTTATGCTCCCCCCCCCTCTTTCTACACCTATGTTTTTTGCAAGCATCCATCCAGAACTCATTTTCCTGCCTTATTTGTAATTGAAGAACACGTATGCGCCATGGCAGATGACTTGCACGTGCTCACCTGGTTCGGGAACCGTATCAGGATGGATCATATCTGGTTTGCGGCGAAAATCCATCCAGAAAACTTGAGAAGCTAAGATTAATAACTGTGCGGAAAGTCGGAGGTGTCCTGACAGGTCAATTCCGCGTGCTTACGTGGTTGGTTGGGCCTCTCCATGCTTTTTCTACCTGGCTTGTGGCGATCATCCATCCAGGGCTCATCTTGCCTGGGTGATTTTTAATTGAATAATATATTCAGCAGACAGTCCTTTGCACTGACGATGCCATGGTGTATATGTTCATTCGAAGTTGGATCTAACCGATCTAATTACAGGCTTTATACCTCAGTATTTCGAATGTTTTTCCTTATATCTCAGATGCAGTCCTTGCAGCATGTAGGACTGCATGACTGCTACAATGCAGTTCCATTGTAACATGGCCTAACCTATGTCATGGCGATTCCTGCAGCATGTAGCTTTATATGATTAGTGCCCTGAATCAAAAGAGATGTTTGAAACCCTTGCAATAAAACACACAAGATCCAATCTGAACTGGCCTCGTCTAGAGGACTGCGTTCGCTCGCTCGCTTACTCACTCACTCACTCACTCACTCACTCCGTCTGAATCAACTCCCCGAGTTCTTTGCAACACTATCCAGTACGTTGCACTTCTTGGGACCGCTTACAATAGGTGCAATAATTCATAAATCCTGTTGATTTCTTTATTGATCCATCCATCTCCAACAACATCATCAATCCAACAACAATAGCGCCCATTATCTCCAACAACATGTTCAGCCCTTTAGAGAAGTCGTGGCTAAGAAGCATAAACAGAACAGGTGAACAGTTTTCAGTTCAAACAGGTAAAAGGCACTTCACACAAGACTGCACCGATGTCCGATGGCTACGCGACTCAGATGTGAGCGTGTGACACAGCACACACATGTCTAACCACCTGCGTCTTAAATGCATTCAGCGAGTTCGCGAATATGTCCGCACTTGGTGTCGTCGCTAAAAATGTGTTCGGCTCTCCTAGTAATCTGCTGAATAAGTCACACCAAGTAATTTTCACATGTGCATTCGGCACGTGAAATACAACAGGTTGCCTGTTTCTCCTGACTGGGACACATCCGAAGTACTGCAATACAACCGATGAGTCCGTCCTACCGCATAAAACGTTTCGTAAGAACATGATGTCGGCCTGTACGCGACGAGTGGACACAGATGTCATGTTATACAAGCGAAGAAGGTCCTGATACTGCGAAGATTCAGACCCAGGTGTGTCACTACAGTGTTCAGCTAGCCACATTAGTAATGTATGCTCTACCCTGTCTATCCGAGCCAGATGTGTTGTGGCTGTCCCCGCCCAGATGACGAAGCAATACTCAAGGCGAGATTGAATGTTCGCGTTATATGCTGTCAACATAGCACTTTTAGAGAATGTGCTACCAGGTACTGCTGCTTGCATTCATCTAATAAACAGCCCGAGAGCTCGGTTCGCAGTTGGCACAGTCTTCGCCACATGCTGTGCGAATGTCAATTTAATGTCCAGATACACACCCAGGTCTCGCATCACAGTCTAACGCTGCAGCGTTGTATCGTGTATCTTGTACTCGAAACTCACAGGAGTACGACGGAGAGTCATTGTGAACGACCTGCATTTCAGAGGGTTCAAAGATAGCATCCAATCTGCGGACCACTTGCAGAGGGAATCAATATCCTTCTGCAGGCGGGTCGCGTCATCCATAGACGCTACTCTCCTAAAAAAATGACGTCATCATTAAACATTAGACATTCCGAGTCAATTCTGGAGGGCAGTTCGTTCACAAACAGGGCAAATAACAGGGGGGGCAGCAAGCTCCCTTCCGGTACACCGGAAGTGACGTCAGCTCAGTTAGAGACCCAGTTGACTATCACTCGCTGCCGGCGACTAGTCGGGTATGAGCAAATCAGAGAGATAATTTCGTCTGAAACATGACATGCATTTTCGAGCTTGTGTAGCAGGAGTTTATGGTTGACACTTTGGAAAACCGAAGAGTAGTCTGTGTAGATTGCACCTCTCTGGTAACAGGCAGCGATCGAATCCCAGGCGTGCCTCAAGAAAACTGTCAGATTTTAAGCCACGACCTCTGGAGTAAAACCGTGCTGAGTGTCAGACAACGTTGTTAAAATGTGAGCACTCAAAGCATTGTAAATGTTTTTTTTTATTCTTCTAAAACCTTGCCATACATGCAGATAAGTGAAACGGCTCGGTAGTTTGCCGGAATTTTCCCGTTGCCTTTCTTACATATTGGTGTGGCTTTTGCCATTTTCCACCGGTTCGAAAATTTTCCATGCCTAAAAGAAAGGCTACAAATGTTGTGCAGCGAAACGCATAATTTGTCAGCACATACCCGGATAATTCGGGCGCTGATATTATCTGGTCCACATGCTTTGTGCGGGTCAAGTCCAATGAGAATCATGTGGATTTGTTCTATTGAGGGCCGAAAGTCTGTTAGATAGGGCAATCCGTAGTACTGTAGTAGTGGGTACTGGGCTACATCCCGTGCTGTGAACGTAGCTGAAAAGGCTCTGTTCAGCAGGTTGGCGCGTCCAACGTCATCGCTGCCTTGCGTGTTTCCGTCGAGCAGAGGTGGAACGGTACCACTCCTCTCAAAACATTTTTTTTTAATGCCCGGTATCGCTTTGGGTTCGTCTTAAAATCCTCCACTAGTCCCCTCAGATGACTGCAGTAGCTGCGTCCGATCAGACGTTTGAAGAAGTCGCACTTGTCCGTAAAATCGCGACGAATAACACTTTCACTCGGATGCCTTTTCATCCGACGATGTGCACATTCTTTCGCGGCTCGTGCGCGCCTGGCCTCCCCGTCCAACCAGGGCGGGAGCCTTCGGCGAGGAGTCACCACCGGCACATGGTCACGTGTGGCAACTTCGACTAACGAGTAAATCATCTCAACAGCGTTGCCAACATCTAAGCCATCCAGCACGTTCCACGGTAAAAATTTCACTCAGCGTCGCAGTGAGTCAAAATATGTTTTATTGTAGTCATAGGCAGTCGATCTGGATACAGCTAGAGGTGATGGCCTCGGCAGAAGGAACTTAGCCTGGTTTGTTATTTGGGCTCAGGGGCGCATCGACTGCGTTGGTCATACAGCGCCCAGGAACTTAGCCTGGATCTCGTCGTGGTCCGAATTTATGATACCCTTCCGAACGAAGACCTTTGCTACGATACCGATAGTGAGCACCAAGTCCGAAATGTTGTTGGCTCCTGTAGCTTGAGTGACGTATTGGCGCAGGCCGTGAAAATCGCACGCTTCCAGGAAGCAGTTGGCCCTGGCCGTTGATCTAAGCCGGACCGGGTTGGCCCAGTCGGACACAGACGGTACCCAGTCAAGCTCAGGAATGTTGAAGTCGCCCGGGACCACCAGCCAGCGGCTCGCCTAAATGCCGAAAAAAATCGTGTAATGGCGTTGTCATCGTCTGGTGGCCTGTAGCACACAGCCACCGTCACTGCCGGATTGCCAACGACTTTGATGCACTGGCACTACTCTAGTTGGCATAAGAAATTGCTATTTTCGGCTGCATATGCGCATTAAATCGCCTGTGGCGGCACACCGGCTAATAGTTGGTCGCTCGGAACCTATTCTACGGAGACGATATTTGATCAAAGATACGTTGTACCATAAAACGGAGAGTTACATTGCATTTGGTACGTCAGCCTAATCCATCATGAAGGCCTTCGGAGCGTCGGAGCCGTTCGATGCCGCTGGAATGGGTGTATTTTAAGCTTTATTTATGTGCCAGCGGCCGCGATGTCCGAACGTGCACGCTCACCAGAGGTGATGGCCGTCGTCAGCCGTCGGCTGCTTCTCCGTGCGTCACTGGCGCGCCTCACGGGCTGGGGTGGCGCCGGTCACACACAACCTGATAGTATATGTGAGGGTCCTGGCAATGGCCAGATGGCACACAGTGGGTGCAAGTAGACGGCACGGCACACTGCAGCGCTTTCCGACGGCTCTGGCTTTCTGAGTACCCTCATGGAGGACTATACTCGCATACTTAATTGAACTATTGAATTGCAATTGAACTATTGGTATTTTGTCCTACTTCAGATATTTGATGGAATCTTCTCTTCGTAAGCTATATCCTGGGCGGTGAACTCCCAGCTGGGGTGTCGCCATCGGAGATTTTGCGCGCATGCGCGGCCGCAAGTAAACAATGCATGACAACCGAACAAAGGTACGCTTTAGAAAAGCGACCGATATATTTTGGTAATAAATTGACTCAGCACATGCTTGCTTTCGAACGGTATGCGTCTTGTCTTTGAGCATTCCGAGCCCTTCCAGCGAACCGTGCCAGTGGCAACGATGCTGCATTTCTGTCAAACGTCAATTTTGGTTTTCTCTAAGTATCCCAGTGGCAAATCCAATGTAACATGTGACTAGGACATGGTCGAATCGCCAGGATGAACTCGCTCACACGGCATTATCTGGTGATTTCGGGCTGTGACGTCGTCGTGGGATGATTTTTGTATATCAAGTAAATTTGAGGAACCAGATTTACCAATTAACATTGTTAAAAGAGGCGTGATCGAGGCCGGTTTATTAGCATGTATTATGGATGCATACATGGGTTTACCGCACCGAATAGAACAGGCGGGACTCGCCATGCCGTATTGGAGCGTAATTTGCCTTGATCCTATAGGTACTCAGGTAGGTAAGGACATCCACGCATCCGGTGTGGATGTCATGATGTGTCGATCAATATATTTCATATGCAACAATACGAAGGAAGCGACGAAAGCTTTCTAAGGTTCACCTGACGTCAGGACAAAGACATTGACCTTTCCAGACATTACGGCACTACCACATATAGTTGATTCTGCGAGTCTCAGAAAGCCCATTGGAAGTTGAAGCTGAATACACTCTTTTAGAGGTAGTTTTGCAACACGTGAACCAAGCTACTGGTTTCGCATGACCTGGAGGAGGGGGGGGGGGGGGCGACGGGTCAGCATTCTTATATGGGATGCCAAATTGGTGAGGGAAAATGGACGCCAAGTTTCAGCGCGCTGTGCTCTTTCGTTCGCTCGTTATTCCCGAAGTGGTCCAGGAGGCAGGCGGGCGTGGGCGTGGGGATGGTGCCCGCTTCAGCACGGGTTAAGCAGAGCAGCACGACTATTTCCACTGGCAGCCAACAGTGGCTGCACTGCCGGACTGCAGTTGACCCGGGCTGAACATTCCAGCATATCGCCCGACACCGCAAAGACGCTGGCTTTGGAGCATTTTTTGTCCGACTCGCAATGACCTCGATTGCATGCTATTTAGCATGCAAATCCCGCGCCGGCGGCGCGCGCCCACGCCTGGTGCAGCCCGCGGCTCAGACGTCCACACACAGAGTGAAAGGCGGATTGGTGTTCATTTTGTACGATCGGCGGTAATACATCGGCTTTGTCTGGCTTGTGGCCGGCTCCAGGAAGACGCGGCACGCTTCTGCAGCACCTGTGCCACGTGGTGGCACACGCGTTAGCCTGTTGCGCTTCTGTTGGCGGGGTGCACGGCTCGCTGGCAATCATGTTAACTTGAAAGCATGGTCCGTGAGCGGATCTCGATGTGCGGGAGACGCCTCCGGTTGATATATTTTTATGTGATTAAGATTTCTCCGGTCGACGGGTTTTGATGTGATCTAGGTTCGTCCGGTTGACAGGTTTTGATGTGATCTAGGTTCCTCCGGTCGACAGGTTTTGATGTGATCTAGGTTCCTCCGGTCGACAGGTGTTGATGTGATCTAGGTCCCTCCGGTCGACGGGTTTTGATGTGATCTAGATTCTTCCAGTCGGTAGATTTGTACGTGAATCAGATTCCTACTGTCGAAGTGTTTTGATGTCATCTAGATTCCTCCGGTCGACAGATTTTGATTCGATCCAGATTTTTCCCGGCGACAGGTTCTCATGTGATCTAGATTCCTCCGGTCGACAGATTTTGATGTGCTGGAGACGTCTTCTGCCGGCAGGTGGAAATATAATAGACACAGTCTTTCAGCAGGTTCTGGCAAGTCAGAGCCCCGGCCCGTACTGCCGCTTGATGAGGGTCAGTTCTTGAAGCCTGATTAATGGGGATACCACCGTTGTACATGGCGGGAGTTGAGTGGCCGGAGCGGCACCGGTTGCAATGTCACAGGCATGCAGTCATGTGCGTCAGCTTCACACCGAAGGTGCGACTAGGCATTGTTGCATGATTGGCACCTTAGCTTCTACCGGCAGGGAAGGCAGAAGGCCGACAGGTGCCTTAGTTCCCGCCGGCAGGAGAAGGAGTATTATTGTCTTAAAATGTGTTTATTTTTGGGAATTTGTATTCAGAATACCATGTTTATGAAGATGACTAAGATGATGGGACCACATACTTTCTGTGAAAATGGAAATTAAAAAAACGATAACAAAGTTGGAAAATTTTCCAACATGAAAAAAAAACACTAACCTAACCTAACCAAACCTAACCCATTTATTCCTTTATGGAGGCAAATGCGTGTAAAAACTTTTTTTGTTACCACCTTGAAGCACAATAATACCGAAGTTTCTTTAAAAAATTCACAATAAAAAGTTCTTTTTTAAAGCACCTTAGGTTAGGTTAGGCTGGTTGGGGTTCTTTTTTAATTTTGATAATTTTCATAAAATAAATTGCTTAACATTTTTCTCATTTTTAAAAAAATGTTTCTTCTTCATAGGTACGTTAGGTTAGATTATGTTGCATTTTTACATTTCTTTTTATGCTATGTTACCTAACTCAAAGCCCCTTTTTGACGTTATTTTGCTCACAACCTGAAAAGTAAGCATTTGCACAGAAAATAAGTGGTCCCATCATCTTAGTCACCTTCATAAACATGGCATTCCAAAAAAAATTACACAATCAAGAAACATCTTTTAAGACAAATTTACCGGACAAGGTGCCTTAATTTCTACCGGCAGGAGAAGGTGCCTTAGTTTCCACAGGCAGAAGGTGCATTCGTTCCTACCGGCAGGAGAAGGAGTCATTTTATAGCTAGATGGGTTGACAATGAACATATCGGTATGCGCTTCCAGAATGAATGGTTTCCGAGTCATCTGTTAGCACAACGAAGCAATGCCATGCTTCGTGTACCATTTCTATGAACAAAAATATCGCTCCATAAAGAAGTGTTGGCACGACGAGAGTACATGTCGCATCGTCAGGCTCCCTAAAATAGCACATATTACATGGGTGTCATTCATGAAGCAGAGATGTTGGACTGACTCTGGCTTGTCCGGGACATTCTACTATCTGCATGCTTCGTGTGAATAGGCCGAGATATTGCTCGTTTTGTAGAACGTAGCATCGAATAGTTCAGCGCAAGTGAGCTTGACACCCCCATACAAAACCACGGCATATGGGTTTTAGTTCTTTGGACGTGCTCTACGGGATCTACTGAAAATGCTTCGGAAGCGAAATATATCAAGATTAATTTCAATTACGTTATATTATTATGAGCACAAGGCTCGTAATTCAACTGGCACAACCAATACGAAACATGATAAAATGCCAGAATGCTGAAAAACACCCCTCTCTTTCAAGGCCTGTGGTAAATTTCATATCCGATTCGTGATTACGCAACGTGCTAGGCCACCACAGTGAGACTTACCGGCAGCTAGCGAGTGGAATTTGATGAACAGCCGAAATTGCTGCAGTGCCGTCGTTGAATCTGACATGAGGCCAAATCCTTCCATGGATCATCTCTCCTACCATGGTCATCTTTGCCATGCCAGAAATATCTACCATGACCCTATTTCATCAAAGAATTCACGACCATAGCGAAGTACGATTATGTCATGTCAAATGATGGCCAGTAGATTCCCTAGTTCCACGAAAATCGTCGATTCGTACATCGTACTTTCGTGAGCATGAGATAACCGTTGGTTTGATCTGATGCCAAGCACTGCGATATGTAACGTCACAGAAAGTCACACTAGTGACTGAATAGGCTACGATCACCGTGTTCAGTGTTATAATGTCATTGTGCTGACAATTATGAGTCCAAAACTAAGTACTTCGTGTTTTCATCATGACTTGCCACCAAAGCATGACAGTGTTAAGACGAGCTGCTTGTAAAATGCATTCTAATCCCAAATGCGACTTCATTTTGCACCGTGAGTACCACCATTTACGGCACTTACACCGTTAGCAAAATAGACCTGCCCATTTGGAAGAAACATCCGCTGAATTCGTAATTTATGCCCTTCGCGACAGAAAGATGCCGCCGTACGACAGATGGTTGTCGTACTTGCTTCTTCGAAGGGACGGATTCATCCTCCGTCATCGTGCTTTCGTAGATTCGTCGGTTTGATCTTTGATGAAACCCAAATCTACGATCGCACCAGAAATTTGTCGTACATTTGCATACTCTTTTTTCGCTTCCTGAAATGGGACTTCATTTAGCCTCATGGTGCGTTAAATCAAGTTCAGGTAAGGGCACCTTCAAAAGTTCCAACATGTTTTAAATTCGCAGTTGGTCTAGATGAACCAAATTCGATCAGGTGGCAGAACTCGACGTGTAACTACAACAACCTCAAGCAATAAATGTACGCTCACCATACTCTTCTCCAAAAACAACTGGTCTCCAACGTAGCTTCCGAACATTGACAAATGGGGTGGGTATTGAGAAAGAGTAATTGGTGAAGTGCTGTGTTGCCCGCAAGAGGCGATGTCCTTTGTCACTAGTTCGACAAAATAAGCTGACACGTTAGTGGTTCGCCATTGATTGATATCAATGGTTCAAACATCCACTACGGCGACATGATCCTCTTCCGAGGCTAAATGACGGCCTTCGAGGGCAGACTCGCTCTTGTCCACTGGAAAATCCTAGCCGTGCTGACCACCGCAAGAACCACGCGACTTGGCCATGCTGACGACCTGCGCGTCAGAGGACTCTTCCGCCGTAATGGTCAGACGCACTCAGCACCGCAGGTGTGGAGCGGTGGTACTGGCGCAGCTTCCCCGACCTCAGAGCAATTGCAACATTCGCCGCATGGGTTTGTATGGAAGGTGGTGTTCGCTCCCGACTCTTGAGACAGCTGCTTGGTGATAGTCTGCATAATCGGACGGGCAATCCGGCGGCTTTCAGCTCAGGGGCAGCACAGGTGATCCGGCCCAGGGAACCGGGGTCAGGGAGTGACGGGGTGGCTGGGGCCAGGGAGTGACGGGGTGGCCGGGGCCAGGGAGTGACGGGGTGGCCGGGGCCAGGGAGTGACGGGGTGGTCGGGGTCAGGGGTGGTCGGGGCCAGGGAGTGACGGGGTGGTCGGGGCCAGGGAGTGACGGACGGGGTGACCGGGGTCAGGGGGACGGGGTGACGGGGTGGTCGGGGCCAGGGAGTGACGGGGTGGTCGGGGCCAGGGAGTGACGGGGTGGCCGGGGCCAGGGAGTGACGGGGTGGCCGGGGCCAGGGAGTGACGGGGTGGCCGGGGCCAGGGAGTGACGGGGTGGTCGGGGTCAGGGAGTGACGGGGTGGTCGGGGCCAGGGAGTGACGGGTGGTCGGGGTCAGGGAGTGACGGGGTGGTCGGGGTCAGGGAGTGACGGGGTGGTCGGGGTCAGGGAGTGACGGGGTGGTCCGGGGCCAGGGAGTGACGGGGTGGCCGGGGCCAGGGAGTGACGGGGTGGTCGGGGTCAGGGAGTGACGGGGTGGTCGGGGCCAGGGAGTGACGGGGTGGTCGGGGCCAGGGAGTGACGGGGTGGTCGGGGCCAGGGAGTGACGGGGTGGCCGGGGCCAGGGAGTGACGGGGTGGCCGGGGCCAGGGAGTGACGGGGTGGTCCGGGCCAGGGAGTGACGGGATGATCCGGCCCAGGGAGTGACGGGGTGGTCGGGGTCAGGAGTGACGGGGTGGCCGGGGACAGGGAGTGACGGGGTGGTCGGGGTCAGGGAGTGACGGGGTGACCGGGGTCAGGGAGTGACGGGGTGGCCGGGGCCAGGGAGTGACGGGGTGGTCGGGGCCAGGGAGTGACGGGGTGGTCGGGGTCAGGGAGTGACAGGGTGGTCGGGGTCAGGGAGTGACGGGGTGGTCGGGGCCAGGGAGTGACGGAGTGGTCGGGGCCAGGGAGTGACGGGGTGGTCGGGGCCAGGGAGTGACGGGGTGGTCGGGGCCAGGGAGTGACGGGGTGGTCGGGGCCAGGGAGTGACGGGGTGGTCGGGGCCAGGGAGTGACGGGGTGGTCGGGGCCAGGGAGTGACGGGGTGGTCGGGGTCAGGGAGTGACGGGGTGGTCGGGGTCAGGGAGTGACGGGGTGGCCGGGGCCAGGTAGTGACGGGTGGTCGGGGTCAGGGAGTGACGGGGTGGTCGGGGTCAGGGAGTGACGGGGTGGCCGGGGCCAGGGAGTGACGGGGTGGTCGGGGCCAGGGAGTGACGGGGTGGCCGGGGCCAGGGAGTGACGGGGTGGTCGGGGTCAGGGAGTGACGGGGTGGTCGGGGTCAGGGAGTGACGGGGTGGTCGGGGCCAGGGAGTAACGGGGTGGTCGGGGCCAGGGAGTGACGGGGTGGTCGGGGCCAGGGAGTGACGGGGTGGTCGGGGCCAGGGAATGACGGGGTGGTCGGGGCCAGGGAGTGACGGGGTGGTCGGGGCCAGGGAGTGACGGGGTGGTCGGGGCCAGGGAGTGACGGGGTGGTCGGGGTCAGGGAGTGACGGGGTGGTCGGGGTCAGGGAGTGACGGGGTGGTCGGGGCCAGGGAGTGACGGGGTGGTCGGGGCCAGGGAGTGACGGGGTGGCCCGGGCCAGGGAGTGACGGGATGAACCGGCCCAGGGAGTGCGGGGTGGTCCGGGCCAGGGAGTGACGGGGTGGTCGGGGTCAGGGAGTGACGGGGTGGTCGGGGTCAGGGAGTGACGGGGTGGTCCGGGCTAGGGAGTGACGGGATGATCCGGTCCAGGGAGTGACGGGATGGTCGGGGCCAGGGAGTGACGGGGTGGTCGGGGCCAGGGAGTGACGGGGTGGTCGGGGTCAGGGAGTGACGAGGTCGTCGGGGTCAGGGAGTGACGGGGTGGTCGGGGCCAGGGAGTGACGGGATGGTCGGGGCCAGGGAGTGACGGGGTGGTCGGGGCCAGGAATGACGGGGTGGTCGGGGCCAGGTTGACGGGGTGGTCGGGGCCAGGGAGTGACGGGGTGGCCGGGGCCTGGGAGTGACGGGTGGTCGGGGCCAGGGAGTGACGGGGTGGACGAGGACAGGGAGTGACGGGGTGGTCGGGGTCAGGGAGTGACGGGGTGGTCGGGGTCAGGGAGTGACGGGGTGGTCGGGGCCAGGGAGTGACGGGGTGGTCGGGGCCTTGGAGTGAGGGGATGGTCTGGGCCAGGGAGTGACGGGGTGGTCGGGGCTTGGGAGTGAGGGGATGGTTCGGGCCGGCCAGGGAATGACGGGGTGGTCGAGGCCAGGGAGTGATGAGACCGTCTGGGCCAGGGACTGCCGGAGCGGTTCGGGTAAGGGACTGACGGGATGTTCGAACCAGGGAGTGGCACGGTGATGCGGACCAGGAAGTGGCGGAATGGTCCGGACCAGGGAGTGATACTATAGTCCTGGCTAGGGAGCATTGAGGTTGTCCGGGTCAAATAATGACGGAATGATCCGGACCAGGGAGTGACACTGTAGTCCGGGCCAGTGAACAGCGAGGTGGTCCGGTCCAGGGAGCGTTGCTAAAGCTCCAGCTGCAGTTTGCACCAGCTCCAACTGCAGCTCGCACCAGCTCCAGCTGCAGCTCGCACCAGCTTCCACTCACATTCGCCAGACGGTGCGACGGCGGCACCTGATGCAAACACGCGCCGGCCAGTCGACAGCTGTGTGCACGAGGCGCGAACCCATCCGGTGACGGCGACGGTGACCCAAAATGGGCACATGCTCTGAGAGAGTAGCAACGTTTATGTATGACGTACATGGGAGGTATCTATCGACATATTTGTGTTGTACCGTTATGAGATCAAGCCCCGATGCGGCACCGGTCTCCTCTCATGCCGACGCGTGATGACCAGAGCACCCCTAGGCGGCACCGGTCCCACCTCACGTCATGATATCAATCCTTGAAGACAGGTGCGTGGCCACAAGTATAGAAACAAGGAGGGGCAGGCAGCGGCCACTTCACCACACCGACAATTTTTGGATAATTCCAGCAATTCTATATGGTGTCCCATAGAAAGAACAACTTAATGATGACACACACCACCAATAAGATCGTTCCTGAATGTGTGGAATGTCGGCTCGGTGCTCGTCGGCATGATAGGAGACCGGTGCCGCCTCGGGGCTTGATTTCATAACGGTACAACAACAAAACAACTGTCGACAGATGCCTTCCATGTACGTCACACATAATCGTTGCTACTCTCTCAGAGCATGTGCCCATTTTGGGGCGGGGTACGTCACCGGATGAGTTCGCGCCTCGTGCACACAGCTGTCGACTGGCCGGCGCATGTTTGCATCAGGTGCTGCCGTCGCACCGTCTGGCGAATGTCTGCCGCTGAGCCGACATCACACGGCTCTGCCCTGCTCAGTCTGTGGGCGGCACACCACCTGCTATCCTGTCCGCTTCCGTGCCACAGTGTTGTCGGCTGCCCCGCAGTAAGCGGTGCTTAGATCGTTGTCGCCGGATGCGTCACGTGAGTGGAAGCTTGTGCGAGCTGCAGCTGGAGCTTGTGCGAGCTGCAGCTGGAGCTGGTGCAAACTGTAGCTGGAGCTTTAGCAACGCTCCCTGGACCGGACCACCTCGCTGTTCCCTGGCCCGGACTACAGTGTCACTCCCTGGTCCGGATCATTCCGCCTCCCCGCCACCCCACTCAGCCCCGCCACCCCGTCCCCCAAGCCCGGACCACCCCGTCACTCCCTGGCCCCGACCACCCCTCACCTACACCTCCTCCCCTGGCCCCGACCATCCCCGTCCCCCAGCCCGGCCACCCTCCCCCGCCCCCCCGCCCGGACCACCCCGTCACTCCCTGGCCCCGACCACCCCGTCACTCCCTAGCCCGGACCACCCCGTCACTCCCTAGCCCGGACCATCCCGTCACTCCCTGGCCCCGACCACCCCGTCACTCCCTGGCCCCGACCACCCCGTCACTCCCTAGCCCGGACCACCCCGTCTCCCCAGCCCGGATTGCCCGTCCGATTATGCAGACTACCACCAAGCAACTGTCTCAAGAGTCGGGAGCGAACACCACCTTCCATACAAACCCATGCGGCGAATGTTGCAATTGCTCTGAGGTCGGGGAAGCTGCGCCAGTACCATCGCTCCACACCTGCGGTGCTGAGTGCGTCTGACTATTACGGCAGAAGAGTCCTCTGACGCGCCGGTCGTCAGCATGGCCAAGTCTGCGTGGTCCTTGCGGTGGTCAGCACGGCTAGGATTTTCCAGTGGACAAGAGCGAGTCTGCCCTCGAAGGCCGTCATTTAGCATCGGAAGAGGATCATGTCGCCGTAGTGGATGTTTGAACCATTGATATCAATCAATGGCGAACCACTAACGTGCCAGCTTATTTTGTCGAACTAGTGACGAAGGACATCGCCTCTTGCGGGCAACACAGCACTTCACCAATTACTCTTTCTCAATACCCACCCCATTTATCAATGTTCGGAAGCTACGTTGGAGACCAGTTGTTTTTGGAGAAGAGTATGGTGAGCGTACATTTATTGCTTGAGGTTGTTGTAGTTACATGTCGAGTTCTGCCACCTGATCGAATTTGGTTCATCTAGACCAACTGCGAAATTAAAACATGTTGGAACTTTTGAAGGTGCCCTTACCTGAACTTGATTTAACGCACCATGAGGCTAAATAAAGTCCCATTTCAGGAAGCGAAAAAAAGAATACGCAAATGTACGACAAATTTCCGGTGCGATCGTAGATTTGGGTTTCATCAAAGGTCAAACCGACGAATCTACGAAAGCACGATGACGGAAGATGAATCCGTCCCTTCGAAGAAGCAAGTACAACAACCATCTTTCGTACGGCGGCATCTTCCTGTCGCGAAGGGCATAAAGTACGAATTCAGCGAATCTTGTCTTCCAAATGGGCAGGTCTATTTTGCTAACGGTGTAAGTGCCGTAAATGGTGGTACTCACGGTGCAAAATGAAGTCGCATCTTGGATTAGAATGCATGCTGCAAAGCTCCTAGTCGTAACACTGTCTGAATGCGGGCATGCTTTGGTGGCAAGTCACGATGAAAACACGAAGTACTTAGTTTTGTACTCATAATTGTCAGCACAATGACATAACACTGAACACGGTGGTCGTAGCCTATTCAGTCCCTGGTGTGACTTTCTGTGACGTTACATATCGCAGTGCTTGGCATCAGACCAAACCAACGATTATGTCATGAACACGAAAGTACGATGTACGAATGGACGATTTTCGTGGAACTAGGGAATCTACTGTCCATCACTTGACATGACATAATCGTACTTTGACATGACATAATCGAATTCTTTGATGAAATAGGATAATGGTAGATATTTCTGGCATGACAAAGATGACCATGGTAGGAGATGATCCGTGGTAGGATTCGGCCTGATGTCAGAATCGACGACGGCACTGCAGCAAATTCGGCTGTTCATCAAATTCCACTCGCTAACTGCCGGCAACTCTCACTGTGATGGCCTACAACATTGTGTAATCACCAATCGAATATGAAATATACTGCAGGCCTTGAAGGAGTTTTTCTGCATTCTCGCATTTTACCAGGGTTCGTGTTGGTTGTGCCAGTTGAATTACCAGCCTTATGCTCATAATAATATAACGTAATTGAAATTAATCTTGATATATTTCGCTTCCGAAGCGTCTTCAGTAGATACCGTAGGGCACGTCCAAAGAACTAAATACCATATGCTGTGGTTTTGTATTGGATGTCAAGCTCACTTGCGCTGAACAATTCGATGCTACGTTTTACAAAACGAGCAATATCTCGGCCTATCCACACGAAGCATGCAGATAGTAGAATGTCCCGGACAAACCAGAGTCCGGCCAACATATCTGCTGCATGAATGACACCCATGCTATATGTGCTATTTTAGGGAGCCTGACGATGCGACATGTACTCTCGTCGGGCCAACACTTCTCAGTGGAGCGAAGATTGTTTCATATAAATGGTACACGAAGCCTGGCATATTGGGGCGTGCTGACAGATGACTCGGAAACCATTCATTTTGGAAGCGCATTCCGACATATGACACCGATTGGATTTGAAGCCATGTGTTCACCTTGGTGGCACTTTTCATGTGGCTCGGACACGCTAAAATGAACGTTATGGGGGCTAAGTGATCACATGTTTTTGGCTGAAGCGCCCGTGTCATTTTGAGTGGCGCTACTGCACCACAGCTTGCTCGATTTGATCTCCTGCAACATGGGCCACTCATCTGGTGATCAGCCTGACTGAAGCCCCTATTATGTTCTTAGCCACCTCCGGTTATGTTCAGAGATATCTCCTATTATGTCCATAGATTCTTCAATGCCACTTCCATCAAAGCATGATTTGTTCAGACTGACTTTCTGTTCTTTTTTTTGCAAAACTTGCATCGTCATCGTATCGAGTGTGTGCACCTGAGATCTCGCTGTCTGGTTTTCACCCCTGGAATATGTCCACGACATGTGGTCTCTTCATGTGCTGTCTACCAGAGTGAAAGTGCAGAAAAATGATCCACAACACGTCTCCCTCATACGTGATGCAATCGTGCTATGCAATCGCTTCCTTCCGCTGTGTCCTGAAGGGTGTCGAAGCACCACGGCACGGTGGTGCATCGGCCAGCTTGGTGTCCCTTCGTGTACTAGGTGCGAGCAGTGCGAGCTGGTGTGCTGGGTGGGAAACACAGGTGACTTCAGGTGACACAAGTGACAGGCGAGGTACAATCGAACCACACCGAAAATCACCTCTCCTCAACACGGGTTCCTGAGCCGAATATATCCACCCTCGGTGCGGTGCCGTTTCCGTGAACGTAGCCACGGTCTCGCCGATCTCCGTGTGGTCGGTCCGGAGAGTGTACTGCGGCACAGCAGACAGCGGCCGCAAACGGGGCAACCGCAGGATGACCTTAGGAACGTACAATTCGAGACTGAGGGTTTGAATGTTAATCGGGCGAGTACCTGGAATTGCAACTAAGTGTGAAGTGACTTGCGTCAGTGTTCGGTAGACTGGATGGGTTTGTATGGTACAGCTGTCGTCATTATATTGTAGGTGCGTCTGTGTGCGAAAACAAGCGAGAGCCGTACCTACTGTTTTATCCGCCGATCGGATATCGTTACTGTTTTTTTTTTCGTCGGAAAAAAACAAGCAGCCATTTTCTGATGAAGGCTTAAGATGCAAGTCGAAACGTTTTCAAGAAAGAAACAACCACAAAACGGCGCCCCTTCCTCACGTTTCGCCAAACCAGCTCGTTCTTACGACACTGCAAGTTTCCTCTGAAAGTGGAATTATTTCTTCGAGGAATATGTTCAGCATCCGAGTCGTTTGAGGAACGGCGTCACGGTCGTATGATGACCCCGGTAGTCCAAGCGCCTTCCAGCCACAGCCAGCCGTCGCCGCCACCTTCAAGGAATGGGAATTATGCTCCACACTTGTGTAGAAGGTGGTTTGATCATGCTTCTTGGTATATTCTCGGAAAGGTTTTGGAATGGCTGCCCTGGCCATAGCAAACGACACGCCTTTCATAGCCAAATATAGCGATAAACAGGCACAGAACAGACGTTCAGCGGTGTGAGATACAGCGCTTGTAGTCGTAGTTTTTTTTTCGCTCAGAATAAGACGTTCTTTTTTTATTTTTGCAGCTTTCATCGCACTATTTTCTTGGAAGTGCCCCCATGTTTTGTGCAAAGAAAATATTTTATGGTGGAGTTGAACAGGTGGCTACACAGTCGGCACTGGTTCGGTCAGCCGTCGGTCGCACGGTCAGGTCGTGATACGTGACGGGCGTGCCCCGAGGTCGGTCACCGACAGGGTTATCGGAGATCCTGTGCTGATCTGTTATGTGGCACACATTAAGGGGACTTTCTGCATTAGGGAAAGACCATTACGCACTGAAATACATGTCATCTTGTGTTCACAATTAGTGCAGTCTGTTGTTTGATATGCGTGCAAAGTTCCTCAGAAAAGCCTAATCTCGGCAAGATTGCAGCCCATTTCAATTAAAGCGGATTAGTTTTCGAGG
Organism: Ashinkailepas kermadecensis; assembly: GCA_034440615.1. Taxonomy (NCBI): domain Eukaryota; kingdom Metazoa; phylum Arthropoda; class Thecostraca; family Neolepadidae; genus Ashinkailepas; species Ashinkailepas kermadecensis. The sequence goes on along the minus strand of JAOTOM010004533.1, from coordinate 197,010 downwards.
TGCTTGTACCGACATCGGAGGCACCATTTCCTGGATCGAGCTCCTCTGTCGAATATCGCGAACCAGTCTCAAATTTCGGTGTACAATGCCGAACTCCGTTATGCTTGTTTCTGAAATGCCTGCACTTGCACCGACATTGGACCTAATACGGTTATGTCTGGGCAGACTTTTCCTCGGACATGACATAACACGGTTGTATCTGAGATCCCAGTTGAGATGAGTTCACAAGTTGTCTGCCCACGGTGCTCTCAGATCATACCCTGCAACCTGGTGGACGTATAGCCAATCCCAAGCTCTCGCTCGTTCAGCACAAGCAATGGCGCCTTACACGGCAGATATCATGACAATCATGAAGGCCTTGTGTTTTATCGAAGTAGGGAACGATGTCGACCATGCCATACTTGCAGACTCTCTAAGTATCCTTCGTGCGATAAAAACGTTTTATCCGCATGAAACTTATACCGTTTAACTGGAATTAATGGATCGGGTGGTGTGGACAGGGTTCACGCAACAAGCTCTCCTCAGCGATAGGACCCTGTTCCATAAAGCTAGCCCAGCATAAATTCGGACTAAATTTCTTTAACTAAAAATAATAATTGTCGGAAGGCGATGTACAGTATTGTCGAGAGAAGATGTGCAGCATTGTCGGGAGAAGATGTGGAACATTGTCTGGAGAATATGTGCAGCATTGTTTGGATGAAATGGGCAGCATTGTCCGGAGAAGATGTACAGCATTGTCTGAAGAGACGTGCAGATTGTCGGGAAAAGGTGTGATCCGAGGCGTCGTGACCTTAATGGGTGGAAGGTGGGGGAGGGGGGTGGAGAGTTTGTTCATCAGACGATGCGATGTGGGCTGTCGCGGTGCGCAGCATGCAGCTGCCGTGGACGTCCTTCGAACGTGCCGAGTGGAAGCTGTTCGGTGAGCGTGTCGGTGCGCGTGCCTGGTGACTGCGGTGGTGGCGCCGGTGGACGCCGGATCCGGCACCGTCACCCCCCCCTCCACCCGCCCCCGCTCCCGCCCCGCCCCGCCGTCCGGCTCCCGCCCGATCAGGCGGATGAGGCGATTTTTTCATGGACGATCGTGCTCAGATGGCGTGCCCGGAGACGGGTCGCGAGGGGATGGGGCCGTGGTCTCTGAACCGGCCCACGGCGCCCGATGTGCCGCCCCGCCCCCCCCAAGCGGACAATGTCGCGCCATGGAGACGGGCTGGGGCGACCGTGGTCTGAGTCGGCGCGCACCGCCCACGGCACAGGATGTTACGGTGGCTAGTGTCGCACCACCGGCACTCAGTGTCGCACCACCGCGCGGCGAGTGTCGCACCACCGCGCGGCGAGTGTCGCATCCCCAGCGGAGAGTGAGGGCTTGTATTATATGCATGGCTGTCCATTCGAAGGCCATAGGATGACCGGTTCTTAACCCTGTCATGTCAGAGCATTTGTGGAGGGCCGATGTAGCGTATGGCGTATGGCATGTAGCACGCTTGTCCCGTTAAAATATGGGTTCGTGTTCAAATCTCTCAAACTGCTTGGCTTTTGCACAAGTGTCTCCTTCCTTATTGTTTCCTCATGGTATCTAGGTGCCGATGAAGCGTACAATGATCTGGGTTGAGTCTGTCCCTCACATTTTCCCCCGGATTCTGGAAGGGCATTTTGGACTGTACCAAATGTAAAATCGTTAGATATGAGAAAGCGAATTTCGTTTGTAAAGTCGCTCGCCCGGAAACTTCGTGGTGTCTGTATTCCATGACCATGAAGGTTTCGTTTCATGAAGTCATAAGGTCATGTTCGGACCTAATAAGAGCCACAGGAACGTAATGAAGCCTGAATGGGAAGATATTATAAGCCTAGACAAAAATATACTCAGCACCCTAAACCAGCCAATGCTATATCCCACATTCCACAGAAGCTATCTACAAAAATCCTACCCACCTGCCAATGCCATTCTACTTACCTATCTACCTCAGCATATCCTACCCCTATTTATTCGATCTCAGCTAACACACGTGGATCGAGTGACCGACACACCCCAATCAATACTATATCCCCGTTCCAAAGTATTTATCTACCCCAACTTCTCTGGCAGCATTCACTTGATATTGCATATCACACTCCTCCACACCCATGCCCCATCAATAGTTGTTAACTCCTTTCATGCTTGCTGAAGTGGACCTACATAGTATACACCTAGTAGCATAAGTCTCACCCAGTCCACCACCGATTCGAACTCAAAAGCGAGATTATCTAGCCTAACAAATATGTCCACCATGTTTTAATTCATTCAATGAGGGATTCACCGCAACATCAACAGGCAGTCTATTCTATTGATCAACCACCCTTTGACTGAAAACCTCTTTCTAGAATATCTATCGTTACGGACCGAGCCGCTCATTTGGCGTTCTGGGCCGGTTCTAAGCGTTAACCCGAAATAGGGAAATTTACTTAAAATCGTGATGTAATCGGTGTAGCTTCTAACTGATCGGGAAAACTAAAATTCGACGCCTGGTTCCAAGTGGAATCAAGCTTTCGCTATAAGATGCACTACTCCTTGTGGCCGTCGTGGCCGTACTTAAGAGGCCAATTTGCATGAAAGATTTGCATGCAAGCCGATTTTAACATTGGACATCCGTGAAAGTCACACGCAACCTGATCTTATTTAGTCCTCACCTTAGCGGTGTAATCATTTTCAAATTTCGACGCCCACTTTCAAGTAGAGCAATATTTAAGGCAACTGCCAAAAATATCCGGGATGTCGTACTATTGTAACTTTAGAGGCCAAATTGCATTACATATGCAATTTGTTGCTGTAAATTGCCAAAATGCTTACTCAATGCTATAGTTAAACCAATTAATTAGGTTTGTGGACAGTTTGTGGGCAAACAGAAAGCCTGAAGCTTGTGGGCAAGCAGAAAGCCTGCAGCTTGTGAGCAAGCAGAAAGTCTGAAGCTTGTGAGCATACAGAAAGCCTGCAGTATGTCAGCAGGCAGAAAGCATGCAGCTTGCTGGCATGCAACAAGCTTTCAACTTGTGTGCAAGTTGAGCAAGCGAGCAGAAAGTCTGCGGCATGTGAGCATGTGGAAAGCCTGCAGTTTGTGAGCATGCAGAAAGCCTGCAGATTGTGAGCATACAGAAAGGCAGCAACTTGTGTGCATGCCAGAAGCCTGTAGCATATAAGCATGCAGAAAGCTTGCATCTTTGTAAGCATGCAGCAAGTCTGCAGATTGTGAGCATGTGGAAATCCTGTGGCCTGTGAGCAATCAGAAAATGTGCAATTGTAAGCATGTAGAAGTCTACAGCATGTGAGCATGTGGAAAGCCTGCAGTTTGTGAGCATATGGAAAGCCTGCAGTTTGTGAACATGTGTAAAGCCTGCAATTTGTGAACATGCAGAAAGACTGCAATTTGTGAGCATGTGGAAAACCTGCAATTTGTGAGCATGTGGAAAGCCTGCAGTTTGTGGGCATGCGGAAAGCCTGCAGTTTGTGAGCATGTGGAAAGTCTTCAGTTTGTGGGCAATCAGAAAGCCTGAAATTGTGAGCATGCAGAAGTCTGCAGCATGTGAGCATGTGGAAAGCCTGCAACATGTGAGCATGTTGAAAGCCTGCGGTTTGTGAACATTTGAAAAGCCTGCAGTTTGTGAGCATGCAGAGTCTGCAGCTTGTGAGCATGCAGAAAGCCTGTGGCTTGTGAGCAAGTGGAATGGAAAACTCAAAACTCAGAAGGCTGCCATTCAAAAATGAAATGTGTTCTTCAAAAATTAAAAGCTTTATACTTCTAAAAGTCAAAATGTATGTAGCTTCTCGTGACCAGGCCTGAGCTTTGTAAAAATAAATAGACCTGTGTGATTTTACAATAAATTAACACCTATTAAGCCTTCTCTCATATTATGCTGATTTGGGAATATGCATAATCATTTCAAGTTAGTCACAAAGTCACGAGAAGATAGTTCTGACCTCAGGATTGCTAAACACCTTACCTACCTCAGTCTTTTCCAGGAGCATTTCCCATTCAAACTCGGTCTAGCATGCCGAACACTGAGAGCAAGTTATAAAAATCCTCTGGCTACTTACGTCAATCCATAATACTCGCTATCTCCACACATCAATGAAGGAAGGACGCGCTGTACACGTACAACAACAATTAACAAAGGTGGGACGCCTCAACATATGGCTCCAGCAGAAACGCACTACAGCGAATGTCGCACGCGCGCCAGAAATGTAGAAGCCCGCCTGCAGGGAAGGGCAGACGAAAATTGACACATTACCAATATATTCCACTCATGATCGCTCAGAAATCCACTAGAGTTTGAACTTTAGTGGGGAGGGTCTTTTTACCAGGCTTATATTATCTTCCATTTACAGACTTAACTGGATGGGCCCTTGGGTCTCTTATTAAGTCTGAACGCTTTATAACTTTATATAGGGTGTACCTAGCAGTGGATTCAGCACCTTCCTTCGGGATGTGATACTGATGAGATTGTCTATGGTAGCGCAATGGGAGTTTGTTATGCAATAGCAAGTGAATTGGTGCTAAATAGGCTGTGATATATAGCTTCCTAGGAACTTGAGATAAGGGATTGATTGGGGTGAGAGTATGTACATTTCTGGTACCTTTTCCAGATAGGCTTAACCCAGATGGGACCCTGTGGCTCTTATTAAGCCTTAACACTTTATGACTTTATAACTTGTTGACTTCTTGCGAGGTATGTACAATACGGATTGAGGAAAATATGACACGGAATGGAAGGCATGATAAATCTTCGTGTAATGTTTGGCTAGTTGCTCAAGAAATTGCGTGACATAATAATAAATATATAATACCCAGCAAATGGTCCTTCAAATCATCGGTCCCTAACGTATCTCTTTCTAAGTAAGGGTTCCATGCTTATACGAAATATTGTAACACTAACTACAGTTTTTTTCATGACTTGCCCTGATACCTCACACTCCTATTGATGTTTTCCAGCATTCTTATTGCCCTGTTCCTAGTTGAGGTACATTACTTCTGCTTTAAGATCACTTAAAGCTAATACCATTAAGTCTTGTTTCTCTTCAATGACATCCTGTTTCCTACATCACATTGTATATCCGAATGCCTCACCTCCAGATCCCGGATGCATAACCTTACACTCTTCATGGTTGAAAGTTATCTGCCATTGATCAGCCCACTTTTCAGATCATCAAAGTGTAGTTGAATATTGCTAGATTGATTGTCATTGATAGCCACTCCTACCAGATTCATGTCATCAGCAAATTTAAACACCATGTTCCTCAGCACTACCACAATGTTCACAAAGATGATAAATAGAAGTGGACCTAGAATCGAACCCCGTTGCACTCCACTCAGAATATCCTTCCATTTATATTTCCATCCATTTAACACTACTTTTTGTTGTCGTCCCCTAAGCCATGCTTCAATCCAACCTATAACTTTTCCATCAATATCATGCTGTTCTAGTTGATCAATTAGACGCTTCTGTTGATCTTTATCAAATGCATTGTTAAAGTCTAAGTACACAACATATATCCTGCTTTGATTGTCTACTTCTCGAGTTACATACTCCATGCACTCCAGGTTAGTTAAGAAAGATCTCCCAGATCGTCATTGCTGTACCTTGATTGCTGGACCTTGATTGCAGGTCCCTCATTAGCCACTCCGGCGCGGTGTGCCCGATTTGCCCGTGCATTCAGCCATATTTGCCTATATATATATATATATATATATATATATATATATATATATATATATATATATATATATATATATATATATATATATATATAATCGCAGTCATCGTCACACGGGCTGCACGTGTTTCGGTCCGTGAAAAAGCTTCTGCTTTACACTGTCCCAACACCACTGTCCGATGACATTTCGCGGAGAAAGTTGTATGCGTGTGTAGCCCCACTCTTTGTGATGTTCACGGTTCCTTCGGATTTTCCCCATCGCAAATAGTTTGGTTGTAATCGTCGATGCCCGCCACCCTTACCAGACGACATTTTTCGCCGTCAATCTGCGCTTCACAACGCGAGCCGTCTCAGCGCCGAGTCCCACGCTATGGCCTGAACAATGGAAAAATACCAAGCCGGCGCGCGCATTCGCGCCGGCGACACCTCCGCCGGAGAGATTTCTGAAAATATTCGGGAGCAGGGAAATGTATCAACGTTACGTTAGAATTAGCATAGCCGCCGAACCATTAGACCGATTCACATGAAACCAACATCAAATGCTTCGCTTAACGCAGCGAAGCAAGTGCCGAAGGCCCTAATATTACCTAACTGGTGACACAGTATTCGATATAACGGTATTATTTCACATCGCTTTTTTTCTGAAATGGAGCTCATTGACATAACTATAGTTTTGGATTATGCAAATGTAATTCATTGCAGTCATTCATGGCATTCAAGGTTGAGGACTACCCTTTCCCACCGCCCAGTAATTCAGAGCATGGCGTTTGCACAGTGATTAGCGTCCAGCGGCGACCAAACGTCGGCCATGTTGGGAACTGGCCGCCGAGGCCGCCAGGCGCCAGTTGCGCGATGGCCCAATGTCTCAATCTGTTCATAACATGCCAGACTACCTCTGTGCCAACTCTGGTGCTCCGATAAAAAAGCGCAATATGTTTGAATATCATAGCTAAACCGCCACACTGGGGTGTATCTATGCTCATGCCATCTGCATTGATGCCAGTCGGGCGCCAGCCCCATCGCTCCTCTGAGACCATCTACCTTGAAGTCTTCTCTCCGATGGGTGTAATAATTCCGACATTGAGGAAATATAATAACTTTCCTCAATGCTCTTTATGTACTATGTACTATGGTGTAATAATAACTCCTTTTACCCCCCCCCCCCCTCTCACAGATTGTCCACGTCAAAATCAGACGCAATTCCTAATAGTTGGGAGCTTTTAGATAACTGGATGCATTTGAAAGTTATTCCAAACTAGCTGAAATGAAACTGTCGTGATGAGGCAAGCTTAACATGAATGACATAGGTGAGAGAATGGGTTCGCAGAGCCGAGGAGAATACCTGAATATCGTCAAATTGCGTCGGATGTGGTTGGGAAGACCGGCCGTGGTGAAGAGCATCTGGAGCCTCCGATATTACACAGCATACTTTATAAAGGGGCATTTACTCCATGTAATGCATCCGCATACGAGGACTTGAAATATTGTGCCCTATTATTCTTTTTAGCACATTAGTAGTGACCTGCAGGATGCTAACAAAAGAAGTACCAGCCCATATTTCGTCAAAGCACCATGCCTAAAATTCAAGCGTTTCGTTTGTCGTCGTATATTATGGTATAATTATTTCACGTGCTCTGAGTTGGTTATGCGCGTTCTTAGCAGGATGCTACTTGGTTATATGATGCCTAATATGAAGCTCTATAATGAAGCAAAATGCTGAGTTGATTTACTTTCCTGTTGTATCGAAAAGTATCGTGACAGATGTGTTCCATAGAATTTGTGTTGGCATTTTACGCTTTCCACGAAAACCATTTCACTGAGTGATTTGTGATGAAAGTGGTTCGATATTTTCTTTCAATTCCTATTTGTTTCCGGGAGCGCTGTGTCTAAAAGGGAAGGCTTGAAGTATCCATAAACATCCAAACTTGCCGATAATGCAGAGATATTCGGCGGATGTGGATGTTGGTCGGTTTTTAGATAAACCAAAGCAAAATGCCAGGATGCTGGATGTAAATCCAGTAACCAGCTAAGAAGTCTTAGCTCAAATCGGCCGCACGTTCAGAATAGCATTTGCTGATAATGCTTGTAAGGGCCGACCATTATTCATGCTCCTATGATATTTGAAATATCTCTACACGATGCCGTTATAATACCCATTCTACACCACACCACACTCACACCACACCACACCACACCACGAAGCCAACACTACACTCGCCTAAATATAAGCCAAGTTATAAGGGCTGACATGAGCTAAAACCAAAAGTGTTAAAGAGAGCTTTTTTAAGTTTCCATACCCATACAAAAAGTTATACTTTGAACTGATTGGTTCTCAAGTTAGCTGCGAACTGTATTTCAGTATGTAAATGTTGGTCGCGCTGGTAACGTGGCTCTGATCTGCTGGCAGGAGTTCATGCTGTGCCGCGACGAGGAGCAAGACCCGCGCAAGTGTCTCGCCGAAGGTCGCGCCGTCACCTCGTGTGCGCTCGAGTTCTTCCGCAAGGTGAAAAAGTCGTGCCTGAGCGAGTTCAACCAGTACGCCAACTGCCTGGACAAAGGATCGCCCGACCTCAAGTTCCGAATGTGAGTGTGCTGTTCGCATTGCTGTACTCGAAGGTCCGCCACCACTACCTCCTGCCGTACTTGTTGATGCTAGATGGGCGTGCTAACTTCAGCTGGGTGGACTCGGAGCGTTCTGCTGGCAGGCGTGCTTTGTCGACGATGTATTCCCGCTCTTTGTGTGTCCAAAATATTAAGGACAGTCACTAGCGCCGTACCCGTGGGATGGCTACTAGTCGGGGTGTCCGGGGAGGGGGAAGGGGTGACGGGTGCACCGTTCCAGAGAGCAACCAATGCAATTGGTGTGATTTGGATCTCAGAATGTCTACTAGTAGCGGTCTTTTAATGCCACTTGTGTGGTAGAATTTCCTACTCGTAGCGCAAGCGAGTCAGTTTTCTCCACCCTCCCACTTTGATTGACTGTATATGGTTTGGGGGAATACAACTTGCGATCATCCGTTATATATTGTCCTTCAATTTTTCCAGCGATGTAATAGGAGACCTTTTAACATGATTTCTGTTGTTCTTTTTACTCCTGATGACATTTTTATACCTACGCTAGATAGGTACATTTGTTTTCCTGATCTTATCCGACAAATATAGTTGGCCTCAGTGCATAACTTGCCTATGAGAAGGTCTGGCAGTTAGTGGTGATATTGTCCATCATCGGTGGAGGCTTCATATAATTATTGGTGTTGCCAACATGTAATTCAACGACACACTGCTTTCATGTAGCGACATACACTGAATGTTAACTCGTGTATGTATGTAATTCAAAATTTCGGTTGACCCTTTCGCCTGACTTACTTCCCTTCCACGACCAGCTAAATTATGGTCGTTCATCGAATTCGATTGCAAATAGGGGCAAATAAAATTGTTTTTGGGCATACATGCCAAAGATCTAAGAGCAATTCTTGCTTTCTTATTTGCCCTATGCTAATGTTAACTTATATTTAAATTTATCACACATATATTTCACAACCTGAAACTGCTAGTGTTCGGTTGTGAAATCTGGTCATCAATTTCCAGCGCGAACCGCATAAGCTTACGTCACGTTTGCTAAGCCATGACCAAGGTAGTTTGCACACTGGCCGTGTGTATGCGTGCCTGCGCCGGGAATCACGTCAGTGCAGTGTTAAAATAATGGTTTTTCGTTAAGTGTGAGGTGTCGATACGACTACAGTAGCATGTTGAAATTTGCCATAGAAATTATTTCGATTCGAATATCGTCTAAGTCCTTCCAGCTAAATTGTGTACCAATAGCGCTCTCATAATTAACGTTTATTGTTTTTTTGGGGAGACACCTAACATGGATGCCTATATTGATGACATTGAAGTATAAACTATACTATGAAAATTAGTGTGGTATAAAAGACAACATCATAGGCAATCCCTTCACATATAATTGTGCCACAAGATGTTTGTGTATCACAATCCACAATGGTGAGCATGAGCATGATGTTTATACCAGTGATGCTGTTCCAAATGAGCCGTGAAGTCTTCATAAACACACATTCAGAAGCACCATGCTGATACTTATTTCGGAAGGATGTCTATTCAGTGTTAAGCAAGCGGTACATTCCACCCCATTTCACGAATAGTTTATCACGGCGTCAGTGTTGTATCATTAGTTTACCTTCACTTTGTCCTATTATGATGGAACGTGTGTATCTACCTAAAGTGCATTTTCATACCGAGCTGGAAAAATCAACACGAAGCGGAGGCAGTCAACTTGGACAGATTTCTCGAAAAAGAAAATATTCCTAGAGGACATTACATCTTTAATTTGCCCTTCCAACTTGACAATTCCGAACGAGCGAGATACCTTCCAACTTACAGATCGCTCCCACATCCCTGATGCTGTGGAACACATTAATGCACCTTACATCGATGTGTGTTGCATGGTTTTTTAATGTTAGCTCACCAGGTACGGAAAAAAAAATATAACGAAGTCCAAATGTGTACAAGGAAAACTGCAAAAAATGTCAGGTTTTTATTTTTAAATTGACCTTTGACGTAACTTGGTTGGTCAGCCATTGATCTGACAAGGTCGAGCTTAGTTTCAATCTCGAGATCTTATGACAAGTTATAAGCTGGCTTTTGTTCCATTTCTCTAACCCACTTTATTTGGAATTGCGAAGAGATCGCATCATCCTCCTGTACGTTCTCAGGTACAAACATTCTGAATATGGATCACAAAGGCTCATCATGCCTCTCGAATCAGTTTGTTACCTATGAAATTAACTGGTGCAAATTGCATGGATCACCAAGCAAACTGACCTTAAGAAGAGGATATTTTGTTTGAGTGCATTAGTGGCAGGAATTTACTAGGTGTGCCGTTTCCAACTGACACGCCAGTCTTCCCTTGCCTGGAAGGGAGATGAATGTAGGTATTGGGCCCTCCCAGGCTCTCCGGTATAGCGCGTTGTGCAGAATTTCTCAAAATGTTTTAAATTAATTGGAAGGTTAAAGTTCAAGACCTATTATCCAAGTGGTCAAATCAGAGAAACTATTTTTGCGGGTGGAGGCGGGGACAGGGAAATAGTCTGACTTCTCCAAGCCTGGCTCTTGCCAGCGCTGTACCTGGAACCTCGGTAGAGATCTCCGCACCTGTTTAGATGAAATAAGCTGCTGCTCCCAAACTGATGACCATTCTATTGATGAAAGCAAAAGGACCAGTTAGTGTATGCTATGATTAGTTTGAACGTTGAATTCGAGTGTTCTCGGTTGCAAAGCCTCGCCACTATGAAGCATATGTCGGTGACAACCTTTCCTTGTGTGCCTCATCACCATGAAGCATGTATCGGTGGCGACCTTTCCTTGTAAAACATCGCCACTTTGAAACATATATCGGTAACGACCTTTCCTTGTATAGCCTCATCACCATGAAACATATATCGGTGGTGGTGGTTGTGAGTTTACGACGCACTCAGCAGCTGCGACCAGATGGCGTCGCCTGCCTCTCACCCTGGCAGGAAGGGCGGGCGCCGCGGGGAATCGAACCCCGCACCTATGGCTCGCCAGACGCCCGGCCTAACCACTGAGCTACCGACGCCCGAAACATATATCGGTAATGACCTTTCCTTGTAAAGCCTCATCGCCATGAAACATACATCGGTGAAGGGGACGAGTGGTCTAGGGGTAAGATGCTCGTCTACCAATCGAAAGGTTGTGGGTTCGAGTCTCACCTGTCGCTACTCTTCGCCCGCGACCAATCGGCGTGAGAGATTGGCGACGCTACGTGACTCAACGGTCGACGTGTCGTAAAACCAACAACCAACCAATACATCGGTGACGACCGTTCCCTGAAAAGTCTCATCATTATTCATCACACATCATTGGCGACAGCTCCTTGTAAAGCCTCGGCACTATGAAGCATGTCGGCGACAACCGTTCCTTGTGAAACCTCATCACTGTGAAACATATCGGTAGCGACCGTTTCTTTTTAAGCCTCATTACTATGAAGCATATCGGTGACGACCGTTCCTCGTAAAGCCTTGTCACTATGAAACACGTAACTTTGTCGATATGATAGAGTGAGTCGTTCTTTCGCAACAAGATCGGTTAATCCCACCAATGCATTGGTGGGATCGCACCATTGCAATGGTGTGTGACTTGGCTCTTTCTTGCCCTTATCTCCCATGATTTTCTGGAAATAATCTTACGTAGGTGTACTCAGTTGTGTGTCAAGGTTAGCATTTTTTTTCCTCATAAATGCGCGTAGTGTGACTGAATGGATCTTTTGGATCCCTATTTGGATCCAAAAGAGCCCTATCTTGTTGATTAATTGTCTCATGACTCGTTTATATCGATTTATTCTCTTTTCTTCGATTTGGAAGACCAATCAATGTATGCTCGTTAGGGCAATATGCGTTGCTGTAGATTTCATGTGTTCATCGTAACCGCTATCGATTTACAACGGCCTGCACTACGGGATCTCAGCATTTCTTTCTTCACGAAAGGGCATGTTTACTAGTGTTGTTTGTGGTTGTTTGTTGTTGTTTGTTGTTGTTTGTTTACTAGTGTTGTTTACTAGTGAAGTGCAAGCTAATATATTCCCGTTTATATAGGACCGACGTTGATATCGGCGACTCCACCTTCCCCGGCCGTCACGATTTTGAAACTTGACTAGGTTTTTCTTGCATCGTTTCAGGACGTAATTCATTTGCTCGGAATTAGACGTAGACTGTTGTTTTTTTATTTATGTTCAACAGCGTCCACTGCAATATTTTCATTGGCATTGAAGTGTGGGTATATTTTGTTCAAAGAGCAGGCTTTATGGCGTCACTGTCCCGGTGTCAGGCCAGTCGACACCGTCCTTGGGCCAACCAGATACTCCGCGGTCACGTGGTCATGTCGTCATGAAACGTGCCCATTGCGCCTCGAGACCGGGCTATCGTCAGTCCGATGCAAGGTGTCGCGCTGGGTGGTGGGATGCGACATAGATTGAGCAGGAAGGCACCGTCAGTATCGCAGATGTTCAATAGTCCAATAAACACCGATGGGCGTTGTGTGACCAACGCAGTCGATGCGCCCCTAAGCCCAAACAACCAACCAACTTGTCTACCGGTTCTCGGATTTGGACGGCGTGTTTCCAGCCACGATCGGTGTGCTGTTCGGAAGGCGGTGGACTGCTGCGGCTGTTGCCGTGCGCGGCCGGACCCGGTGCGTCCAGCAGCCGCCTGCGCCGCGATGCACGCGAAGGCGTTCCGGCGGCCGGACGCGTCGAGCGGTCGTGCGGCGGACCTGTTCCTGGGCGGCACGTCGAGAGGCGGCCACAGCTGGCTGGCTGCCGTCGGCGGCGGCGGCATTAGCCGCCCACCAGCCCGGTCCGAGCCCGGCTATGCTTGATGGCCGGTTGATTGTTCGGCCGGCTCAGCGGACGCGGCGATCCGGCCCGCGTTCGCCGCCGCCACCACCCGCTGCGTGGCGGCCGCAAGTCGAGGCTCGCCTGGACTACCGGATGTCCTGATCATCCTGATCAGCGCCGACTGACACCCGCCTACGTTAATTGGCATCATCCTGATCGGTGCGAGTTTGTGCGGGTCCACATTAGTGAATATGATCTGAACCGGTGTACCCGCCTACATTAATGGGTGTCATATTAGGGGACGAGTGGTCTAGGGGTAAGATGCTCGTCTCACAATCGAAAGATTGTGGGTTCGAGTCTCACCTGTCGCTGCTCTTCACCCGCGACCAATCGGCGGAGAGATTGGCGACGCTATATGACTCAACGGTCGACGTGTCGTAAAAACCAATAACCAACCTAATCTGTACGAGTTTATGCGGGTATACTCGCATACCCGGGTATGCGGGTATGCGGGTGAATATGATCTTAACCAGTGTACCCGCTTACACTAATTGGTATCATCCTGATCGGTGCGAGTTTATACGGGTCTACATTAGTCAATATGATCTTAACCGGTATACCCACCTACACACCAATTGGTGTCATCCTGATCTGTACGAGTTTATACGGGTTTACAATAGTCAATATGCTCTTAACCGGTATACCCGCCAACACACCAGTCGGTAGCATCCTGATCAGTGCGAGTTTATACGGGTCTATATTAGTGAGTATGATCCTAATCGGTAATCGGTATGCCCGCCCACGTTAATTGGTATCATCCTGATCTGTGCGAGTTTATGCGGGTATACATGAGTGAATATGATCTTAATCGGTGTACCCGCCTACACTAATTGGTATCATCCTGATCGGTGCGAGTTTATGCGGGTCTATATTAGTGAATATGATCCTGATCGGTATACCCACAACATTAATTGATATAATCCTGATCGGTAAGAGTTTATGCGGGTCTCCATTAGTGAATATGATCTTAATCGGTATTAGCCTACCAAAACCTACATCAAAACAATATTATTATTTGAAGAATCAAAATAAATATGTTCATATAGACAGCCGTCGATACAGGGATACATGCTTCATGCGCTTGTATGTCTCGTCGGTACACATAATTAGTTAATTCTATAGACCTATAGACCGACGGAATTCGTGATATTTTGCGCAACACCTGTATAGCATTTTGTCTTCGCATCTAACGCAAGATGCACTATTCCAACAATAATTTTTGCAAGCAGCAACACTGATTTTAACAGTAACCGTTGTTAGATACTAGTAGCAATACGCATGGACAACTATTACTGGGTCCGGCACAAACGATCACAACGGTTTAAAACCCAGCACTAAGGACGCCATGTCTGCACTCGGCAACGCCCACTTACCAACACCAGCCAAACGGCGTCGCGCGCGCACCCCACCACCGTGCACTTGTGATACCCACGACATTCTGCCGCGCACATGGACAAGCCCGCGCCATGACTTAGTCGCGACGGTGCGTGCCAAAATATTCATCCACAGCACCTCGAATATATGCTTTCTGTGATTGACGATGTGGATGCATCTGTTAATTTCAATGTATCTGTTGTATTTAACTAAGGGAGTATTATTATTTTGTCATGCACCACGTTTTATTCTTGTTGTTCTACATGAATGTCTTTCCCACCATGATTATAGTATTGCGTTGATGAGACGTTGTGTCGCAAAGGCGCATGCCGAGCCAAGTGCACTTTCCGTGTAAAATCATTTATCAGCTCTAATTTGTTTTGGAAGACGTTCCAGACTGTATGTGTTAGTGGGCACTGTCAAAGCAGGTGCTTTACCGTCTCAGGTACTGATCACAAGGCACATTTGTCACATCAGCGATGTTGCAAATATGTAGCAGCCGATTTGTCGTTATTATTGTGTTATGCATCTTTTGGGCAGCTGTTTCAAGTGGGCATCATCAGCAACGCACCCGACTATACATAGTATTTCAATGTAGTCGATCAGTTTTCCAAGTTCGTGCTCCCATTTAACTTGGGAAATGTATTGTCTTATGCTTAGGTTCGTGCCGAACGACTTGAAATAAGACCGTCGAGTTCCCTCGCAATATTTTGGAGAGACGTGACATTGTTCCTTGTAGTGTTGTTTTGGTGGGGGACAACATTCTGTCCCAATGGTGTTGAACATTTCCTCTTACTTGATGCATTTTTTTCAAGATGAATGTACTTATTCGCCCACGAAATGTGCGTGAGACCGCTACTAGCTTCATTTTCTTCCCGCTGTTTGATTTTCAATCATGTACATGTTTCCTTTCAAAAGATGTTCATGGTATGTCTGTGTGCTATGCTCTTGTTTCTATTGCAGTTAAAAATGTTTACATTTATGGTATATAGACATCTTTGGATAGCCTGCTTTCACTTTGCGTGGTGACATTTCACGTTTCAATTGTCATCAGTTAATTTTCGTACCCATGTCATTTTATGACTCTTGGTCCACGCTAATACGTCTGGTATTTTGAATCCGCCATCTTTGCATTTGCGTTTTAGCGTAGTTTGCTTGATTCGGTCGGTCCCTTTTGCAATCCATATGGATTGGAATATGGTTTTATCAACTTTTCTCGCAAAGGCTGGAGTCGGTGGAGGCAGTATTGTCATGAAATACACAAGCTATGACATTACTTCGAACTTAGTAAATGAGCAAGCAATGACCCACTCGCTTCGCTGAGTGAATGCCCAATTATAGCTATGCATTGGTGTTGGTACTTGTCGATCGGTCAATTGTTTCACGAGCTATGCCGTTTTATACGGAGCCGACATTAATCAGTCATTTTCATACTCTGAATATTTTCATTCACTTGCATAAAATCCTTCCCGCGGCAGTCTGACTGGCGTGGCAGCGCATTCGATAATCTTTTTTTAGCCGATAAAGCTGACTGAAACTGAAGAAAATCCGGCGATCAATCAATTCATTTTGAAGTCGTCTGAGACGACCGAAGGATGTTTGATAATGGTTCGAAGAATCCTTGATCGTAACCAAAGTATCTTCGATGGGAAAAATGTCCCGTGGACATCACAATGACCCGGGCTATGCGTGCGTGCCACTTCTAATCGAAAAATAGCATTTGACAAACGCGTTAATGGGTTACAATGGGTGAGAAGCAAGGCCGGTTTTGCGGGTCACGACACGTACCACTTTCGTCACAATGGCGAACCTGGAAAACACGCCAATCACGTCAGAGTATGATCAGTGGGAAAAGTGTAACTGGTTCATGGGATCGAGTAATGCAGGTAACGGCGATTCACTACCTGTTAACCGCTTTCTAACTCCAGACTCAATCATGAAAAACGTCGCTTTCCCTCTTCACCCCCCCCCCCCTCCCCGTGCGCTTGGCGCGTGAAATAGAAACGGTTGCCATAGAAACGGTTGCCACAGCGAGATTGGCAATTGTCGTGCCTACAGCCAACATACTACTAGTTTCTGGCCGTGCGTGGATAAAATAGTTGTAACTCGCTAAAACCGGGCTAGGCGCTCTCGGGGTGGGGTCAAATAGATATCCCCAGTCATGTGGGGACGTATTTTCCTCGGAGGAGCTAAGCTCCAATTCTCATTCGGCGGAAAAAAAAATCGCTGACTGGACTGGTGGGGGGAGTGCACCCGAGCATATTGAAGGGCGCCTTTTCGTTTCTAAGGAGCGTCTTTCCCTCTGAACCCTTTGGACGAAAAATACGCTGAGCGTATGTATGTATGTTGTGAATATTTCTCGTCATCTCATGGATCCGCCATTGGGAACATTTCTGGCTCACCACTGCTTGTGATATATTATTACCGTTTGTCCTGCTCCACCCTCCAAACTTTTAAACGGCAACGTAACGGATACGACTTCGATAAAAAATCGGTCACTTATTACAATTCCTTCCCCGGATCCGCCTCTGCCACGATTGGTCTCAAAATATGCATTTCCGTAGGTAATCAAGTTAGTATGAGCAGTTAAATTACAAATTATAATCACTGGAACGGTAAAACAATGAAAATATTCAGATGCATGTCCTGCTCCTACGTTTTCTCAAAACTCCGTCAGATGTGCCTCCCAACAATTGCTCCTGGTATATTCACGATATATTCACTCTGATATATTCACGAAATTAAAATTTTTGGACCATGTGAAAAAGAAAAGTTAGGAAAAATCACCGAGTGTCACGCTTCTATCACAATATGTAGGGCCGTGACCAGGTGAGAAGCCTATGCTGATGGACCCAAATTCAACTGACCCTTGACACACCTACTCACGTTTTCGTGCATGCTGCGAAAGGCCGCTCAAGTTATTTAGTGAGCTGTTTTTACCCTGCTGTTAGTTTTTGCACTGACATGCCAACGATATTCTGCAGTTATAATGGTATTGTTGTCAAGCCTCCAGGAAGCTGTGCTGAACAGATCAACAGAGCCGTCTTTGCAGAGTTATCATCTTGTATTACATCAGTATGACATTGTCCTTCAGAAATATACCTCCGGACCATATATCTTCCAAACTTGCTCACTTGGATGGAGTCAGTTGGTAAAGCGCGCATTTGGGATTGGAGATTTGCCTTCCCTCCTACCCCCAAAGTCTCGGAAGCTGAGGTGCCAGTGACACAGAAATTTCAGGTTAAGTGCGGGTTAGAAGGACTTCCCATAACGACGTCAAGAAGGTCATAGGTCAGGGCTGTCCGGGGTCCTGGCTGCTGGCCCTTCTCCTTTATTCTCCTTGGACTATTTGTGCCAACAGATGGCGTGTGCCTGTCGTTTACTTTCGGGAACTGCGAGAAGATGATTTCACATTTATTTTGTGTTCTGCTGCTGCAGGTTGTCAGTGAAGTCCTGTAGAAGGTTGGCGGAGTACTTGAAGCTTAGGTACAGGATATTCCCGAAAACACGTTAGACGCATTCTTAGTCCAGCTTTGCAAGTGTATTGCATCATCTTCTTCGAACAAAGCACTTACTTCCGAGCAGAACGACAGCTACAGGAACGCCCAAGGTGCAGGTGTATCTGTTTCCGCTCTGTGGGGCATATGTAGGGAAGTTCCTCCCTTGCCCCTACTTGGTACTTCGATTTATGTCGGGGGGGGGCAAAACTTCTTTTGGCTACGTGAATAGTACTATGGACCTCGACGTTGGCGATATTAAAAACCCCGGGTATAAATTCAATACTCTTTGCTTCCATTTCAGAGCTCTGATTCGCCCATCTTGACTGGCACCTGAAATCCAGCACTTTTATATCGTGCAATTACTCAACAGTCAAACGGCCACAACGCTTCAGATTTTAATGGTTCAGCGTGATATACGAGTTATTACTATAGCTTCATCTTGACACAGACAGGTACAACTGCTTCACACACGATTCAAACGGTCATCCCACATCTTCATACATCTCGACAGTCACATCTTCATCCAACATCTCTGTCTCTCATCTCAAGTTCCAAGTTCAGGTATTCCAAGAGGCAGCAGTGGCAACAGATACTTCAACTTATATACGGACCGGTCTTCATACGCGCTACAACTCTCACTTCAAAGGACTACATTTCAACGGTCACACAGCGACTCTAGTCAGAGTCCTCAGACATACCTCAGTACCGTAGTGTGGGGCCGGCGGCGGCCAGCCGCCCGCCTTCGGCGACCGCTCGGTCGCGCGTCTCCGTGGCAAGTGAGCGCATCTCTCTATCTCGCGCGCCAGTTCACCTTAGGGCCATCGCCCTTGGCTCCAAGCCAGGGCACGTGTTCCGGTCACGCGACTTCGGAACAATACCGTTCTCAATGCACTCCACACCAGCTCGGCGGATCGCGCTGTGTCTCAGACCGCAGAGACATACTACGTCAACGCAGAGTCAGCAGTGATTCTTAGTCCCTCCGTGGGAATCACTGCTGATTCTGTGTCTTGGCAGCATCGCGCCGATCCGGCGTCGGACACCCGAGCTGCTGCCTCAGCACATACTTCCAAACAACACCGACTCGGCGGCTCCGCGCTGCTCACAGACAGCCGGCAGATCGGGGCGCTGCAGCCAAATTGACATTTCACATGTCAGAGACACATGAACATTCATCCAGCAGTCATCCAATATTCCACTACATTCATAAATCATACACACATATATAGACTAGACACACGTGCATCATACATACCTGTCCTACACCTGACAAACACAGACATTGGCCACGGGATATGACATCTGTCACACCTCTGCCATTTCTCTATACATACACTGCACTCAAGACACGCCTAACACATTGTCACAGTGACAGGGTCTGTCACATCACCATCATACCACTCATGTACTTACACCCATGCCATTTGTCATCTATGCACCTTATTCCCATAATATAATCACTGACACACATCACCCAAGACAACCATGTTTACATGACTGGTATTCACATTCATTCACATCACCCCTGACATTTCATCATCTGACGACGGCGGCCGGGCATCGAGGTCACGCCGCGGTGGCAGGGCGCTGGCCGGAAAGAGGGAGGGGAACAGGGTAAGGTCCGCTGCTCGGCCTCGACTGCAGCGGTGGCTTGCCTACGTAAGCAGCCAGACAGGCTGGTGCCGGGTACCTGTCGGAAACTGTCGCGACATTAATTGAAAGGGTAGGCTACATTTCTGAAATTAAGTGTCCCGAAAACCAACTCTGTTACACATATAATTTGTTGTTCCTTAGGTACGAAATAAAAATTATGCTACGGGCGTTGATTTCTGCAAATTATTGGTGGGGGCGGGGGGCACAATAATTGAAGGTAGTGGGCGGGCCCAAATGGATTGGGAGTACACTCCATATGGTCTCATGTTAACAGTTGAAAGTATTGGGGAGGGGGAGCAAGGCCAACACTGAGAGGCACTTGCCCCCTGAAGTATATAAAATAACACCCGCGCATGATGCACAAGGTATCGCGCGATATGATCCAAAAGAGCGCCCTACAATGATACTTCATCACAATGGTACTTGGGTTTATGACGCATACACTTGCACCACAGCGTTTACACGTCGAGCTCTCAGCAGGTCCGGAACTTTTTGCATGACGAGCCAGACGACGCCCCATGTGCGCCCACCGTAGTCTAGTCAATCGGCCTGAAGGCTAATCCTCTGGTGCCTTTCGTGGACCAGGCTGATGAAAACCTGTTCTACAGCCGGCACCGGGTTTCGGCGATGTCCTCTGTGACGTAGATAAAGTCGACATTCGTAGACGACAAGCACATGTGCACACGTCAAAACTGTCAGACGACACGTTCGTACGGAATTTAATATTTGGCGAAAGTAGATGTCATGTACATATGGTCCAATGTACACGTGGTCATTATGATGGGATCAATATGGCCGCCCGGCTACTGCGGCTGTCACCGCCACCGCCTCCCGCTGTCACCGTGGGCACTGCCGCCGTCGCCATGTTGGCGGCGGCGGTGGCAGCACCCTGTGTTGATCCACTCTCGGTGATCAATCTCACGCACATTCTCCCCGTAAGCAACAACAGCACTGAATCAATTATTTTCTGTCCAATAGCTTTTTCTGTCAGCAAAACTGTGTTCAAATTATTGGTATAGTGAAATTGTACTGCCACTGCTCATACCTTGTATGGAGGTACTGCAGAACTCGAATATCGCCTGAGGCGTGGTCGCTGTAGGCTGGCGCGTGGCGTCAGTCTTTTGACGGCACCGCCAACACCGTCTCAGGGTCATTTTTCATGGCAAGTAGCACACAAATGCCATTCACATTTCGTGCTTAAGTCTTCTGTATGCATGTTCCTGTTTCTGATGTTAAAACTATTTTTGTAATGGGCCACACAACCGTCAGTGAAGGAGTGATGCTTTCGTATATTTGCACTCGTCAACTTGATGCGTTTGACAATTTCTGCCTGAAGCGTAAAGACAGCCTGTGCCGTCTGCTTTATAGCAGATCGCGAATGGACGAACGGCCGCCGGCGCGCGCTTTCCCAGTGGTATCCGTGAACTGAGGTTTGTGCCACAAACGAACAATCAGAAGAGTCGCCGGTTACTGTGGCGGAACAACGAAATTATGCTGACGCAGGCGAAGAATGTAGTCCACAACCGTGCCCACAAACTCCTCTGAATTCTGTGACGTTCCGACACCACTGTTGTTCAGTCGTTGCTAGCCCAATGCATATACTCGACTTCATTATTGCCTCGACCATTTCCTCTCTCTCCAGGCAGACTTGTGCTCGACTCAAATTTTTTGAATCGGCTCACATTTGACGCATGGATCTTGAGATCCGATTCAACTCATGATTCACAGCAGGTCAAAATTATTTGATTCGACTCAATTCAGACTCAGAGCTACAGAGATCCGATTCAACTCACGACTCAAACATAAATTTGAATCGATTCAGATCCGACTCAATGGTATCAGACTCATAAGCCATATGATTTTGTGTGCACTGCTCACACACTATATATATATATATACATATAATATATATATATATATATATATATATATATATATATAATATATAATATATATATATATATATATAAATATAATATAACATATATATATATATATATTTATATTTATATATATATATATATATATATATATATATATATATATATTATATATATATATATATATATATATATATATATATATATATATATATATATATATATATATAATATATATATATAATGTGAGGTGAAAACAAAGTTATAGCAAAAATAATTTATTTGACAGACAGTTTGATGTCAACTCATCTTCATCTGTCTAATTAAAGAAGGGAATCAGTATTTATTCACACTAACGAAGATGCTCCAACATCGAAACATCTGTTGGATATATTATTTTGCTATAACTTTGTTTTCACCTCACATTATTTATCATTCGTCATGCACTGTAATGGTTGACATATAGGATAAATATACAGATAAATGAACGTGCATGTGCATAAAGTAATTGACTCAAACAGATTAACGAGATGAATGGTTGTCAATGCATATGCAAAGAAATGAGTGCATAATACCTCAATCCACATCAGCATGATGCACACACAACCTGAATCATATACCTGACACACATCACCTAACTGCAACATGGCACCCAGGTTCTGCACTGCAATAGGTATCTGCACATAATATGATTGCGTTGGTCTGTTGCCCCCACGAAGTTTGTTTGGTAGCAGGCTTGAAGGTTTCCCTTCACCATTGGTTTACACCCAATTTTACCGACTTTCTCTACGCTATCTTGCATATTTTATGGCAATATAGGGTACTTTGACGTATTCTAATTGAAAGACCTATTCTTTAGCTTCATCAAAGGGTATCCTAAATGACCCAGTAATAATCGTCCTGCCCAACAATGTGCCATTTCCGGCAGGCTCACCATCAAGTGCCTCCAAAATAAAGGGCTTGTTCCTGATATTGGTAGGCTCCCTCTACCATCCATTTTACATGTTCAAGTTGTCACCCTCGTTCAAGAGCGGAAGAAAGGACAGTCAAGGGGGCGCTAAGTGCTCCATAGCTTCTTCTCCCCATTGGCAGGAGAGTTTCAGTTGAGTTGCAAGTTTCAGGAGGGCATTCCTAGATCACAATGGTGTTGTACATAAATGTTCAATTATGCATGTATCATCAACAATCCATGCAAGATTCACCAAGGAAGAATGCATCATGCCCTGGGTCTAGCTGGCCTGGAAAAACTGTTTTCAACAACTGCTGTATGTCAATATAGGTAGGTAGGTAAATGTTTGGAAAAATAGGCTGATCCTAGATTTTGGGGATCCTGAACATTATCCTTTCCAGAAAATTATTTGTTGTTTTTTTCATCTGGAAGTTGAAGTTCCTAAGTTATTAACTTTTGACAACGAACTGCTGTGATCAAGGAAAAGTGCTCAAAATTCACTGAAATGGGTGCAAGTTGAGTTACCATGCATAAGGTTTGAATAAAAATATTCTCCATACTGGATGACTACAAAATATTCCTCTCCAAACGCCGGATTACAATGCACAAATCCGACCTTGTCTATGCATGAGAATAAAATGTGTCGGAACAAATGCTCACTGGAAAGAATGGGAAAAGATTATAACTCACCTGGTGAGCAGAATACAAATATATTTGCTAGGAAGCAAATTAAAGTGACCATTGCGTATGATTTGAGAAGTTCTGCAACCAAATTTCTACCATATTTTTTTTTTTTAACTTTGAATGACGTCATGCGGGCTTGAAGGAAAATTTTGATCTACCTTCTTGTAAAGGTAACTTGGGTTTGTTATTTGTCATACAAACCGACACAATTTATTCAGTGCAAATGCCTGTTCCAAAAAAAGTGCATGGTCGTTTCAGTTCCCTATTATTTTTCACAATCACATCCCATTTCTGTGTTGTGTTTCTGGCACTAGAATTGACTCATGCATGATACTGATTGTGAATACCAAGCTTAGCATTCATACTTCTTTTTTGTAGTTATTGTTATCCGTTTTTGGTAAATAACTTAAGTACACCTCATTCTTTACTCACTGGCAGCTGATAAGTTGACAATTGTAATGTTAAGCATTAATAATTATACTGTGTTTTTACTCCCTACCTTGTGTCATGGCATACTATTTACAAAGATACATGCTTTATATCATTTGTTCATAACTTGCATTTGAGTCGCAAGACTCAAATGACTCATTGTGATTCAAATGATTGACTCGTGATTCAACTCATTTAAAAAAGAAAGATGTGATTCAACTCGCGACTCAAGATATGTTTTTGGGAAAAGAATCGATTCAACTCACGACTCATCCAAAAACGATTGATTCATGAGTCGATTCTCGATTCAACTCGAGTCGAGCACAAGTCTGTCTCCAGGAATTTCCGAGCTTCAGCCTGACCCGGACATTTGCTGCATTTGCCGGGCATGCATTGTTCACTGTCGATGTCTGGTGAAAGCATATGCACACAGGGTGTGTGCAAATAGCACCGGCCAAAACGCACCAGGGTGGTCTGAGGCTGGAAAATGTAGGGAATCCTACAGACGCCTCTGTCTCTGCCTTGGGTATTTGGTAAATCTCGCGCAGATTGGATGACTTTTTATCGTTTTGATGGTGACGTTTTACTCCGTTTGTATCACGCACTCTGACCTTGCTCCTTTTCGCTGGGCACATCCGGTCTCATGGGCGCAGTAATATCCAGTGCAGTTGATGCACCCAATAACCCTAAAAGCTGAGTGGCAAACTGGGCAGATCCGGCTGATGTCGTCTCGTTCATAAAGCTGCTGCACTGTGTTCTTAGCCTCATCCGAAGCCACCTGAGATGGCTTCTTAGGCCCTGGAGTGCTCAGCACACCTTCCGCCGCTTTTGGCATTCTACCTGGCTTTGCCATGGTGACAGCGGTATCGGATTTTGCGGCAGTCTTGTCGATTGTAAATGGCAGCACCGCTATAATTTGAAGCTTAATGGCATGTGAAGTTGTGGGTGATTGCATTTTTGAAGAGTTCAGCCATCATTGTCTGGCACGGCTCGATATCGGGGACGATGAATCGTCGCCAGTTGTGCCGACTTTGAGTTCGACAGCGGGATCGTGACAGGCGCTTTGCTGCTGCCGCTTTGATCGATGCTATGTTGCCCAGGATTAGATGCTACGTTGCTTCCTTTTGTCACAAAACCAACCAACGTCTGGTTCTCATAGATAATCGTTGGACTTTACCCTGAGTGTTTTGCGAGCAGCCCTTTGTCAGATCAATATCCAACAACGGATGGGATTGGAGTTTAGGGGCGCGTCGACTGCCGAGGTCATTTTGCGCCCATAACTGCGTTTATAGACAATCTACCATGCTCCTACAGTAGGATGATGAATTGATGTTTAGGGGCACGTCGACAGCAAGGTCATTTTGTGCCCATTTCAATGGTTAAATGGAATCTAAAACGTTATGTCCTTCAAATCATATATTAGTAAAGGGAGAGTATTGGTTCTCAAGGATGATATATCGCATCAAAGTTTGCTTGTCGAAGAAAAGGTAAAGATGTTACCGGAGGTCACGACCTGCGAGTCGTCACCCAGTAGCATACGCAAGGAGTCGGCGCTCGCTGTTCCAAAATGCTGGCGGCGTAAAGGCTGCAGCGCTGAACATGCTGCAGTGACATTGTGTACAATAAGCAGGGCAGAACAGCGTGGGCATAAGGTTCGGTCACCTCCAGACACTAAGTAGCTGTGTGTGGCTAAGGTATGTCCTATTCTCAGACGGCAGAGCGCAACTTCGTCCCATCGTTTGACCCGATGCGAGGACCACCACAGCCCTAGCGTCGGCTTCAAGACACTTAGTTTGTTGCACTTCGAACTCCAGACTCGCTGCCATTTTGATCGCATAAATAATGATATGGATGGGCAGAGATCTCTTGGAGGAAGTGATGAGGAAACGACGCGACCGCTGTTGATAGCGGCCTTCGCAGCAATGTCGGCAGCTTCATTCCCAGCTGGCCCGATGTGGCTGGGGATTTAGCAGAAGACAGTAACATCCAACATTACAGGGAGCCTGTGGCGGCGGCCGGCGGCTCGCTGGGCCGGGCGGAAATCGATCAGTCCTACCTACCTACCTCAGTCCTGCCGGCCGAGGTTGCTCTTCAAACCCAAAATTAGGTGGCCACTGTAGGGGTAAGAAGAGTCGTAGAATATAAATGTCGCGGTTTGAAAGAAATCGGTGGACTCATCTCTGTGAAATAGAGATTATGTAATTAATGTATTTTTCTGACCTCAATGTTGGGTCCCAACAAATATTTAGACAGGTATGATAAAGGGTGGGCAATAAGATTAAAATCGATGTGTCCAGGTTTTAAATATTCCATCAGCGTCCTGATATATAGGCCATTAATTTAATGCAGATGTGCTGTGACGTCATATTTTGACGTCACGGTTGTGGACAAACTATTCATTAGTGAGGTGTATAAATTTAACAATCGTAATCAGGGCATAAGAGAACCCTGTAGACAAGTTTTTATCAAGATTTGGAAGATAGACAACACTGCTCTAGAGCCAGTACCGCTGCCTAGGTGAATCCTCCAATGTCATCAAATGATGAATACCTGGCTGTCTCATTCGGATTCATTGCCAACCTTGGGACATGTCAGCATGAACAATACAATGGGGTTTTACCGCCATTCATTCTGTTTTGGAGTTGGTGACATAGAAGGCGTAGCAAGGCATTGAAGCTTATCTGCCAACCGCTGTGACCCAGCTTGACCCCTGAAGGTCACACTATTTTACCTCGCATGTTTTTTCCTTTGATGGTACATCCTTGGCTGGCTTTGTTGCCAATACATGGATCGTGATTATCAACTGGAGCAAACCTATGTCACCTTATCAATATTCTGAGTCTTTCGAATGTGTGTTGCGAGTATTTCATTTTGTCGTCAATGCCCAGTCGCCTCATACCTGAACGGTTTCTTTTCTCAGTTTTGCTTGAAGTCATTGGACCGGGCTGGTTCCTATTAACGGCAGAGAACACCTTTGAAGTTGCACATGAATGTCTGCGTGCACTAATAAAGCATGCTCTTCGCTCACTTGGAAGTTGTTGAAACGTTGGCTTGAGATCGCACAAAATAGATATGTTGGTGCACAGATTGGGTTCCTGGGTGCGTGTGCATCCACGAACAGGCCGGGTTGCTTTTGCTTTTACCTTTGTTGGTGCTAAATTGCACGCAGGTGATAGTAGGTACTGGGTAGACGTTAAGCACGACAAAAATAAGCGTAACAAGCGCACGGTGATTATGGGTGCAATATAACCCACTTGGGGCGACGTACCCTAAAACCCCAATAATCATCAAACGCACGGTGACGATGAACAGACTGGCACGTATGGCGTGGCGCGGTGGTGTCGTCATAACGGAATACCCTGGGCACCGCAGCTCAGGCTTTTCCACCGAGGTCGGACACATGAAGACATCCCGGGCAGCAAGTCGAAACTCGTCGAATCCGGAGACGTGTTCCGTTACCTGTCAGCGATGGGATTTCAGACACCATGGCAACAGTTTTCCTCTGACAGTGAGGTACTGCAGCGAAACGTATGAACGCTGATGATCAAAAAGCTCCGATCAAAGCGGCCCCAGGCCCACGTAATTAAGGGGACGGGTGGTCTAGGGGTAAGATGCTCGTCTCACAATCGAAAGGTTGTGGGTTCGAGTCTCACCTGTCGCTACTCTTCGCCCGCAACCAACCGGCGTGAGAGATTGGCGACGCTATATGACTCAACGGTCGACGTGTCGTAAAACCAATAACCAACCCACGTAATTAACTAACTAGTTCTGTATATCGTTTCTGCAAGAAAAAGCAGTCCATTGCGATGATTTGGAACGTGCATGAATCACAAGGCTGGCTGATCCTCGGCCAATTGAACTGGAAGATCCGCCAGCTGGAACTGTCGGTTAAGCGCGAACTGATAAATCCTTTTCGTTGCGAAGACAGATTCAACGTCTATGTCGTCCAGGTCTTGCAGCCTGTGCTCTCTTGTATCTAAGCACAAATCCGGCTTGAGCCTGCGCTGTGATTACACTGCGAATGAACTTGGGTCTCTCAATTTCGAGGAACTGAAGTAATCGTTCATCACCCGTTTTCTTGAAATATCTTCTTCTTAACAAGCTCAATCAGCAGCTTGCCTCCTTCTCAGCATCGTTGGCCCTATGGAGCTATAGTTTGACTTACCTCACAAGTATCGCGCGAATTGAACAACTACCATGGAACGGGAACCAGATCTGGTACTGTTCGAGTTTCATATGGTACTCTGGCACTAGATGCCTGATATATTTTGGTTCGCATTATTTGTAAGCATATTGAGAGGAGAATGTTAGGCATGTGCTGGAACACATTACAATTGTGTTCAAAGGAAACTACCGATAGCTTGGGACAATCGGTAGCAAAGCCGTTGTCTTCGCTGGCTTTCAAGTTTAATGTCAATGAAAGATGATTATTGGTATCCATGTCATGACCGACGCAAAGTAACTAAAGCAGAAGATGACTCTTTTGTAAATACGTATTGGCTCCATTTCGCAGAGTTATTTAAGTTTTGTTTTAAGTATTTTAAAAGAAATGTATCCTGAATTCTTGCTGGGGTGGCTTTATGGACCAGGGTCCTGTTGCCAGGTAGAGCTTGCTGCTCGAACCCTGACTCCATCACCTGTTCTATGAATTCCAGTGCAACGGCAGAATTTTCACCGAGAGTTTAACGTGCCGTCAGTGTACCGACACGGCCACCCCAGTAGTTCGTCCCAGGCCTTAGCCGGCCGGTTGCCGACTGCACCTTCCAGCCGGGAGCTAAATGCCAGCGCGGGATCCGCGGTAGCTCAGTCTATATGATCTATAAGGTCGGTTTTTAGCATAATGTCACAGCATGCTTCTCCTGCAGCATTTTTTTTCAGGTGACTGCCACAACATATTTCAGCATTGAGTGCCACAGTACATTTCACCATTCGGTGTGACAGCATATTTCACCGGTAGACGAGTTTCTTCACTGCAAAATAGTCACCTCCATTGGATGACACTTGTTTTTGCGTGTTGGGACATGTTTATGTCGAGAAGGCGGCAGCTTCATTTTCAGAATGGGCAGCAGCCTTCGGCAGACTTGGCCGGTAGTGCAGCGGTTGAATTGTGCCGCCACAGTAGAGTAGGTTAGTCCTCTCCCCTTCCATTCGGCAATGCTTCATTCCGTGGTAAATTGATAGTACTTACTCCGTGCATGCACACAGTCCTCGCTAGGTTTGCTTTGTGAATTGAATTCCTGATTGACTAGCTGGCTTCTATCGCCATCGTAGTTCTCAGCCCGTTCATTGTCACTTTCTGTCCTCATTTCTGCCTGCCTTAAGATGTGGGAACCTGTTTGAGGGATGATGTTTTTTTCCCGTGTGCACAGTTCTGAGACTGCAGTCGTCTCGGCTGGGAAAACCGCCCTGTTGCAGCGATCGACGCTTCCAAGGGACCGATTGGCCATTCATTCGATCTGATTACACCGCTCTGGAGCCGGTGGACGGCACCTGGACTGCCAGCGGCGGCGCTTCTCTATCTTGTTCTCTGCTTTTAATGTCTGCTTAAATCTGAGAAGCTGATTTTATGCGTGATATTGTTCATTGCACTCCGTGTAGGACAATGTTCGTGCATTACCGACACAGATTCTGAAAATGAACGGCATTGATTTAAAGACAGTAATCCGAGTGCTTTATGAGGTAATTTCACGGAATTTTGATCCTTGCGACTAGCTCTTGTTGCATATGTCCCTACCTATCAACATGCGCTCACATTTCGAATGTATGGCGAAATTTTAGCCAGGAGGTTACCAGGCGGCAAATGCTGCGACACTGGTGACCCCATGTTCGATGTAAAGCAGCCATGTAATAAGGATATGTACATGTATGCTGAGTGATTAGATGTGGAGCCAAATTGGCTGGCATGAAGCATTTTTTTGGTCATGCACAAATGTTGTGTTATGAAAGTGTTTTGCATAAATGTCGCAAAGTTTTCATGAGCTATGTCACTGGTCCATAGAGCAGAACCTAGGTTTAGATCAACTTGGATTTAGTATTTTGGTGGTGGTGTAGCAAATGGCCGTAGGTCTTTGGAGGTGTGATATGGCTGATCTTTCCTTGAGCGTGCCACCTCCACCCATGCGTGAGCATCTGCCACATCCTGTCCAGCATGATTGAAGCTGTTCTCGCTCTGGAGGGTGGCCCTCAACGAATCGAAACCCCACATGTATGCGCTCGATTTTTTGCCATAAATTCGCCATTTGTTGCCCCCACAGGAATTTCAATGGGTCGAGCATCTTACGTAGTTAATTTTATCATTGATGTCCTCTCATCTTGAGTGTAGTATTGGTTATTGGTTATTGGCTTTATGACACATCGACCGTTGAGTCATGTAGCGTCGCCAATCTCTCACGCCGATTGGCCGCGGGCGAAGAGTAGCGACAGGTGAGACTCGAACCCACAATCTTTCGATTGTGAGACGGGCAACTTACCCTTAGACTACTCGCCCCCTCTTGAGCGTAGTAAGATGCCACACTTGAGTCACTTTCCCGCTTGAGTTATTGCAGGCTCTGCATTAAGTCTTTCAGTCGTCTCAAAGATAAGGAAACCCTTCCTTTTGGGCTTGGCCCTAGCTCTGTAAACCCTGCCACTGATGTCCAGAGAGGTGAGTGGAGCAGACTAGCCTTCAGGTCCATGGGGCGATGACAAGCGCACATGTCTGGCTCCACATCGTTATCCCAACATAATCCTGTATCAACGTCACCACAAGGCGGCGCATATCCTCTTCGCGGCGGTGTGGTCGCTGCCTCACCAGTGACTAGTAGTCTGTTCTTAGAGTGCATTTGTTACCTCTGCAGGCGGAGCAACGTACTTGCCTGGTCTTTTTGGAGTTCCAGTTTGCTCTGCTTTAATGTTGTGAAAGTTGCACTCTCCTTCGTCAGTTCTACAAAGTGATTGGGATTGAGCGTTGGACATAAT
The DNA here is from genome assembly GCA_034440615.1 of Ashinkailepas kermadecensis. Lineage (NCBI taxonomy): Eukaryota > Metazoa > Arthropoda > Thecostraca > Neolepadidae > Ashinkailepas > Ashinkailepas kermadecensis. The sequence continues at coordinate 166,475 of JAOTOM010004533.1, read as the reverse complement.
TTCGCTGGTTGCCTTTAGCTTATCCAGTCTTCCGAACCATTTCATGACCAGTTCTTTGGTTTCAGCATTCTTCTGGGTGTCAGGCTTTCAATGGCGTCTTTTTGAGGTGGCCTGGTGGAGAAACAACTAGAAATAATTAGTGTGGATCTAGAAATAATTAGTGAATTAGTGTGAATAATTAGTAATTAGTGATAATCAATGTGGATGGTACATAGGCTAGTCTCCGAAGTAGTTTGTAAGTTAAGCACGATAACTGATCTTTTTCTCACCCTTAGCCCTATTCCGTTCGGCCTATCCGTTATTACGGTAACGTGCGCGGAGGCAGATTCTGCCACCCCCCCCCCCAAAAAAAAGGACCTCGAGAACTACCGGCTAGATTGTGATGCAAAAGGCGGCATTCGATTCGTCTCGACAAGACCTACATCACTGAAGCAAAATATTCAAAATTTTGAAGAAGGGTCAGGGAAGAAAAGAAGACATCCAGTTTATCGGGTTTATTTGAGACCTCATTGTTCACTTATTTAGCAACCTATATTTATGGCACATGGTTCGGTTTGTAACGTAAAGCTCTTCCAGGTAACTATATTGTATGGCCACCGGAAAACCAGGCGATTCCAAGTGGCGAAAGGGTAGGATTTTCGGAAAAGAAGCTTTTTTGTACTTTTCACTTTTTGTTGACATAAGAAATAAAAATATGACCACCTCGACCATCAGGTTCAGTACAATGCGCTTAGGTGGATCCAGGTAATAAATATATTAATATATCAAAACAATAGATGTATTGCATTTCGTGCTAGTTATGTGAAAACAATTTCGAAGAGCTATCGGTAGGGCAAAAAAAGCAAGTAATGCACTATGTGCCCCCCCCCATTATAGTGCCTGAGTGCGCCCCTGCTAATGATCATCTTGTTAATATTCACCACTCATTGTCTATGAGTGTGATAAATAGTTTCACAATCTTGTTTCCAACAAAAAACAATGCAAGTATGTCACACACCTTTGCGTTTCTTCCACCTCACGCGCTGCAGATCACCGCCGAAAAGAAAACGATGGTGTGAAGTCACCTACCATGCACAGATTTGTTTGTGCTGGTATACCACGCGCATATCAACATTAGGAAAAACCACAAAATGTGACGCTGCTGCAAACTTGTTTGGGTATAGGAAGCAAACAATCACTGGGGGTAGAATCTGTTACCCTGCACGGAATAAGGTTCAGCTAGCCAAAACACACAATACTATTGCGCGCGCACACCTGCGATCAGCTTCGCGGCAGTGGCAAACCGAACAAGGTTGGTGAAATTATCTAGCTACAGTGTCCACCGTGGTGATCTCACGTTGGACAAGTTTTATAATCTGATGTCTGCACCAAGCGGCCTTGACCCAGCCATTGCTGATGACCTGGAGCTCAACACCTGGCACGTCACACAAACGACAGTAGTCCCACTGTTAGGCAGCTGACTAGGGACATGAACAGCTGATCGTGCGCTGAGCTCTAAACTTTGAGCACGTTCTTGAAAGAGGCAGGAGTAAATACCACTTGTGTTAAATTTCTAGACCAGATAGCATGTAATGTTTTTTTCCCGTAAATCAACCAATAGTCTACCATACAAAACCACGAAAACCACTTAAAAGCCAAACAACTAGATGTAGAAGGAACACGCGATGCAGATCAGCACTGTAGGAAGAGAAAAAGGCAAAAAGGGCGGAGCTCCAACAACGTATACCCCCGTCTCCGTCCCTGACCTTCTCACTGAGTTTACACTTAGTTTCTGTGAAATTTTCGATACTGGCGCCCCCTTTATCGTCGGGGGCCCGTGCTCGTGCGTAACTACCTGACTAGGTCAGATGTTGACGCATCGTTCCTGGGGAACAGCGCCTCGCTGGCGTAGCAAGGCATCCGCCCCGGACGCCGGTGTTGTGCTGGCCCAATTTTGGCGCTCTGGTGTAATGCCCCGCTGTATTGGTGCGCTGGTGCAGTGCCCCTGCTGTATTGGTGCGCTGGTGTAATGCCCCTGCTGTATTGGTGCGCTGGTGTTGTGCCCCTGCTGTATTGGTGCGCTGGTGTAATGCCCCTGCTGTATTGGTGCGCTGGTGTAATGCCCCTACTGTATTGGTGCGCTGGTGTAATGCCCCTGCTGTATTGGTGCGCTGGTGTAATGCCCCTACTGTATTGGTGCGCTGGTGTAGTGCCCCTGCTGTATTGGCGTTTTGGTGTAATGCTCCCGCTGTATTGGCGCTCTGGTGTAACGCCCCCTGTGCATTGACGCGCCGGTGCAGTGCACCGGCTGTGCTGGAGTGGTGCCGGTGTGGTGCTACCACTCTGTTGACAACAGTGTTGTACAACAGTGTTGTAGTGCCGGTGTGGTGCTGCGGCTTTGTTGTAGTGCTGGTGTGGTGGTGCCAGTATGTGGTTATAGTGCCGGCACCGGCCCTAGCTACTTGTATGCTCGTGCTCCATTTCCCCACGTGGCGGCCATTACTCTAGCATAGTGAAGCACTTCGCCGATGACGTGTTGGCCGAGGGTGTGAGATTACGGTTGAGAGTTAGAGGGTGTGTTATGTTCGCCGGCTGGAACGGAAATCATACCATACAAGGTGAGGGTGTGTTATGTACGCGACCGACCGTCTTCCGGGCCGGTGGCGGCGTGATGCCGCCCTGCGCAGGCAGCTCGATGCCGGCTTCTGTCCTGGGGACGAGTAGTCTAGGTGTAAGTTGCCTGTCTCACAATCGAAAAATTGTGGGTTCGAGTCTCACCTGTCGCTACTCTTCGCCCGCGACCAATCGGCGTGCGAGATTGGCGACGCTGCATGACTCAACGGTCGACGTGTCGTAAACCCAACAACCACCACCACCGGGCCGAGGAAGCACGATGGTGGCCGCTGTCCGGGCCGAGGCAGCCGACGGTGGTGGAGCGCGGCCCTCCTGTCACGGGTGGTCGGGGCTCAGCCCATAGTCTGAGCGCCGGCCGCGGCCGCGTGGCCCCCGAGACCGGCCCCGGATGCGGCCAAGTGACCCTCGGGCCCGGCCGCGACCGCGAAGTGGCCGGCCACCTGCGCAGCGGGGTCACCGGCTGGGCCGTGGGAGGTGTCACGCGACATATCCGACGGGCGACGCCGCCCTGACACGCCAAGCTGACACTTCGGGATGGCTGAGCGTTCATATTTTCCCAGGTTGAAACTCTTAATGTTCAGAACATCCAAATTGGAAGTGAAGTTCCAAAACAGCCCCGATAGAAGTCGTTCATATTTTCTAAAGTGCTTATCTTCCAAAGTTCATAAATTATAATGTTTATAATGCTCCAAATTGGAATTTAATTTCCAAAAATTGGAAGGTTATGTTGCATTCAGTACGTTCATATTGATTTGGACTTTGGTAAATTTGAACGCCTCCTATCCCGGCTGTTTTAGAAGCTCACTTTCAATTTGGAAGTTCAGAACTTTGAAAGATATGATACGCACCCGCCGAGTCGCCGCTCCAGGCGACATTCTGGCCCAGCTGTGCTACGCGCATCACGCTAATCCCGACCCGGCGCGCGTCGTGTGCCATCGTTTCGGTCGGGCGCTGACCTCTGGGTCACTGGCCGGCTGCCGCCCCGGTGTTCCGCCAACAGCCGGTCGGCATCTCGCCACGCCGTGAGGTCGACCGCTGTCCTCCAAACGCCGCGGGCGTCACCCGGGGCCCGTTCGCGTCCCCCCCCCCCGCTGCCGGGGTTTCTCGTTACGTTGTCAGCGCCCGCCCCAAGCCTGACGGCAGCGTCCAGGTCATTCGGGGCCTGTCCCAGCTGGTGTGCCGGTCCTGGAGCGACTCCGTCGACCCTACACATTGCCGCATCGCACTCGGCGACGAGTTGGCCTGAACGACGTGTGTCGCCTCGTCTTTGTTGGCGGAGGGCGACGTGCGCTCAATTTCCAGATCGCCATTCAGTCGGCCTTCACGCTTCTCCCGATCAATCCGAGCAGTTCCATCTCCGCGTTTCGGTTGGGCCGGCCTATTGTATTTGGAGTCCGCCTTCCGTTCGGGTGGCGCAGAAGCCCGACACTGGTCAGCGACTTTACGCACAGCCTAGGGAGCCTTCTACGGGCTATTTCCTCCTTCGCCACCACCTGAACAACTTTCCGGCGCAGAACCGGTCGGTTCGCCCGTCGCCGCCGACACATACGCTGCCTTCCTCGGCACGTGCCTTCCTCGGCACACTGTTGACGTGCCCCTGGCCGCGGACCAGCCCCGTCTCCCCGGTTGGAGCTGCTGCGCACCGTGCTGGATGCCGGGTCAACGAGCATCGTCCCACCCCACCGGAAGCTCGCCGGACTCCAGAGTGCCCTGGACAGCCTCCTCGTCGGCACGCGTGTTCCCGGCGCTGGCCACTGTCCGTCGCTGGGAAGGTCGCCCATGCCGGCCGCTGCCTGCCGCCGGGGCGGGCTTCACCCGCCGGATCCTGGTCGCTGCTGCGGCCTCGGTGTCCGGCCTCTATCGTCTGCCAGACGGCCACTGTCCACGCCGGCCTACATTGGTGGCGTACGTTTTTGCCGCTCTGGAACAGCCGTTTCCCCTCGTCCCCGCCACAGCTGCGGTCACAACAACCACCACGTGTTGCGCGGTGCGGTGTTGCTGCCGTTCGTGACAGTGTGGCAAGGTACAAAAATGTGTTCCTTTGAAGTGTGGCGACGTGGGCAAGGTACAAGTGTGCGGTGTGGTGTTGCCGTTCGTGACAGTTGGCACGTGTGGCAAGGTACAAGTATGCGGTGTGGTGTTGCCGTTCGTGACAGTGTGGCGACGTGTGGCAAGGTACAAGTATGCGGTGTGGTGTTGCCGTTTGTGACAGTGTGGCAAGGTACAAGTGTGCGGTGTGGTGTTGCCGTTTGTGACAGTGTGGCGAGGTGTGGCAAGGTACAAGTGTGCGGTGTGGTGTTGCTGCCGTTTGTGACAGTGTGGTGCGGTGTGGTGTTGCCGTTTGTGACAGTGGTAAGGTGTGCTGTGGTGTGGTGCTGCTGCCGTTCGTGACAGTACTGGATTCGGCCGACAGGTGTCGTAACACCCAGTCAGTATACGACAAGTGTGTTCAGGACAACATTGGCTTAGAGCGCCCCTACTACGGATACTTCTGCGAACCGAAAGTGATCCGCACCACAAGGTGAGACAGCTCCGAAGGGTTTGGCCGTCACCACAATGCACACTGACCGTCACCACAGTGTACCACTGACCGTCACCACAGTGTACCACTGACCGTCACCACAGTGTGTCACTGACCGTCACCACAATGTGTCACTGACCGTCACCACAGTGTGTCACTGACCGTCACCACAGTGTACCACTGACCGTCACCACAGTGTACCACTGACCGCCACCACAGTGTGTCACTGACCGTCACCACAGTGTGTCACTGACCGTCACCACAGTGTACCACTGACCGTCACCACAGTGTACCACTGACCGTAACCACAGTATACCACTGACGTCACTACAGTGTACCACTGACCGTCACCACAGTGTGTCACTGACCGTAACCACAGTGTGTCACTGACCGTCACCACAGTGTGTCACTGACCGTCACCACAGTGTACCACTGACCGTCACCACAGTGTGTCACTGACCGTCACCACAGTGTACCACTGACCGTCACCACAGTGTGTCACTGACCGTCACCACAATGTGTCACTGACCGTCACCACAGTGTGTCACTGACCGTCACCACAGTGTACCACTGACCGTCACCACAGTGTACCACTGACCGCCACCACAGTGTGTCACTGACCGTCACCACAGTGTGTCACTGACCGTCACCACAGTGTACCACTGACCGTCACCACAGTGTACCACTGACCGTCCCCACAGCGTGTCACTGACCGTCACCACAGTGTACCACTGACCGTCACCACAGTGTACCACTGACCGTCACCACAGTGTACCACTGACCGTCGTCACCACAGTGTACCACTGACCGTCACCACAGTGTACCACTGACCGTCACCACAGTGTGTCACTGACCGTCACCACAGTGTGTCACTGACCGTCACCACAGTGTACCACTGACCGTCACCACAGTGTGTCACTGACCGTCACCACAGTGTACCACTGACCGTCACCACAGTGTACCACTGACCGTCACCACAGTGTGTCACTGACCGTCACCACAGTGTGTCACTGACCGTCACCACAGTGTACCACTGACCGTCACCACAGTGTGTCACTGACCGTCACCACAGTGTACCACTGACCGTAACCACAGTGTACCACTGACCGTCACCACAGTGTGTCACTGACCGTCACCACAGTGTGTCACTGACCGTCACCACAGTGTACCACTGACCGTCACCACAGTGTGTCACTGACCGTCACCACAGTGTGTCACTGACCGTCACCACAGTGTGTCACTGACCGTCACCACAGTGTACCACTGACCGTAACCACAGTGTACCACTGACCGTCACCACAGTGTACCACTGACCGTCACCACAGTGTACCACTGACCGTCACCACAGTGTACCACTGACCGTCACCACAGTGTACCACTGACCGTCACCACAGTGTACCACTGACCGTCACCACAGTGTACCACTGACCGTCACCACAGTGTACCACTGACCGTCACCACAGTGTACCACTGACCGTCACCACAGTGTACCACTGACCGTCACCACAGTGTGTCACTGACCGTCACCACAGTGTACCACTGACCGTCACCACAGTGTGTCACTGACCGTCACCACAGTGTACCACTGACCGTCACCACAGTGTACCACTGACCGTCACCACAGTGTACCACTGACCGTCACCACAGTGTGTCACTGACCGTCACCACAGTGTACCACTGACCGTCACCACAGTGTGTCACTGACCGTCACCACAGTGTGTCACTGACCGTCACCACAGTGTACCACTGACCGCACCACAGTTGTCACTGACCGTCACCACAGTGTACCACTGACCGTCACCACAGTGTGTCACTGACCGTCACCACAGTGTGTCACTGACCGTCACCACAGTGTGTCACTGACCGTCACCACAGTGTACCACTGACCGTCACCACAGTGTGTCACTGACCGTCACCACAGTGTGTCACTGACCGTCACCACAGTGTACTGACCGTCACCACAGTGTACCACTGACCGTCACCACAGTGTGTCACTGACCGTCACCACAGTGTACCACTGACCGTCACCACAGTGTGTCACTGACCGTCACCACAGTGTGTCACTGACCGTCACCACAGTGTACCACTGACCGTCACCACAGTGTACCACTGACCGTCACCACAGTGTACCACTGACCGTCACCACAGTGTACCACTGACCGTCACCACAGTGTACCACTGACCGTCACCACAGTGTACCACTGACCGTCACCACAGTGTACCACTGACCGTCACCACAGTGTGTCACTGACCGTCACCACAGTGTACCACTGACCGTCACCACAGTGTACCACTGACCGTCACCACAGTGTACCACTGACCGTCACCACAGTGTACCACTGACCGTCACCACAGTGTACCACTGACCGTCACCACAGTGTGTCACTGACCGTCACCACAATGTACCACTGACCGTCACCACAGTGTCACACCACAGTGTACCACTGACCGTCACCACAGTGTGTCACTGACCGTCACCACAGTGTGTCACTGACCGTCACCACAGTGTGTCACTGACCGTCACCACAGTGTACCACTGACCGTCACCACAGTGTGTCACTGACCGTCACCACAGTGTGCCACTGACCGTCACCACAGTGTGCACTGACCGTCACCACAGTGTACCACTGACCGTCACCACAGTGTGTCACTGACCGTCACCACAGTGTACCACTGACCGTCACCACAGTGTGTCACTGACCGTCACCACAGTGTGTCACTGACCGTCACCACAGTGTACCACTGACCGTCACCACAGTGTACCACTGACCGTCACCACAGTGTGTCACTGACCGTCACCACAGTGTGTCACTGACCGTCACCACAGTGTGCACTGACCGTCACCACAGTGTACCACTGACCGTAACCACAGTGTACCACTGACGTCACCACAGTGTACCACTGACCGTCACCACAGTGTACCACTGACCGTCACCACAGTGTACCACTGACCGTCACCACAGTGTACCACTGACCGTCACCACAGTGTACCACTGACCGTCACCACAGTGTGCCACTGACCGTCACCACAGTGTACCACTGACCGTCACCACAGTGTACCACTGACCGTCACCACAGTGTACCACTGACCGTCACCACAGTGTGTCACTGACCGTCACCACAGTGTACCACTGACCGTCACCACAGTGTGTCACTGACCGTCACCACAGTGTACCACTGACCGTCACCACAGTGTACCACTGACCGTCACCACAGTGTCACTGACCGTCACCACAGTGGTCACTGACCGTCACCACAGTGTGCCACTGACCGTCACCACAGTGTGCCACTGACCGTCACCACAGTGTGTCACTGACCGTCACCACAGTGTACCACTGACCGTCACCACAGTGTACCACTGACCGTCACCACAGTGTACCACTGACCGTCACCACAGTGTGTCACTGACCGTCACCACAGTGTGTCACTGACCGTCACCACAGTGTGTCACTGACCGTCACCACAGTGTGCACTGACCGTCACCACAGTGTACCACTGACCGTCACCACAGTGTGTCACTGACCGTCACCACAGTGTGTCACTGACCGTCACCACAGTGTACCACTGACCGTACCACAGTGTACCACTGACCGTCACCACAGTGTACCACTGACCGTCACCACAGTGTGCACTGACCGTCACCACAGTGTGTCACATACCGTCACCACAGTGTACCACTGACCGTCACCACAGTGTGTCACTGACCGTCACCACAATGTACCACTGACCGTCACCACAGTGTACCACTGACCGTCACCACAGTGTACCACTGACCGTCACCACAGTGTACCACTGACCGTCACCACAGTGTGTCACTGACCGTCACCACAGTGTACCACTGACCGTCACCACAGTGTACCACTGACCGTCACCACAATGTACCACTGACGTCACTACAGGATACCACTGACCGTCACCACAGTGTACCACTGACCGTCACCACAGTGTGTCACTGACCGTCACCACAGTGTACCACTGACCGTCACCACAGTGTGTCACTGACCGCACCACACGACAAGTGTACCACTGACCGTCACCACAGTGTACTGACCGTCACCACAGTGTACCACTGACCGTCACCACAGTGTACCACTGACCGTCACCACATGTACCACTGACCGTCACCACAGTGTACCACTGACCGTACCACAGTGTACCACTGACCGTCACCACAGTGTGTCACTGACCGTCACCACAGTGTACCACTGACCGTCACCACAGTGTGTCACTGACCGTCACCACAGTGTGTCACTGACCGTCACCACAGTGTACCACTGACCGTCACCACAGTGTGTCACTGACCGTCACCACAGTGTACCACTGACCGTCACCACAGTGTGTCACTGACCGTCACCACAGTGTACCACTGACCGTTACCACAGTGTGTCACTGACCGTCACCACAGTCTACCGCTGACCGTCACCGTTGATTACATACTGTTATATACCTTTGTCATCAGCTTGTACTACTACTGCTGCTGCTCATCGTGTGGCGAAAGCCTTGCGTTTGGAATAACGTGGCATGTGATGGTGAATGTGACAAATGTTTCGCATTGAGTGCCAATGAGTGTGTTTCGAAGTTAGCTATGCAAAGCCAGCGAGAGAGTATTGACAATGTTTCCGGTGTAGCGCCAGCTTTCCAGCGCGTGTGCTTGTTTTGTTTGTTTTGTTTTTGTGTCGTCTTAGGAGTTATACGGGTGATATCTGAGTGTGTGTTGGAATTGCGGTGAGTGTGATCTGAGTTTGTGCTGGAGTCGCAGTGAGTGTGTTGGAGTTGCGGTGAGTGTGATCTGAGTTTGTGCTGGAGTCGCGGTGAGTGTGATCTGAAGGTATGCCGGAGTCGCAGTGAGTGTGTCGGCCTGTGCGGCAGGCCTCGGCCGACTCCGCAGCCGCCGCTCGAGTTCCCCAACGTGCCGGACGAGCTGCCCGACTCGGCGCCTCGGAAGCCGGCGGCCTACAGCGACGGCGGCAGTCGGAAGTTCTTCTAGTGTGGCCGCCGCAGCAGCAGCAGCCGCAGCGCCGCCGCTGGCCGCACTGTACATAGTCAATGGTCTGAAATACATCGTGTGAGCTGTGACGAGTTTGGGTGGCTTTGAGCGCTGGCGTTTGGCTCTCCGCCGAGAGGGGCAGCCGGCGCCGATGAGGCGGGACAGGGGGGGCGAGGGACACGCCAACGCAGTGGCTGTGTGGGAGTATTGGCGACACGGCAAGCTGTGGGCTCTACATATGACGTTGAACTTGAATTACCAGATCGGTTAGTCAGGCCAGGGCCCGCCTAACAAGCTCCGTTGAGCATTGTGCACTGTTTCTTAAGGCCACGTCGACAAGCATTTGATGCATGCTTATTTCAAATATGGCGTCCATCCTTCTTTTTCTCGTTTTCTTTTATCGTTGGTCAGCTGCAGTGGTTTCCCAGGTTTAGAGAACTGCATCACATGATGGTCGGTAACTGGGGACGGGGGTGGTGTGGTTGTGTGCAGTGAAGGAAATAAAAAGAGAGCCATGACGTGCCGTTAGTGGATAGGCATTTCCGACTGGAACTGTGGAATCTGCAAGGTGCAGGTGTCTCGAGTGGCGCTGACACGGCGCCAGAGGTAGACACCGAGGACAGGACGCTAGAGGTAGACACCGTTACCAGTTACCACTTACTGTGGTAAGTGGTAACTATGGTAATGAAGTAATACATCTGAGTCTGGGGTCTGGAGGTGGGTCGATTAGATATACAATTGGAGGTAGTAAACTCGATGTCGTTGAAGGGAAATGTTTGGGATTGTCAGCTTTCAGTGGCCCTAAAGCAGAAAATCCCTGTGTAGCTCAGTTCGGAACAAAACAATTGCAATCATGCATACGAGTGTGAGATACAATAGCATAGAAGTAATGAAAAATTGTACTTTGCCTATCTGCGAACCCACTTAGAATATTGCGAACAGGCATGGAGCCCTTAGAAAGAAATGGCCAACGCAGTCGACGCGCCCTAAAATAAATCCACCACCACCACCACCACTACCCTTAGAAAGAGATATATGTATGCCAAAAAGAGTGCAGCGCAAGCCTACTGGGCTTATTAATGCACTATAAAATGTAAAATATTGCGAGAGGCTTATGCCATTAAATATGTACTCACTCAAGCATAGGAAACCACTGGGTGATACGATTGAGATGTTTAAGATAGTAAAATGGTTAGATAATATTAATCTGAATGACGCTCTTCTACTTAGGGTATCACATAATGGTCATCAATTCAGGTTTTACAAGTCGGGTGTAGGACAGTTGAATACCAAAGCGTTTCAAGTCAAACGGTGGCACTGGTGGATATATGCTGATTAATTAATGGCTCCATGGTGGTCCTCATTTGATGTATTGTAGAGTAAGGTAGATATATTCTTAAAGTCCAATGATCTTATTTCGAATTCAAAGTTGTGCAGTAGGGAGATGGGAATTGGTGTGGATTGAGTGGGATTGATGATAGTATGTCTTAGATCAGGCTTATAGGTGGGAAATTATGCTAGTAACAGGTGTGTATGGCAGTGGATTCATTTCCTTGCGTTGGGTATGTGATGCTGATGAAACTGGCGGGGCAACACAATGGGATATATTTATTCCTAAGAACTCAAGATGCAATATTGATTAGGGTGATTGAGTATCTTTTCTCATCTTCCCTTTATCTTCCCCGTATACGCCCCTGTGGCTATTATTAAAAATGAGCATTTTATGACTATCATTTGAGCAAACCATCCATGCAATGGGCAACTGGCAGAACCACTCCATGAATATATTATTTACACACAACATGGTGGCTAATGCTAATTCTAAGCATAACAGATTGGGTCATGAACAGTAATGGAGGACTCCAGACAAAATTGGAGGGGCGAATACAACTTCCTTCCAGAATCTAGCTACATGTCACCAGTGGCGTCCCTAGGATTTGCGTTAGAGGGAAAAGGATTTGGAGGGGGCCACCACCATTTTTTTTAAAGTCCCGGAATTTCGACCACTATTTGTCATAGTGGCTCATTTATTTATTTTTGACATGAAATAATTACCGGCTTAATTGTCTTGTGGAGGGGCCCAATCTACTACCATCGTTTCTGGGTCACTGGAATTCAACACGAACTCCCCCACCCTGTTTGATGGGTTTCTTTTGATTTTCCTTGATAAGTCACCTCACTGCTGTCATTACAACTGTACAAAGCACTTAAAAATATAAAATATAAATATCAGGCATTCCAGCTCATGACTCCCGGCCGCCACCACGCCAACGTTCGTGCGCGTGTACACCCGCCTTGTGCATTTGGCGCATTCGCCACGCTTTGTGAGATTTTACGGTTTCTGCTAGGCCTCCTACGTTTTGCTAATTGCTGCCGCATGATAATCTTGCGCCATAGTTCACGTGATGGAATGCCTCGTATAGGGGTTCGCTGGGAAATTTGCATTAATTCAATTCGATGATTAGTCCTCTCATTATCACATTTTCTGGTGGTTAAGAAATCCGGGTACCCGTTGAGCTTTGATGCACCTTATCTCTTTGGATAGATATGCTCCCAGATTGGCTACCGAACCGGTAGCCAATCCAGACTCCTGAAATACCGGCGGTATTTTCAGGAGTCTGGATCCCACTTTTGGGAGCCACTAGGCGTCATTTTCGGGGTCCTTAGTGCATTTTGTTTGGGGGGGGGGCAACAGCGGGATTTTTAGGGGGCCCGGCACAATTTGTCCGAACCCCGGTGCGATTCTTGAGGGCCCACAACCTCTCAGGGGGAGGAAACTGCTCCCTTCCTCCCCCTTCGGTAAGCCACTGCATGTCACTGTTCTCCATGGTTTAAGTATGCTGCATGAGATACCCCCCTTCCGATGGTTGAACCAAAAAATTGCGCCCGCGACCAATCGGCGTGAGAGATTGGCGACGCTACATGACAACGGTGGACGTGTCGTAAAGCCAATAACCAACCAACCAACCGAGCAATGGGGCCCGCGACCAATCGGCGTGAGAGATTGGCGACGCTACATGACAACGGTGGACGTGTCGTAAAGCCAATAACCAACCAACCAACCGAGCAATGGGGCCCGCGACCAATCGGCGTGAGAGATTGGCGACGCTACATGACAACGGTGGACGTGTCGTAAAGCCAATAACCAACCAACCAACCGAGCAATGGGGCCCGCGACCAATCGGCGTGAGAGATTGGCGACGCTACATGACAACGGTGGACGTGTCGTAAAGCCAATAACCAACCAACCAACCGAGCAATGGGGCCCGCGACCAATCGGCGTGAGAGATTGGCGACGCTACATGACAACGGTGGACGTGTCGTAAAGCCAATAACCAACCAACCAACCGAGCAATGGGGCCCGCGACCAATCGGCGTGAGAGATTGGCGACGCTACATGACAACGGTGGACGTGTCGTAAAGCCAATAACCAACCAACCAACCGAGCAATGGGGCCCGCGACCAATCGGCGTGAGAGATTGGCGACGCTACATGACAACGGTGGACGTGTCGTAAAGCCAATAACCAACCAACCAACACAAAATGGATTCGCTCTGGATGTTTATCATCCAGAACATTAAACTCTATGGGACATTATCCACTCCCCTTTATACCAGAAGATGAATTCAGTGTTTGAAAATGACTCGGCTCATCATTGTTTGATAGACACCCTAGTGAAAATCCCATGGGATTGACCCATCAAATTGCATGCGGTCGTCCTTGTCAGGATATGAAACATTCTCCATGAGACAATCGTGTGGGAATCCCATGCGGTTCCCAATGGAAATGCACCATGGCATTCCTACACAGTCCACGAGTGATTTTATACTATTCCCAGAGTGAATCCTCCAGGGATTCCCACTGGGAAATCCCAGTGGGGAAGCCCAGACCCTGGTGGGATGTATGAACCAGCATATACCCCACTGGTCCTCCCAGAGCATGGCCATGCAAACAGATAAAACGATGTACGACACCCATATTTTGAAAGACAAACGAACGATATTTGACGTATATGTATTTATGAGGCGTGTTCGCAAGGTCAGCCAACATGTTGCATCTTAGCCACTCCCGGTGCTCCCACTGCGGGGTCGACGATTTGGCGACTGTCGAAAAATGACGCTGGCGCATGTCTGAGTCATGGAGTCTACTCCTTACTTATCAGTTAGCAAGCAAAATAATAGCAAAACGTAGGGCTTCAAGTGGGGTAATACATAATGAATAAAAGCTTCAGAAAAACAAATTTAACCTAGTCCAATTTCTCGGTTAAAAAAACAATTAAAATCAAAAGGGTATTATTGCTGTTTATGGTATCTACAAGATAAATATTGCACCCATTTTACCTCCATAAGGCAAACAAAGGGTTACGTTTGGTTATAACCAAACCTGATCCTTTATTTGCCTAATCTATAGATTAGGTTGGGTTAAACTTTTTCCTTTAGACGGGACAGCATTTCAGGAAAAAAATGTATAAACACGTCTCTGAACACGATGAAGATGATGGAACCATTCGCTCTTGTGGTAAATGCACCTACAATTTTTGATATTCTTCAGGATTTTGTATTCATTTTGGGGGAAAAGGTGAAGTTTTTTGTTGATTAAAACAGATATTGTGTGAACCTGTGTGTTTGGATATTGGAAAGAAAACGTTGGAAAATTTGTGATATTTTAATTTAAAAAAGTAACTTGTTTTTCTTCAAAAACAGTTTGTGGTAGGTTAGGTTAGGTTAAGCTCGGCTTTTTCTTAATTTATAAAATTTGAAGAAAACAAATTGGTTGAAATTTGTAAGATAGTGTTTTTTTAAATTATATTTTTGTTTCTCCAAATGCTTGCTTCTCTTAGGCTATGATAAGCTAGGCTATGTTGCATTTTTATGTTTGAAACATTGCTTTTTATGCTATGTTCCCTAATGCAAGACCCCTTTTCTGGTGTTATTTTGCTCACAAACTAAAAAGCAAGCATTTGCACAAATACAAATGAGTGGTTCCATCATCTAAGTCACATTCATAAACATTGCATTCGAAGGATAACTTCAAAATAATTCATAAAACACCTTAAAGCACATATTTACCAGCAAAACATGTGATGCATTAATCCTTAGTTAGTTACTGGAGTTTTGGGGCGCATCAACTGCATTGGTTATACAGCGCCCAGATTCTGCGAACAACCTAAGCGATAATAGTATTGTTGTTAAAACCACCTGCTGTACAAAAAGTGTGAATCCTGCCCTGGCAGAGACATAGGCAAGAGTAGGTTTCTGAAAGTGATATACAATTTTTTGTTCTGGGTTTTGGGTACAATACACGAAGGTAATGCGCAGGCTAAAATGGATTTGGGGCATACCTTATAAGGTGCCATGTTAAAGGTTGAAATTATTGGGGTGGGAGACAGCCAACATTGGTGGGGGGGGAGCAAGTGCTCTCCCAAAAACATACAATGCTACACCCTTGTAGACAGGAGTATTATTGCAGATTAAATTAACGAAGGATCAAGTTTTACACGCAGTTTTCCTTCATGGAGCATAAAAAGGGATTAGGTTTTGTTGGATAAGGTTAGGCCCTTTTCAAAGTTAGAAAACATATCAAACAATGTTGTTTTCTGATATTTTTAATTAAAAAATATAATTTATTTTTCTTGAGAAGCAGTTTGTGGTAGTTTAGGTAAGATTAAGCCAGGCTTTTTCAGTTGATTTCCTTCAAAAACAGCTACGGCTAGGTTAGTTTTAGTTTGTTTAGTTTAGGTGTTTTTAATTCGAACATTTTTAGAGAAAAAAACGTTCAGAAATTTTCCATTAAGTATAAACTATTTCCTTGTTTGGAAGGTTAGGCTAGGTTAGGTGAGGTTGCCTTATTTTGAACATTACTTTTCATGCTATATTACCCAACTTCAAGCCATAGGCGTAGGAGCAGGGAGGGTGGAGGGGGCCATGGACCACCCACTTTTAAAAGTGTGGGGGGGGGGGCAACAATGGTAGCTGGCCCACTCACTTTTCAGACATTTAAACTTCCAAAAAAGCAGCATGCACATATTTGAATATGTGAAAAACTCCCTGCAGTCTATAACTAAGTAAAATCTGCAGATAACGCATCATAGCACTTCATTTTTTGAAGTCATGGACACTTGGACATGACCTTACAACAATGCAACTAATTCAGGAATTGATGTAATGCAACAGATGTATGAACATTCACACCATATATTATGCTATGAAAAGATTATAAAGCAGATAATGTGCTAGCCAGTACCAATATGCATTCATACTAGAGTTTCGCTGTGGTTCTTTCACCATTGACATATTTAACATCGATTTCATTAATATTGCCTACAGTATAAAATTATATAGGCTGAAGGCAGTAACATAGCACATCAAAGTAAGACATACAATTCGCAAGTACAAGTTCCTTGCCTTGCTGTTACATGGTGATGTATTATACATGGGCCTGGTCCTAGCTGCCGTACACTTCAACATTTATATGTATTTTGATTAATGAAGCACACAAATTACCACCAGATACATCATTGTGAGACTGCAGTATGGGATAGAACGTAAAACTTCCCACATTTCAATAGATTTTCACAGTTGGGCACAGCACACAGATATCCAACCGTTTCAGTGAGATGTCTGGGTATTCTCGGTGCTGGCATCCAACATAGCAAAATACTTATTTCCATCATTTCTTATGTTAGCATAGACACAATAATGAAGTCCACACCCTATTATATCAACTTCAAGTGCGAGAACGCCTCTCAGAATCTCATAATCACCCGAGAGGATTAGGCGCACGTGATGCGACCTGACAAGGTCACATGAGGAGTGATATGAGTGATGTGACCAGTGACGAGTGATGTTTATCATGTGACCTGAGAAGGCACATGACGAGCATGGCAACTGATCCGAGAGGATCTTCAGCTGGGTAACTACGTAGTGGCATTGACAGTACGTTAGACATTTAATTCAAATTATGTCGTTCAACAGAAATGGTTCGGTCAGATGGTGGATTCGTGATATATGTAACAATCTCTCCTTAGCACAGACCATGATCCCGGAATCTATTCAATGAAGACATTTGGAGTAAAAGTACTAAAACACCGAATTGCAACGGAGACTACTATCGAGGCTTTTCATCGTCCAGTGATGTGTACGTCCAGGCTGAGATTTAAGAACCCCGAAGATAATGGGATGAATTTAGGCCAATTGCAGGGTGTATATTTCTCAACACTACTTGTTGTGCAAGCAGTTAAATGGACATAGGAAAGTCGATTTTGTGCGATACACTCAATAAACGTCAATGTTATGCTATACAATAATTGGGACATGCGCAGTGGCGTACCGAAGGGGGGCATTGAAGCAGTCCCCCTGAGAGTCGGCCCCCAATAATCGCGCCGGGATTCGGGAAAATAGCGTCAGGCTCCCTAAAAAAACCTGCTGGTGTCCCCACCAATCGTTCCGGGGCCAATAAAAATCATATCGGGGCCCCCAAAAGCCCCAAAAGCAGGGGACCCCGAAAATCACGCCAGGGGCCCACAAAATCCTACCACAATGCCTCCAAAAATCACATTGAATCATTGGGCTTCAAACATCACATCGTGCTTCAAAAATCCTTCCGAGACCTTAAAATGACGCCGATGGCTTCAAAATGTGGGACGGGGCTCCGATAAGTTACACCAGGGCCCCATAAAATCACGTAAAGGCCGGCCGGACCCTTGGAAATCACGCTGGGAGCCAAAAAGTGTCACCGGAGCCCCTGAAAATGATGCTGGGCCACAAAAAAACTGGCCGGGCCCTCAAAGTCACGCTGGGTCCAAAAAGGATGGGCCGTGGCCCCTGATAATCGCTCTGGGTTCCCAAAAAGAAGTCGGACCGGGGCCGCTCAAAATCACACTGGGAACACGAAAAAGTCGTGCCGTGGTCCTTGAAAATCACGATGGGCCACAAAAAGACGGGCTGGGCCCCTGAAAATCACGTTGGGGTCTTCAAAGGTTCGCGTCTAGGCCACGAAAATGACGCTGGGGTCCAAAAAGTTATGCCGGGGTTCTTGAAAATAACAACGGGGACCCCAAGAGATTCCTTGGGGGCCTGAAAATCACACTGAGCCTGAAGGTACCAAAAAGTCGCGCCCGGGTCCTTCAAGATCACGCTAGGGGCGCGACAGGTCGCACCGGTGCCCTAAAATTAATCGGGAACACCCAATAAATGAATCCGGCGCAACAAACAAAACAAAAACAGTTCGGACATGGAAAATCACTGGGGTCCCAGCAATCGCTTCAAAAGAAACCAAGACGTGTTGGGTCCCCAAAGACGTGTTGAGGCCACTAAAACTCGCGATAGGGATCCCAACAAATTACGACAGGGTGAAAAATCGCACTTAGACCCAAAAACGTCGCGCCGCTGACCATGAAAATCACACTGGGGGTCCAAAAAGTCACACCGGAGCCCCATAGATCGTAGCTGGTTTCCCAAAACTCAATTTCTACCCGGAATGTTACTCTGCGGCCACAAAAAGTGCGTCAAAGACCCCAAAAAGGCGTCGGGCCCCGGAAAGAAGCGCGTTAGAGCATCGATAAAAATGTACCGAGAGCCCGAAGAATCGTACCGGGGCCCACAAATATCGCGCAGGAGGCTTACAAAAATAGAAGTCGACCCCAAGAAATCACAAAGGGGGCATCGAGTGGACCCGAGCACCGGAAAATTCAGAACAGGTCCCGAAAGAAAGTTCTCCCGGGGGCTTTCTACTCAGAATGGTACCATTGGCTGAAAAAAAAACTCGTTGAGCAGCCGCATTGGCATACTAAAGAGGCAAATCCCCCCCCTCCATCCTGAAGAGTTGGGCTCCGAAGAACGCAAGAATCGCTCCGGGGTTCCCAATAATGGTTCTGGAGCCGCATAAATTCGTGTTTGGGCACCCAGAATTAGCGGTTATAAATACCCAGAATTAGCGGTTATAAATACAGTGGGCACCAAAAACTTACATCGGGCCCAAAAACTTGTGCCGGGAACGCTAAAATGGCGCTGGGGCTCAAATAAGTACGACGCGCCCCGCGAACTAGCGCCAAGCCCCCCAAATATCGCGCTTGGGACTAAAAATTCCTGTCTTTAGGCTCATAAATTGTAGTCGGGTCATAAAAAAATACCCCTCGGGGCTCCCAAAAATTGTCGATGGCCCCAAATAAGCACAGCGTGGCCACAAAATCGCATCGGGACCCGACAAGAATTAAGCCGGAGCCTTCCAAAATAAAGAGAGATTCAGAAAAATAAATGGCCGAGCCAGGAAAATCGCTCCTTAGCCCAAACATACCACCAGATGCCTTACCAAATCGCATTCGGCACCGAAAAACGTACCGGAGCTTTAAAAAAAATCGCGGCGGGACAGAATAAAAATGTCCCCGGGGGGTGGGGGGGTGGGGGGGGGGGGCAGAAGAATCAGGGCGTGGCTCGAACTTTACATAATTCAGAATAAGTCACCAAAAGTCGCGTCGAACCCAGAAAACTACGTCGGATCCCCCGGAACCACGCGCCTGGGCCTGAAAAGTCGCGACGGGACCTCGAGAAATTATACCGGAGCCCCCAATATCGTGCTGCGGTCCCACAAATGTGAGCGGGGAACCCCAAATAAACACAGCGGGACCCTAAGAGCACAACTGGAGGACGAAAATGAACCGGGCCCTCCAAAGTGTACCGAGTCTTGGAAGATGCGGCAGGGCCTCAAAACATGCGTGGCACCTCTAAATAAACACACCGGGAGTTTAAAAAGCAAAACACAACGGGGTCCTCAAAGCACACCGGGGCCTTGAGACCACATGGGGGCCTCCAAATCAGGCTGACGACTGCTGCTGGAGACACGATCCAAGATAAGGAACACAAAGACCGGTATTAAATAAACATTTCAGTGGTCTGCGAAAACGTGCCGATACATAAACAATATCATCGATGCACAAAAAAAAAAACAAAACTCTTTAAAAAAGTCCGATCGCAAAAATGTGCTGGTCCCCGTACATAAATTGACTGGAGCCCTAAAACACATCCGTAGACAAAGAAAAACGGAGAGGTCCAAAAAAGAACACCTGACTAGAGCCTCAGTTCGGTAGCCAATTTGAGAGCGTATTTAACCAAAGGGATGAGGTGAATCAAAGCTCAGCGGTTATCCGGATTTCTTAGCCACCAGAAAACGTGAGAAGAAGAGAACTAATCATCGAATTGAATTCAGGATAGGGCCTTGTGTCTCTTAAGTCTGAACACGTTATGACTTTATGAGGTATCTGTGTGCTGTCACCTGTCAGCTATTTTGCACCGAATGGTTGGTACCCAAAATAAGCGATTACATTCCGTTTCAGCCGGGTGCCACATGATGCAGTTGTAGCATTTCGTTGCAAGTGGCGGATATTCTAAGATGCATGATGTGTACTACGGGGATGATAGAGTTGACTGATCACCTATGTGTTGGAGTTAAGCCCTGAGGATGAACACCATTCCATGTATTTTTATTTATTGTGTTTTTCCTTGCCCCAGTCTGTTAGCCTACCAATCTTGGTCTGTCACATACCGGATCAAATAATTTTCAACCAGCGATCACCCACCTTTCCCGTTTCTCATCCTCTCCAACATCAATCATGAGACTTCTTTTACCATGGCGCAGCAAGTAACCTACGCACTTACTTATACTTTCTCCTCACCAACATCAGCGAACATTTACAAAGGGAATATCTTAGTGACGTAAAGCACTAATTCATGGAAACCAGGGGACATCACATATCCATTAGTGAGGCTGTAATGAGCTTGCACCCCCCACACCCACGCACAAAGCGGAAGTTGAAGACATTTTATTTAACAGTAACAGATACTAATGGTTTCCCTTGCACCAGCAATATAAAACTATTATTGAATTCACCAGTTTTGAAGAGTTACATGTTCAGCGAGAAGTGTGAATTTGAAAGAACTTATGCTGTGATGATAGTTTTTTTTTCAGTGCCACATGTTGCTGGTAGCCATAGACGCGCCAGGGGGTCTCCCCCCCCTCCTAGCGGTGAAAGTTGTGTGTTCACTATTAAAATTATCGGGTTATCTATCCAAAAGTGTACAACCATGGTACTTTGCGAAATTCCTGGGTGCGCCCCTGCTGTTGACCCTGGCCCACTCACTTTTTGAGACGTTCCTACGCCTGTGGTTCAAATGCAGCCTACTTATAGGTAGGTAGCATGGTCCATGCTTTTTGCGATTCCTTTTTAGGATCTTGCCTTGCCCACAAACACACAACCATCACCGTTGTCACCACACCACACTATACTTTATCCCGTGTCCGTGAATCCAATATCATTGACAATCGTTTTGTAATGTTCGTAAGATAGGGCAGCCCGTGCGAACCACACAAAGATTCAAACAGGCCGACCGGCCCCAAACTGCCAATCACCCGGTGATGATCGAAGTAGCGTCAGCTGATGATTGGTCCTCCACTGCGAAGATCGTGAATGCCGTTCGAGCCACTGTTCTGGCTGTTGCAGAGCCACGTATTTTACCTGCCATATTGAGTGTCTGCATGACTGATTAAGCTCTTAATTAATTATTCGTTAGTCTTGGTGCAGGTCGCTATACCGCACTTGAAATATCTTAGACCAGTCTCTCGACAGGTTAGTGACGGTTGTCTAAAAGGGAAGCCTCCTGTATGCCTCAGGGATCGGGCTCCTAAAAGTCGGGACGAAGTTCCCGTACGCTATACTGGACTGCCCCAATTCTGCGATAGGACTGTTCTGGTTGTTCCATGGGATTCTGTCTATTTCAATGGGATTTGGTTTTCCTCATGGGACAATCCAGGTTTTCCTCCATGGGACACATGGGATCCCATATGTCCCATGGAGAATAAATGCCAATCCCATGGGATTTTTTCACTAGGGCATGCCGAAAACTGACTGAAGTTAAAACAAAGGAACAGATGATGTCAGAAACAGCCGTAATATTATTATCTCCGATTCCGGGATACCCACAAGTTTTCCGGTTCAAATTCATCATTCCAAAAACATTAATCAAACTGTTCGCCTACTCCACTGTTGATTGTTTGGAACAACATATAATTTTTGCCATAACAGAATTGTGTGGTAAGGAACTGCATTAAGTGTGCTTCCCTCAACGTTTCAGCGCGCTGATCAGCTTCTGCATTTCCTCACTGCAGTCTGATGATTCCATGGAATCTGTCTGGAAATGGCTGGTACTTGCATGCACCAGACACGCTTGGTGCAATGATGATTTAGCAATGTTGTTCACTGCGTCGATTGTGGTACATCCTTGGACATGGCCTGCCATTGGGAACTGTATCCAACAGTAATCTGAGTCTGTCAACCTTGTATCATTTCCTAATTGCAACCTGTTCTTGCTTCCATGTCACACGTGCAGTACTTGTTTGTACATATCACCAACACCCGATGCTTCAGCTAGATGCCATCAGTGCACGTGGATTGTGTGACCTTGTTGATAGCGTTTGTGGTTCGCAGGGGTGGTTCCAGAAATTTTGGTTTGGGAGGGGGAGGGGGAGGGGCGCCATTTGTCCACAGGGGTGGGACACCTTTTCTACTCTGGAGAGGGGTACACCATCGGCTGGATATAAACTCATCAAAGTGGAGGACATCTAGCTGGTTGAGTGGTTCTTATTTTCAAGACATATTTTCAGATTAAATATGGAAAATTACAAATTAACATTAGCAGCAGTGGCAGTGCGCCCATTGAGGACTTTTCGGCACTACCTAGCCTGGCTTTAGCAATAAAGTCCTTATATGACTGCATATTCTTCTCAGTCGGACAGAGAATAATAACTAAAATTGCCCAGGTTTGGGTTGTCTGTAGCATGGATGGAGAGGTTTGAAAACTATTGATGGGGCCCAAATGCATGGAGGCAATGAGTGTTGCCAATTTCATTCTTGGAGCTCACCCCACAAGGATATCACTTTGTATAAAATAAGGGGGTCACGGGCCGCTTCAATGTTTAATTCGCCCCCCCCCCCTCTAATTAGGCTGAAGCTTAACCATTGGGCCTATTGGTGTACACAAGATACAAATGGTTTTCGGAGCGGCTTTGGCCAGCAAAAGGGTCATTTAGCCCCAACCAACTTCATAAAGTGACACCAATACCCATTGGGTTCCATGTCAAGAGAGCGAGAAGTTGGTGTGACCAAGGCAAAGGTGGTAAGGCCCAGGTATAGGGAGCCCCCCCCCTATTCTGTAGTACCCACATCACAGATGGATTAGCTGGTGATCGTTTCAATGCACGCCCTCAACTGAGCCCCGAATGACAGGAGCACGTCTCGGAGAAGGATCTGATGGTGACCACCTCGCTGTCTGACAATTTATTTATTGGGTGGTTCACGACGCACTTTATGCACATTCACGGCTGATGGCGCCGCCCACACTGTTTCGCCGGCAGGCCGCAGGATTGGGAAATGTTCCGCGCTGTCTGGCAAAGTCTCCAACATTTTCACGCACTCTTTGCAGGCTCGCGGTGATGTGTCGTCACACCACGTGTCGCGCTGCTCAGTGGTAGCGCATACTCATTAATGGCCTGTCAATTGTTAGCGCATACTCATTAATGGCCTGTCAATTGCCGCAACATTGCATCCGCCAGTCGACACCCACTGCTTAAAGCGAGCGGCGGGACAGAGCTCCATTATGCCGAGCTGTCACAGCAACATCTACGCCATCTTCCCCAAGGACATGACGTGCAGCGACGCATCATACAGCCTGTCCTGTCCGAACCACCAGTGACGGATCCAGGGGGAGGACAACTGGGGGCGTCCCTCTCCCCAGACAGGCACCTGGCTTCTTGAGAGATGTCCAGCCCTGAATCAGCGAATGACTGTCAGTCGTACGTCCGCCAATTTCCCATGTCGCTGGCAAATGTAATGAGCCATGCACCAGAAGTTCATCGTACAGTCATGACAGTAACTCTGTTCTGAGATACCCTGGTGTGTAGCAATCCACATGCGGGGATTTCCTCACCTCGTGGGCGGGCGGATTGATCATCCGCCAATGGTCGGTTTTTATTAAGTACTATTGCGTCACGTAACCCTGCTTTACTGACCGATCGACCGACCGACGGGCTACTGTGGCGCACCATGTCCTCTGTGGCTACCATGTCCTCTGTGGCGCACCATGTCCTCTGTGCTGTGTCGTGTGAGCGTGCACTGCACGCGTATTGCCGGCTCTATGTGTGTTGTGCTGGTGAAAGACAAAATCAGCTTTAGGTAGTGAAATTCCTTACGCTTAGCGTTAAATTTGATTTTTTTCAGGATAAGTGGGCGCTCTTCTCACGTCCTTTATAATGGAGCTGGAAGTCTTGCGCATAAAAACGCGCTTATTGTCGCGCTTATGTGGTGTATAATTGTGTGAGAGCTGGCGACGCGGGACAAGCATGTGCGGAACACCACACTGGAGTCAACATCTTTTCACCGACATAGGAGATGCAAGTAATCTCTGGTGAGCATGGGTGTGATGTCAGGGATATCGCTCATCCGAGACAGCACTTATCTTGACTGTCACTATTATCCGCTTAATGTCCGTGGACGAAGTGCAAATTCCTAGTTTCCCCGGGTAATTCCCAAAGACGAGGCGTAAAGTCCCAGTTTATCCGTGTAGCTCCCATGACCGAGGTGCTAAATCTCAACCACACAAAGTAGGCGTCATTTTTCCTGCTTACGTGAGAGGGAGTAGGGGACTTAGGAGTGGACTGTCCATTCCCCACGGGATGTCCCCCGTGCAATGTAAAGCGTGACGCATGACAGTGTGACACTTGACAGGATGACAGCGTGGCGACATATGCATGCCAGCATGTGTCTCGTGTCCGCCGGTGTATTGGATGCGCTCATCGTCCGTGACCCGCAGGTGTCGCGCATGTCCGACAACGCCGATGAAAAGTACAAAACATATGTATTAACTTCAAAGAACTATATCACTGCATAGCAAAATACACCTGTAACGTGCCGAAACATGGCGCGTGTCGTTCACACCTTAAATACATCCATCATCTGACACACAGAGAGACATGACCTGACACACCTGACACACCTTCCCAGCGTCCAGCAGGCGGTCCACAACACGTCATGCATTCGTCGCTGTCGCGAATATCATACACCAACACCTGCTGTCCAAAGGAACTGGTATTCGATCTGCGCCCGCGCTGACTCTCTCCGATCGAGCCATCTTCAATTCAGCGTGTGCACGGGAAAACTGGAGCGATGCGGGCGCCTGACCAAGTCTGGGATGCCTGTAATGGAGCGGCGTCACACCGGGGACGCGCTCGCTGGTTGGCCGGCGTTGGAAGCTGGCGACAGAGGCCCACCAGAGAGCCGGGCCCCGCTGGAGAGCAGGGCCCCGCGGCGAGCAGGGCCCCGCGGCGAGCAGGACACCACCGGGGAGCATGACCTCATCGGAGAGCAGGGCCGGTCAGAGAACAGGGCCCCGCAGAGAGCAGGACCCACCAGAGAACAGGACCTCACCGGAAAGCAGGACCTCACCAGGGAGCAGGGCCCCGCCGGAGAGCAGGGCCCGCCGGAGAGCAGGATTTCACTGGCAGTTGAGAACTGGCCGCCACGGTCCAGGTCAACCAGGTCAATCAGCAGACCGCCATGGCTGTATGGTGGAACCAGACGGGCTGGCCGCGCAGACACCGAGTCCGTGTCAGAGCCGTGCACGTAGAAAAACCTGGCCGCGTCCTGCTGAGATCCGTCTCCAAGGGCAAGACTGACCGCGTGTTTGTGAAGTCCGCCCTCATAGACCAGCCTGGTCGCGTCTTCGTGGGATCTGTTTCCAACAGCAGAATCGGCTTCGTTTTGGTGGGATCTGTCCTCATAGACATAGCTGGTCGTGTCTTGGTGGGGTCTGTTCCCATAGGCAGACCTTGTCGTGTCTTCGTGGGATCTGTCTCCATAGAGAGTCCAGGCCGTGTCTTCGTGGGATCTGTTCCCATAGACAGGCCTGGTCGCGTCTTCGTGGGATCTGTCTCCATAGACAGAACCGGTCGCGTCTTGGTGGGATCTGTTCCCATGAACAGGACTGGTCGCGTCTTGGTAGGGTCTGTCTCCAAACACAGACCTGGTCGCGTCTTCGTGGGATCTGTTTTGGATAACAAAATCGGCCGCGTCTTGGTGGGATCTGTTTCCATAGATAATCCAGGCCGTGTCTTCGTGGGATCTGTTCGCATAAACAGGCCAGGTCGCGTCTTGGTAGGGTCTGTCTCCAAACACAGACATGGTCGCGTCTTCGTGGGATCTGTTTTCGATAACAAAATCGGTCGCGTCTTGGTGGGATCTGTTTCCATAGAGAATCCAGGCCGTGTCTTCGTGGGATCTGTTCGCATAAACAGGCCAGGTCGCGTCTTGGTGGGGTCCGTCTCCAAACACACATCTGGTCGCGTCTTCGTGGGATCTGTTTTCTCCAACAGATCCGATCGCGTCCTGGTGGGATCCGTCCCCATAGACAGCAGACCTGGTCGCGTTTTGGTCGGATCCGTCTCCGCAGACAGCCCGGGTCGCGCGTTGTCTGGTTCGGTCGCCACGGACGTCATCGGATCGGCGGAGACCATGCGGAGGTGTTGAGACGCCGGTGCCGCGCTCCCGGTCGGCTGTTGATTGTTACTGGCGTGACGGCACCGGGCGCGGCTTATAAAGCCGGCGCCGGCTGACGTCACGTCTCGGCGAGCCGGCCATTTTCACGGAGCCGGGCAGCGTGCGCCGGCGTCGGCGGATTTGCCCCGGCGACGCCGCGTCCAGGCGGCCGTCCGTCCGTCTCGTGTCATGATTCACACGAGGCGACGTGTGTGGCCTGCTGCTCACCGTGCGTCGTGACCCGCACCGACCGAGCTCAACTGCACCGCGCGCCGACGGGAAATTTCGCCCGCGCCGCGGATCGGCCGATCGCTCACTCGCGACTCATTAGCAGGCCGCGGAAGCGAGTCGGCGCCGGCCGGACCGGAAGTGCGCCACGCGGCGGCAGCGGCCGACCGCCGACTGAAAGGACGCGCGTCATACACGCGTCATACACGCGTCACACGCGCGGGGACTGTCCGGCTGCAGCAGTTTCCGCGCAGGTGGGGAGCGGC
This sequence comes from Ashinkailepas kermadecensis, assembly GCA_034440615.1. Taxonomy (NCBI): domain Eukaryota; kingdom Metazoa; phylum Arthropoda; class Thecostraca; family Neolepadidae; genus Ashinkailepas; species Ashinkailepas kermadecensis. Next base: position 139,281 of record JAOTOM010004533.1, on the reverse strand, counting down.
TGGGACTGATATGCGTGCAGACGGCGGCAGTGGTTGCGGTCAGACGCGGATGTCGGAGGCCGCTGGGGTCGTTAGTCGCTCCTCTTTTTGCAAATGCAGGCTCCGAGAGCTCCATTTGGAAATACTGTACAGGCTCGTTGGCGTGACTGGGTGATTATTTGCTAATTTGTGCTGACGACACTACTTCCCATTCGGGTCATAAAACGCTGCCGCAAGATGTCTGCAAAATATGATTGGTCCATAGGCGTAGGAAAATGGGTGGCAGGTGTCCCACCAACTTGTCAAGCATATAAGTTCTAAAAAATCCAACAGCCATTTCCGTCCAAATTTGTGTACGCTGTTCCTATGGGCCGCCCAAGGTCAATGAGCTGACATGATCTCAGCATGAACATCTTTCTGAATATATAGGAAGAGTTGGTATCATTTTATATCGTTAAGGGGCAAGTTGGCCCAGCCAATAATGTCAACTTTTAGCAAACATGGGACCATATGTAGTGTGCTGCCCCCCCCCCCCCGCAATCCATTTAGGCCTGCCCATTACCTTCATGTATTGTGCCCCGAAATGGTTTTCAGAAGTCAACGCCCACAATAGGAAGGCTTATTTGAAAGCGACTGAGTTGCATGGTTCTATTAAGGCCGTTTTTCCTGCATTGCTATGCAAATGTAAGGTAGGAAAGCCGAAATGAGGCACGAGTTAAGGAACTGTCTGGAAGTCAATCTTGACCTGTCAATGTCGATGCAAACGGTACACTCTGGTTAGCTGGTTCCTGTGGAGCTGAGTAGCCGGTTCAACTGAGCTGAACCAGTTATTCCGCGTCCCAGTATGATTGAAAAAGTTTTGAGTCCGAATTCTTGCTGCATTAACCCTGCCAGTGGGAGCCATGCGAGCGCATGAGGAGATTCGAACCCTGTCTTGCCAAGACAGGGGAGACCAGTGGAGGCGGCGCTCTCACCAAATGAGCTGTCGAGGCGTCAGATGGCTCTGTACAGTCGTGCAGCCAGTTTTCTTAAGGGGGCCTGATGAAAACAAATTATGAAACAGAAAAGCCTTCGGCGCGCTTTGCGCGCCGAAAGTTTTCGATCTTACGTGGTGAAAATCTGAAAAGTTCCTGTTTGATCTAGTCTATTTTTGGTTGCTGGAGGAGGCGGAGGGGTCTCCTCTTGGCTACGCCTCTCGGCCTGCATGTATGTCCGCTAATATCTTTGTTAATTGCCAGGCACACTTACGCGGATTGCTAATGGTTGCTATCTCACAGGATCATGCTCAGCTGTACACAATGTTTGGTTGTTCGGTTTTAATTTCACTGATAATTAAACAACGAAGGGTTTTCAATCCCCGTACCATATGAAAGCTGTTCCCTTCGGAAACTTCAAGACGGCGAGGCCGATCAAAGAACATATCTCCGCTATGGTGCAATTTGAAGGACAAGCTTCTCAAGAAGCTTTGCTTTGGAGGGTTTTTAGCAAACTTTAAAACACCAGAATGTGTCATAACCAGCGCTGGACGAGCGAGTGTCAGAGGCTGACTGTGTGACACTGGGGGAGGACATGGAGGACATGGATCTCGATAACCTACCACAACTCTGTGGTCTTGCAGCCTGCGGAAGCTTGCGTCTAATTTCGGCGGAAGTGTGTGAATTTCAGGGATAATGATAACTGATTTCTAAACGGGCTTTGAAATGTGAAGTGTGTGCACGATATCTGGCAGAGAAGCCCAATTTCGGGAATAATGCCTTTAATGTCGGCATAAGCCCATTGAAAAACAACCTTCCTCGACAAGAAATGGTTCCACTGTTGCCAAAATTGAGCTCATTTGACGAATATTGTGCACACATGTCACACCTGAATACGTTAAGCTGAATTCTCACCAGATAGCGATGACGTCACGATATGGCAGCTCCGTCTGGCAGTTGTTCGCTCGGTGTACGCCACGCACCCGACCGGAGCACAACTTCTTATCACCCTTCCATGGTCGGCCTGACGACTGACCCCGCAGCACGCATGTCACGTGTCATGACGTAGCACCGCGTGATCGGTGGTTGGCCGAATCCGCACGACCAACGCAGACAGAAGTAACACAACACAACTCTTACTTTAAGCAGAGATTGCAACCAATTCAGGAGAACTACCATAGTGAAAGCTGGTAAACGCGGCAATTGCAGGTCAAGTTATGGGTGAAGAAATCAGAGCTGATAGAGATGTAGCATACAAAGTAACAGGGTTTCAAAAGACTGAACTTTTGTCACATGTGTTCATGAGTAGACTCGTTACAGTCTCGCCCTCTCTCGTAGCCGGTCAAATTATGGCCGCTGAGTACTTACCTTGCCCCATGTTTGCTCGAAGACAAGTACCTGAATTCACAAAGCTAACTGGGATAATACCGAATAGGGCCATTCTCTGTCATCTTTACGTTCAGCCGGCCAGCTTGAGCCCGCTCAAGTCACGGGCATGAGCTCAGTTCAGCCGGCTGCTGGCCACCGCACTCCAGAGGTCAGCTAACATCACTTAAACAGTGCAAAACGATAGTAGTGCACTGCGTCGTCCGCACGCATTGCCCCCGTCGACTCTGTGACCGATGTTCGTTCCTTTATATCCATGTTCTTTCTAGCAAAGACAACGCACGGCCACACAGTGATAATTGAGATGTGCCGGAGACCTCCTGAGATATGAGGAGGCACTCGGCCGTCCAATATCATGCAGAGTATGGAGTGGAAATGAAAAACAAGAAGATATATGTTCCTCTGTAAGAAGACCAGAAATATTTTCACATTCTGACAGGGCAGAAGACGTCTATACCGTCCTGCTGTAACACCAACGTCGAAACCTCAGAAATTAGGTATGCGGCTTTGCAGGGAAAGAAGGAGATGATCTTCACACTTCTCATGAAATAAATGGATTTGACTGTACATGGTTTGTGGTGTATGGGTGACAAGTCTCCAACCGTGACTTAAAGTAATGACAATTATGTCATTTGTAGCGCATCCCCAGGAGCGCAGGGGACGGAGGCGCTGACCTCGCCCTTTTGTAGTGATTTTACCATGAAAACGGCGGCGATTGACTGTAAAGAATGGACCCAGAAATTCTTCCCAGTCTTCAGTGCTGTTGAAGTCGCGCACCAGTGACGTCGTGGTCCTGAAGTCTGAGCATTTGAACTAGGAGGTCCTGAAGACCTGAACAAAATTTGCAACATATACATACAGTGAGGAGGAAAAGGAAAGCGGTTGGAGTGGGAAGAGGGGAAGCTGTATCGTTATAGTGCAAAGCATATTTTGTTGTAATAACACTGCATCGGCCACCACACTCCGCCATTGTATTCCCCAGCCATGCTCGAATATGTCCATGTATGATTGTATAATTCAAATGCACAATTTCGAACACCATAGTAGCCGTCTGCAATCCTACCTGCAATGGATCCGAATGTGTCTCACAGAAAACGAGTGGCTTCGAATGCGGACACCTTCGACAACGAAGTGAAAAAGAGGATCACAAATAGCCGAGGCTGGCAGTAACTGGTTACAAATTACACATATTACACAGTGATGCACGTAAATATTCGGTAGCATAATTTACAATCGGTAATCCCGTCTCCCATCATCTGCGCCATTGTCACTACTTACAATGTTAATAATTCACATGTACTAACAACTCGTGACTATCATTTGAACAAGGCTTTGTCATTGCTATCATGAAACTGGAATATTTATATTAACGGTGCCAATGCTCTATGCTGGTAATATTGGAATAACGAATACCGATAGCAACTCACAAAAGGATGAGCGCAGGTGTTTTAGACTCACTAGTCAGGAGAACATCAAGAGCAATTATCCAGCTTTTGAATATGGTGTCCGAACCCTCCGGTTACGATGGCCGCTTTGCTCATGGCCCACCACAATGCTGCACAATTTGCATGGCTCCTATTTTTATTATCACCATTCTGATATGCGCCTTAGTTCCTTGAAACCATTATCCGAATATAAACTAAAAGCTTTACGTCAGCTGAACAGTTTTCAGTGTGTGTTGACTAAGTATTATTTCATGCGCTCAGACTAATTTTGCCGAAATAAGGTCGATTTGTGGGCGAATAGTCTGTTCCCCTCCACCACCCTCGCATCCACCATCCATTGCAGAACTTATTGTATCTCCTCGATTGTTCATTTATGTTCGATCGACATCCTCATCGACCGTTTTCGTGTTTTGGAGGAACGTTCTGGAATTCACGTACTATAAATAAGCTCATCAATATTATCTTCATCGAAATTAAACGCCATGTCTTCTAGTGGGAGTAGTGTTCACTATAATTATCGTCGGAATCTCAGGCATTCGGGAAGGCCGTCAGCCGTTTAGCCGACCTGTTAGCCATGGGATAACCTACGGCAGCCTGTGCACCGCCCTGTGTGCTGGTAGTTTGGCCGACCTGCTGGTTATGTAATAACCTACGGCAGCCTGTACACCGCCCCTTCAGCCGGTATTTTCCCAAGTCTGCTTTCATTGTACATTGCTCCGCTCCGCCTGGCGTTGTGTTCTTGACGCTTTGCTGACATCGATGCCGCTGATAATGCTGTCGAGCGGCGCTAAAATTTCCTTCGAAGCCCTGATGATATCACAGCACAAAGTAGGAAACAGCTCACACTCGTACACCGCTTTGCACTCAGGAAGTTCGTGCATACACGTTAACACACAATTTATAATCCTAGTCTAAAAATATACCTCTTAAGACTATCTTTGTACGTTGCATATTTCACCGCTGAATGTCGTTTGACAATCTGTTAAAAGCTTGCACAGTTTGATACATAACTCTGCGCCGCCCTGACGATCGGCTATTTGCAATGTCCATGTGCATGTCTTGTCGCGCATTGCATTGTCCAACAGATTAACGAAATTGTACTTGTTGTGCGAACTCATATGGCTGATCAAAAGTGATGACCCGTTTTAGTGGGCCAAGCGAATGGTACTCTACTAGACCACGAGCCCAACTCGCAATTCGCAACCATCCCAACTCGCATATGACCTCACCATGTCGCGCTGGCATCTCCCCGAAACTACATGGGCAGCAAAGTTGGTGAGCAGCATGCGAGACATACATTCAGCAGATGAGCCTCCATACACCGAAATACAACATTTGACAGATGACAGTTTTGTGATTTGTGATGACAGATTTGTACACTATTGCGTTACGTGCGTTTTTTTTTTTTTTTTTTTTTTATTCCCCCCCCCCTTTGATCATTTTACCCCCCCCCCCCCCCCCCCCTATTCGTGGGGGGGGAGGGAGGGGGGGGGGGGGGATCCAACCCCCACCCCTTTTTTTTGGGAAGGGGAACCTTACCCCCTAGACCCCCCGTCCCCACGATGTGGCTGACATCAGCGACTGAATGAGGTGTTTTAATATTTTATTTTGAGTACTGCTCGTCTCAGTTTGCTGATGGTGACGAGTTTACCAGAACGGCACTCCGCCACCTTGCTGGTGCTCACCTGCGTAACAAAATCCTTTTTTTCCGTCTTCCACATGGGCAGCCCGGTGCATGTTTCTCACGTCATCAAATGCATTGCAGTAATGGTGGAAACATGTTGGAGAAGAACAAAACAGGACACAAAAGTAAACAGGACAAATGCATGGGACTAAATGTGTACTGGACCAATACTTTGTACGGAAAAAGCAATGAAATGGCACTTTACAGGCGCGTGTGGGTCAGGAGAGGGAAAATCCACAGTAAGTACAGTTAGCAGTATGAGCATCACATGTCAAAGGTATCGATTGCTCCAAGTGCCACCATAAGCATAATGAACTGTGAATAAAGGAACGAAAAAGCGATGGCACCATTAAACCAAGAGCCGATCGCGGTCGATGCGGGTCGCACACCCTCGGCTCCACCTGGCCACCGGAGAGCGGCAGCGTCAACCATCTGCTTCCCTTAGCTGTACAACGGCCCCCATCACCGATGTTGGTCCCAGTGTTCTTAAATGGCAACCTTCCGGTTCAGCTAAGAGATCAATTCCGAAGTTACCAAGTTTCCAGTGTATTTCGAAGAAAAAATTATTGATGCCCGCTCTGCGATTGGTCTACGGTCCATTAGATGCGCACACAATCAGTTTGCTGAAATAGATTAGTGATATATTATGTTTCGGTCCATTGATAGGTAGGATTGTACTTTGACTTTGTGAAACATGTTGTGAAATGTGACTAGTAAAAGTCAAGCATCCCAAGTTTTAGCCAGGAACATGGATGGCTATTCAACAACATCCACACATGGTATTTGAAATATATGACTAAGCTTCATCTATTCCAATAGAGCATAAGCACCCTAAGGGGCTATTAAAGGAAAACATTCGCTACTTGATGTAACAGAAAATATCGAAGTCCTCAAAATCAAGTGGTTGAAATTATAATCATTATTTTCGGGAGCGGGGAATGTAAAATTTCCTTACGAAAATCTGATGTGCGCCACTGCATCCCTGAACATTTTTTTAACGACTTTCCACCTATGTTAAACGGTGCATGGAAACATGGAATGATAACTGTATTCTTCGTGATGCCTGCGTACCTCTGCAGTTCATCACATAACTATGTCTATATAACTATGTCATATACGTATGGAAAAACATCCCTGAAGATGTTCAGCTTCCGGCTGTTGTAATCAATGGAAAGGCACCTCTGAAAATGTATGCATGAATGACAATAATGCACAGGACTTCCTCGGCATTTTAATTGCAGCCAGTGCGGAAAAAGTAGACGTCAGTGTAAGCTTGTAGCCTTGCAAAGACACCCAAACCATAGAGAGTAGAGCCACATTTGCGCTCCTATTCGATGGTTCTAGCGTACGTCCTCGCGAATTTTGGAATAGAAGTACAGGAAGGTTTTTTGGTCATTTTTTGTCTGCAACGCCATAGGCATAGGCGCCATGGGCATAATATTCTAGTTCACGCAGCTTTGGGACGCGCTTCGCTGTTCCTGACATGGCGACGTCCATGCGCTTGTTGTTGCTAAGTTTCGAGCCTATCAAGACCGTGACAATCTGGTCGGACCGGATCGTATCTGGTCATGTCGGGCCGTATCTGAGTATCTCCTCTTGTCGGGTCATGTCTGGGTATCTGGTCATGTCCGGCCGTATCTGAGCATTAGGTCGTGTCGGGCCGTATCTGGGTATCTTGTCGTGTGGGGCCGTATCTGAGTATCTCGTCGTGTCGGGCCCCTTATGCAAACATTTCTGTGGATACACTGGAGGAGAGTCGCTTGAACTTCGGCCTGTGATACATTTCCGCATAGATACCAGCGTAAAGCCCATCAGAGGCGCGGCACGAGCGAGGGCAAGAGACGTCCGTACGATATGGGTATCCCGTGATGCAGACAGGATCGAGATCGAACACAGGATCGGACACCACACCGCAGCAGGGAACTTGCGCACCTCTACTCCCCCGGCAGCCCTTCACTATACACCTTATTGCGTCCAGTTTTCGCGGAAGTGCAATCATTTCCGAAATAAGTTAAGCTTATTTTGACAATTCGATAGACTGCATTTACACCTGGGATGCGTGTCACGTATTCGGCGGAAGGCTCAATTGGGAAATATTGCACCAAATTTTGGTATGTTTATAGATGTAGAAAAGCAAATTCCTTCGTGTGAAATTGGCTGCACTTTTTCCATAACACGGTTCTAAACCCGATGTCACATATGTCGGTATACGCGACTACTGTCGTACGGGCTGTGCGGCAAATGCAAATTTGACACGAGTATAATGGTTATGGTAAAATGCATTATACCACGTCCTTATACATACCACAGCTTTATCACACTGTCGTCATACAGCGTTGGGATATTTATTTCAGGTTCGTTTTTCACTAATTCTGCTCATATGCTTCTCTCTCCAGCAATTAATCTATGCATCTAAACTGGCACTTACACTGCCATAGCAATCGGAAGCATATTTTGTTGTCAGCTCTTCTTCTTGTTGAAATATTTCACGGCAGGGGTGTTGTTTTATATATGCTTGAGGGGGCAAATGCACCCCCAATGTTGGCTTTTCCTCCCAGTAATTTCAACTTTTAACATGGGACCCTCTTAATCTATTTTAGTACGCCCATTGCTGGGATGTATTTTCGCCCAAACCAATAATTTTACCAAATCAACGCCCGTGCCTCACGGCCTTACGGCCCTCGACCTTCCAATGAGAACAAATTCGGTGATTCTCAGGCAATTTTCGAACCACGAGCGGGAACGTTATATTCATATGCTTAAAAACTGATCATGCTACACTGCAAAACAGCAGAAATTCGGCATAGCGGGAGTTTGTTCCAGGCAGTTCTACTCCTTCAATCAAAAACATGTTAGAATAGGATACCGAGTAGATCGCATGAAGCATCCAGGCCCGGCTTTGTCAACCACTCGGAGACCACTGATACAAATCAGCTACACCGATACCTGCACGCGACAAGTCGGAATCGCCCGGCATTAGCAATCGCAAACCGATCTCATCGGACGGAAAATTCGCAACTCATTTCCGCCAATTAAACAATCCCCAACCCGCTTGCACTGCACGCTGCAACAGGGCGTCGGACAATGCGCGCGCGACGGTCCATCGCCGACAGAGCGGCCCGACGCGGATGTCAGCCGAGCGGCGGCGTGAGGTGGCGTCGTGCGCCGGTGACGTGCGGCCAACTTCCCCGGCCTGTGTGCGTGACGAAACACGCCGCCACCGACGCCGGCCGACGGCCGTGACTCAATGGCGCGCCGGTGCGGCGGAGCGGCGCCCTTCGTCCGGCGGCGGCGCCGGTCGCGGCCGCGCCGGTGCGCCACTTCAGGCGCGGCGCCTCGCATGCGACACGGCAGTTGGCGGCGCGGCGCGACGCGCCGCCGCCGGCCGGCCGCGCCGCGTTCGCCGATGCTCGCGTCATTTAGTGGGTATTGTCGCGGCCGAAACGGCGCGGCGGCGGCGGCGCGATTGTCGCCGCTTCCGGCGCATGGGCGCTGCGCGTCTCGCGGCGCGGCGCGACGGCCAGCCGCTGCAGCCGGGAACGACCCGTTCGCAGCCATTCGGTCTGGCGACCCGGCCAATTTGGTGTCGTTGAAGACGGGCCGCGGCTCGCCGAATTGGCGGCCGCGACGTCGGACGGATGTCGCGGCGCGCCGGCGGGCCCGCAGACGGCCGGCCACACGCGGCGGCCACGCCAAACAGCCGTTTTACTGCGCCGCCGTCGTCGGACTCAATCAATGCTGGAAAAGAGAAACGGGTTGGCTGATCGGTTCCGTCGGCGTCGGTGGTCGGCGTCCCACGCTGCTGAACGTGCTCCTGCAGTTATTGCCTGCAACCACGATCGCTTCATAATACCTGCATCGGGTATATTCCTTCGTGTATACTCCATAGTTTTTGCTTAGTTAACTTCTGGTATTTATGTACAATCATCTATAATTCAATACCTCATCGCTGTGATTAATATGTCCCATGCACATACATGCACATACACACCTATGCATATATATGTAAATAAATATATATCTACATATATATATATATATACATATATATATATATATATATATATATGTAAATACATATAGGTTTATGCCTACACCAGATATTCGAGAAAAAAACGATAGCCCGTCTTTTGATGGGCTAAAACGCAAATACATTCTGTGGTACGTCACTGGTATTACCATGATCCGATTCCCTGAACACTCTCCTTTCACCATGTGCATGTCCAAAGTAAGTGAAACAAACACACTCTTTCCATGAATACATTAAATCATAAGGCAGTGCGACGCAGATCGTTAACGACGAGCACAAATACCAGGGTCAGCCGCAGGGCCGAAGTCAGAGGCGAACAGTCATGCTTGTGAGCTTCAGACATGCTCGAAACGTCCTCCGCCTGCGTCGATATATGTCCGCAGGCGCTACTAGAAGCTCTGTGGGGGCCTCTGCGGACAGCTCATGCGGACCTGCCGCCAGCAGGAGAGGAGCCTCTCCTTCAGATTGCCAACGTCGCGGATTTCTGCGTCATGCACGAGGCGCAACCGTCAAACGTGACCCAGCTGCTCGTAATGGAGGACTTCTAGGGAACAGTTGAACAACAGGCACACATGGGCGACTGGGAAGCTGCAACTGAGAAACCGCCGAGGATACGCACACGAAGTAGTGCACCCGAGTCAGAATTGATTATTCCGAGAACTTCTTGACTGTCAGTTTGGATCCTGTCCAGGGTAAGCACTGTAATCGTGTTGTCATCGGATGGGACTTGATGTGCATCAGCTATGTCAAGAGTGAAGCAACACGATGTGTCATAATCGTCTGTTCGTATACCTCCGTCAGGTCCTTCGAGCAGTGGTTTCACATCTTCTCTGGTTCGTTCTGCTAAGGCGTGCATTATTTGGTGGTATTTGTAGGGGTCATACTTGCTATCTATGGGTTTTTGCACTTGCCGTTGTATATGTTATTTTTGAATTGCTTATTCATGCTAGTCACCGTGTTTCGCTGATACCTCCAGCGGTCTCAGTCATTGCCGTTGTTGCTTTGTCTCGCACGCGGGGGTAGTCTGTCTCGCTTTCTAATAAGGCGTTTGAGCTCACTTGTTAACCACGGTTATTGAGGTGGCTGTTGTATTACACACACACGCACACACATACACCCAAGTATTCATGTTTATGTGTATGGAAATATATGCATATTTATATATATATATATATATATATATATATAACTTATATATATATATATACAAATATATATATATATATATATATATATATATATATATATATATATATATATAACACATACACATACATATAGCGGTTGCTGGCTAATTTTTTGGCACCAAAATGAAAGGTCAGGACTGATTCTGTTTCTTGCGACACATTGCTCAAAATGACAAGACTGGACCGGATGATCTAGTTTGCCATACTCTCAGTGCAGCAGGCTGTGAACACCACGACCGTCCGTAGCGCGTACTCGCCTGTCTGTACCGGTCTGCAGCGCGCGCTCACTTCCCGACCCTCCTCACCGTCGCGTGCGTCACTTCCGAGTGCACGTACGATAGCGCGCACCGGACGTGCATCGTCGGCTGCCTCTCAGCGACAGCGTCCCAGTCGTCCCCGTGTGCCTGTTGCTCAACTGTTCCCCAGAAGTCCTCCGTTGCGAGCAGCTGGGGCACGTTTGACGGTTGCTGTTCCGTTTAATAGCGGACACATCGGCCTCCTCCGGCGGCAGCCGGGTGTCGAGCGCATAATGCGCCGCGGCTATGCCTCAACACATAACCACGCAATCGCATAACAATCACACAGCAAAAGCACATAACCACCAGCTGGGTAGTATGTGCGTGTGCGGAGGAGTTCTTCTTGTCACACAACGCCATCCACATTCAATCATCTGGCAGACAACTGGCCCGGATATTCCCATTGGAGAGATCGCGATCACACGAGGAGATTTCGAGAAACTTTCCGATTTCGCGGTACATGGTACATGGTCAGGCACGTCGCCACGTGGGCCCGTGTAGAACAGGGCATTTCGTCTACAGGGCTGTTGCGTTGCTAAAAAACCGTAAGGCAACTCTCGGCATCCATCATGATTTCAATGCCACGATCTGGTCGATGATCATTTCGTGCCAACGAGCGGTTACTTTTCTGAGACTTAGGTTTCACTAACATTGCGTGTAAAGAAAATGTACGACCTTCAATATACCAGGAGGTGCTGAGTTAACATCAAAAGTAACGATAAACAACGATAAAATAAACGATAAACGATATGATATCGATAAACGTCAACAATAAACGATAAACGATACAAACCATGTCGGTTTCACTAACCATCGTGTTTGACGTTTTGTAACGTGTTTGAAGAAAACTAACGTTTTCTGAGACTTCGGTTGTTTCGGTGTTCCTTTTGCTGCTTTCACCTTTTTGTCGTACGTGTCTTGCACAATTCTTGCGATATTTAATTCCTTGCTCCGTGCCGTGCTCACTAAAACTCCGCGCTTGCAAGCGTTACGGCACACCCATTTTTGCCGGCGGCGGCTGGTACGACCACCTGCCATTGTCCCACCCATATTTTCTGCCAGGGTCTGCCAGCCTCGCCCCTTCCTGCATGACTTGCTGTTCCAGTTTCCTCAATATTCGTCAAGATATCATATGTAGCTATGATGGCAGCAAATGGCGAACAACTGGAGACTTTGTTGCGTTTGGATTGCTTCGCATGTCTAAGTACCAATCACCTTGTCGGCCTAAAGTCTCCATATTACCTGAATAATTGAGCAAGTGGCCTAATGTTTGGCTACGTGTTCACCACATACGGATCTTCTCACCTGGAGGTATCAGCCATCTGCATGGATCTTTTGTTGCTAACTTGAAAACCAACTGAGCTAACCCCGGTAGCTCAGTTGGTTAGAGTGCCGGCCTGCACTCGTCTCCCCCGTCCTGGCAAGGCAGGGTTCGAGTCGCTTCGCGCGCCCGCATCTAGCCCCCGGCTGGGAGGGTCAGTTGGCAGCTGGCCCGATGAGGCCAAAATTATGCCGTTCAACTGGAATTCATGGATCGGGTGGTGGGGGCAGGGTTTATGCAACAAGCTCTGCTTAGCAATAGAATCCTGGTTCATAAATCCACCCCAGCAAGAACTCGGATTCAATTTATTTAGAACAGAAGAAAAAAGTTTGGGCCAGTAGTTAGTGAGCACCAGCGCTATATTTTTACAGCCCTTGTTAGCAGAGGACATTACGCCAAGTCACGAAGTGCAGAGTTTTGACGACGTCAGTTACCGTTTCCCAAACAATTGGCGAATGCGAATTTTGACGATTTTGGACCTTGTTGTTTTTTGGACGGGGAGGAGGGCTAATTCACCATGGCGAATTTTCTCGATATCTGAACAAAGGTTATCAGTGAAACGAAAAAATACCAGCGTATCGCATGTTACGTAGTCTGACTAATAATGTGGGATTATAATATTTCTGGTCATTGGTCATTGGCTCACTTCCAAGTCAGGCCAAATATATCATTTTCACAAAAATAGATAAATAGCAACCTGTAGCCGAGCTACGCACGGTGTACGCTTAACCCGTGCTCCGCTGGGGAAGGGCAGGATTTTCACGATGGCGAATCGGCGAATGGCGAATTTTGACGATTTTTGACTTTGTTGTTTTTTGGACGGGTGGGGAAGGGGGGGGGGGGCCTAATTCACCATGGCGAATTTTCACGATATCTGAACAAAGGTTTCAATATCGACGTAAAAGTCCCAATATGCATTCCTGCAACAATTATACATAATGTGACAAAGGGGAAACTTCAGCATGTCCTAGCTAAAGTGGGCAAGAGGTCACAGCAGGAACGACGGAAGCCATTTTCGACTGGAGCGTGTGGGGGAGCGTGTGCGCAATGCGGTTCAGAAGGTAATGGCAGAGCGTTTTATTTGGGTATTTTCGTGTGTAGATGCAGCAGATGTCACATATTGACTGGAGCGTCGGGATGCTCTACCTTACATTAATTCCCAAAGCATTTCGAAGCTATTTGACAATCCTTTCGCTCGGTTAAAAAGAAAACTGGGTAGATTGTGTTGGTCGTGTGGCATGGTTACCATTTCCAGTTTCCCACCACCAAACGTTGAATGGCCAACCCCCTGTTCTGATTTCCATAACCGCTTGGTAGATGTGGCTCCAACCCACTCGAATATCTGGCAAGCATTCCGGCGAAATGCACTGCCTTTGCCGTTTAGAAAACCGACGTGAACGACACGCTCATGAAGGAGAGTCGAGCCAGTTATTCGGCACTGGAAGACGTGCACTATGTGCGGCAGACTTCCCCTCTGATCTTCACAGGCCTCTGATCTGTGCTATGCGCTCAGGTGTGCTGCTCAGTGCTACAATCACACAGGTAGGCGCACAGATGCATTGGCACAGGCACACAGATACATTGGCACAGGCACACAGATACATTTTCCTTATATTTTTATTTCACTGACAATAATCGACCCTCGTAGCTGGTAAACGCCGTTGCTTTGCAAACATCCATACGTACCAATTAAGCAAGCGATGTATCTTCGCTCTGGTGCAATTTCGATGGCAACTTCCTTGGATGGCCTTTGGACAATGGAGCCAGTATCTCTGTTCATCTGCTAAATTGTGGCTACTGAGCACCCCACTTGCCCATGCGCGCTCAATGTGAAGTGCCGTAATTCATGAAAAGCACCGGGGGAACCACGAAATGCATTTTTTAATATCTATTTTCCTTCGGTTATAACATGCACTCGAGTGGAGGGAGTTAAATTGCTCAAACATTTTGATCTTCCGCTTAGCAATATGGAAAATTGCTTCTAAGATACCTACTAAAATGATAATCGAATTGGAGTCATGTTAAAAAGAAAAACCATGAAATCGACTCAACATAGTTACATACAAATTCATCCAAAGCTCAAAAATTACCCAAAAAGGCTGTGCTTAAGATGTACCGAAATTGCTCCTCATATCGGTAACAGTGAAGGCAGCCTCGAAAGATCTAATTTTGGCGTGTTAGTCCGACATAAATGAGCATATATATATTATAAATATACATATATATATATATATATATATATATATATATATATATACATATATATATATATATATATATATATATATATATATATATATATATATATATATATATATATATATACATATGTATATATATATATATATATATATATATATATATATATATATATATATATATATATATATATATATATATATATATATATATATATATATATATATATATATATATATATATATATATATATATATATATATATATATATATATATAGATATATATTGAATGTCATCAGGTCGCTCCACACAACAGTGCATTTATCCTATCGTTGCTAAGCATAGCATGCACGCATGCACACTACACATGTTCAAATGTAGTCAATTCAACATATCGCACAGAATTCACACATATCGCACAATCCAACATATCGCACATAGTATCGCAAAGTACAATGTGACAAACTGTCAAATTGGTCATCAACTACATGGCGACTATTTAAGGTAGCAGCAGGATAAGCTATATTTTCATATAAACTATTATGCAACTTTCTTACATTGTATGCCACCTTTCGTTTCGAAATTCCCTGAGATCAGCCGTCTTTGATCTGGTTTACGTTCGAACAATTTTGATTTTCTCTTTTAAACATGGGGTATGATGAGCTTGCATGCGAGTTGAAAGGAGTGCCTGGCCCCATTCAGAAGGAGGAATTTGCTAAATAGTTTTATGCTCGTTTTCATTGCTGTGTCCTTGTGCGTCAGTGCCGGGGCTTTGCCACCACTGCTATGTTCCCAACCGAAGCAACCGCGCCGGAGGGGCGCAATTAGCCAGTGGTTGGCGCAGGCGGCACATGTGACTGAAAGCGGCAAATGTCGTTATTGTTGGCAATGTTCGCCGGCCATGCGAGTATGCATGCGCATGCCTAATGTGTGGCGTGACGGTGACGGTGACGGTGCCGGCGCACCCACTTCCATGTGCAGAGTGCATTGTGGTTGCTGGTCGTGCCTCCTCCTCCTTCTCGGTGGTTCCAAGACGTTCAGATCCGGCAGTAAAATCAACGGCCAGTCGACATCAGATCGATTGGCCATTTCGCTGAGGAGCGAAATGGCCAATCGATCTAATGTCGACGAACAGCACTGTTAGTCAACAGCGAAGATCCGTTGGCAAGTTTATTTTTCCCATTTTTCCCTTCAAGATGCTACTCAGTTGAGGTGAAACGGTTTTTCACTGGGCCTTCGACTGAAAGGTTCGTTGGGTGCGGGTGTGCTGGACATTTACGAAGGAGCACATTTCCCACATTGAGGGGCGCCCCATCTCCCTGAGGGCGTTTTTCGCAGTGCTAAGGGGGAGGGATGGTTGTCCCTTCCGCCTTCCCCTCTTGGATCCGTCCCTGGTATCCACCACAAACAGTGCTACACACTCCACCCGCTTCCCAGTCGCAGAGACAGCACCACGAAACAACACCGGCGTCAGCTGACAGACGACCGCTACATGGCTACATGGCGTGCAGTCGATACGACCGCTACATGGCGTGCAGTCGATGTAAACAATGCACAATGCACGTTGTGTAATGATGCACATAAACAATGCAGACACAATGGTGAGCCGCAGGTCAGCTCGTCAATGTGATAACCGTTGTCAGTTCAACGTACTTATCATGTACGGAGAAAACCGACCACAATTCTGGATCCCCGCATCTCCCTTTTCTCCGTTCCTAGCGCACCGTCTGTACCCTGTATGTATGGTGCGTACTGCCGCTCAACATAGGTCTACACTACATGGTCCACATTAGTTGAATTATGTTCAAGGCGCTACATTGTTGCCTGATATTTCGAGTAGCGCACTCGCTACCCGAAGCATGAACGACTGTGCCACGCCATTCCTGGGAGCCGTCGTCCCATTTACGCCGACGGCTTTCTCTTATGTTGTATGAGGTGCATAAATATCCGGTCGCCGTATGTTTGAGGAGGAGCTGAACATAACATTTTTGATCTGTGAACCGCGAATAGTCAAATAAGCGTACTGTCTTCTTTGAATTCTGTCTTCGAAGTTATCGGTTAGTATTCTAGCCATCGGATAGCCTTCTAACCATCATTTGACCAGTCTTTCCCTGTTCAGTTTTGCCTGACCTGTTGCGCTGAGCAGTGACACAGTTTCGACACAGACCAGATCAGATCAGATCAGAGCAGATCAAGCATAGCGACCCATTTGGCTCGGACAAGCTTACCACCGGACACCTGGCACAAAATTGAATCTCAACGTGCCATCGTGTAAACCCATGAGCCGGGCTGAGGCGTGCTCGCCGGCTGACACTTACTTCTGGCGCCACCACTGCAACAAATACGGCGATGCGCGGCTCAAGCGACGTGGTCAGAAATGCCTCTGATTGGACTAAGCGCTTTGGAATGTTCTTAAAGAAGCAATGACTAGCGCGCATAGCCGAGCAAGCATTCTTTTTTTTGACTTCGGTGTTGTAAGCCCATGGCTGGGGTGCTTCCCTGCCGCAACTATCGCGACCGATTATGCAAGCCACCAGCCGGATGTGACTGGTGGCGCGTCACATCCGGGTGGACCAGGCATCGATCCTGGTCATCGTGGACTTTGCGCCGACCGCCAGCTGAACGCCCCGGCACGGTGGGACTGTGACTGGCACTGAGCGCTCCGCGGCTCCCGTCGGCGGTGGGCTTACACAGCGGTACAGGCCCGCACCATCCACTACAGCCGTCCGCCGCCCGCCCCGCGCCCGCCCACCGTCCCCCCCCCCCTCCCCGCACCATCCCTCCGCCGTCCGCCACCCCGTCCGCCGCCGCCACCCTCGCTGTCGTTCCCCGCCGCCGTCCCCGCTACCGTCCCCCGCTACCCCCCCCGCACCATCCACTACAGCCGTCCGCCGCCGCCGTCCGCCGCCGCCGACCCTCGCTGTCGTTCCCCGCCGCCGTCCCCGCTACCGTCCCCCGCTACCGTCCCCCGCACCATCCACTACAGCCGTCCGCCACCGCCGTCCGCCGCCGCCGACCCTCGCTGTCGTTCCCCGCCGCCGTCCCCGCTACCGTCCCCCGCTACCGTCCCCCGCACCATCCACTACAGCCGTCCGCCGCCGCCGCCGTCCGCAGCCGCCGTCCGCAGCCGCCGTCCCCCGCCGCCGTCCCACGCCGCTGACCCTCGCTGTTGTCCCACGCCGCCGACCCTCGCTGTCGTTCCCCGTCGCCGTCCCCGCTACCGTCCCCCGCTACCGTCCCCCGCACCATCCACTACAGCCGTCCACCGCCGCCGACCCTCGCTGTCGTTCCCCGCCGCCGTCCCCGCTACCGTCCCCCGCTACCGTACCCCGCCTCCCCCGCTGTCGTCGTCCGTCGCCGTTCCTGGCCACCAACCCCCGCTACCGTCCCCCACCAACCCCCGCCACCGTTCTCCGCCACTGACCCCCGCTACCGTCCCCCACCAACCCCCGCCGCCCTCCTCCGCCACTGACCCCCGCTGCCATCCCCTGCTACCGTCCCCCGCCGTCCCAGCTGTCGTCCTCAATATTCTTCCCAGCAATCGCTAGCCAACAGGAATTAAACAAATATCTCAGAGGACCTTGTTCATCCATAAGGGGCCGCTCGTCACTAGTCCTCTTCAGCTCTTTGGGGTCCTGTTCATCCAACCGGGGCCCTTTGAAACCCGAAGAGCATGCCAGCCCACTCTGGCCCTCTGGCGCCCGGTTTATTCATCAGCTGTTAGGGGCCCATTCCAGTTGAGACTGCTCTTCTCAACTGGCGTGGGCATTCCAGCTTTCTTGTCTTCACGGCCTTTGCGAGCTCTCAGGGTGGACGCCTTCAGGTCTCGAGGCCCTTTCCACATAAGCTGTTAGATGCGTTCAAATTTTTATTCGGCTATATCTCTGCCCCTCAGTGCGATCGCCTGGGGGCCCCATCGGACTCGCCAGGGGACGGGTGCCCGTTCACCGCTTGGAAACCGCGCTGCTTTTAACAGCCCCCCTCCCTATGGGCTTAGAGGCCCTTTATGTAGCACCTGGAACCCTCCGCTCCGGTCCGGATCGTCTCCGTAGCTCGGGAGCCTATTTATCGGCCTGAGGCACGCTGTAAGATCTGAACCCACCTCCATCAGCGTGAGCCAAAGTCGACTCAGCGACCCTGCACGTCCGGCCTCGAAAACTTGGGTCTGATCTATGACGCAATGGCCTTCCTCCGCGGATTCGGCCCCCATCGGTCTAGGAGCCTTTAATACCGAATCTGGGCCCTCTCTGATGACCCGGGGTCCACACGCGACTAGGTGTGCTCTCCGTCGGCGCAGGGAACGTCCTTATCGATCCAGGGCCTCCTCTGTCAGGCCGGATGCCCTCTCAAAACAGCTTAGGCCTCCTCCACCATACCAGGAGCTCTTGTACGGTGTGGGCCCCACCTGGACCCAAGGGTCCTTTCTGATGGCTCGAGGTCCTCCTCGGTGACTAGGGCCCACTACGTCGTCTCAGGGTCCCCCTTTGACGACCCAAGGCCTTTTCTGACAAACCGGAGACCCCTTTTCAAACTATTGGGCCCTGTCCATCAGATTAGGGATACTTTCGTCAGGTTGGGCCCGCTGTCAGCCCAGGGACCCCTCAAATTGGCTGGGGGCACTCTCTGTCAGCCCGGGGGTTCTTCCAACGATCGGCGGCCCGTCCGTCGATTTAGAAGCCTCGGCCAAGGGGCTTCAATGTCTTCCCGAAGGCACTCTCCGTTGACTCTGGGCCTTCTTCATCGGTCCGGGACCGTTTCCATCAGCCTGGGGCCCCTTCGTCGGTCCAGGGAGCCCTTGCGGACCCTCAAGACGGTCACATGGAGGGCCCCTCCGACCCTCCAGGGGCGGCTGTTCCCTTCGTTTCCCCTTGGCTACGCCACTGACGGAAGCTCCGATCGAAGGCGTGGCGAGGGTTTTCCAGCAGCGGCATTTTACAATACTTAACGCCCCTGTGGAAGAGGAAACCCCTCCGAGCCCCCTTTCACATCCCTGTAACCGTGACGCCGGTGGCTCGTCCCGTGTCGCTCGAGTGTCACTGGCTCACCTGGCCGCCGGCCGCACTCATCACGTGACAGGAACGCTTAGCTCGCGCTGCCAGAGCTAAGCGGCGAACGCAGCAGGATATCCCGCCAGCTGTGCGACGGCGAACCCGCCGAGCCGCCCGACACTATCTCGTGCGTGACTGCCGTGTGGTCAGAGTAATCCAGCGGAGACGACGCGTCCCCCGCTGACCTCCGCCGAGCCGCCCGACACTGTCTCGTGCGTGACTGCCGTGTGGTCAGAGTAATCCAGCGGAGACGACGCGTCCCCCGCTGACCTCCGCCGAGCCGCCCGACACTATCTCGTGCGTGACTGCCGTGTGATCAGAGTAATCCAGCGGAGACGACGCGTCCCCCGCTGACCTCCGCCGAGCCGCCCGACACCCCCGAAATGTCTCGTGCGTGACTGCCGTGTGGTCAGAGTAATCCAGCGGAGACGACGCGTCCCCGCTGACCTCCGCCGAGCCGCCCGACACTGTCTCGTGCGTGACTGCCGTGTGGTCAGAGTAATCCAGCGGAGACGACGCGTCCCCCGCTGACCTCCGCCGAGCCGCCCGACACTGTCTCGTGCGTGACTGCCGTGTGGTCAGAGTAATCCAGCGGAGACGACGCGTCCCCCGCTGACCTCCGCCGAGCCGCCCGACACTGTCTCGTGCGTGACTGCCGTGTGGTCAGAGTAATCCAGAGGAGACGACGCGTCCCCCGCTGACCTCCGCCGAGCCGCCCGACAATGTCTCGTGCGTGACTGCCGTGTGGTCAGAGTAATCCAGCGGAGACGACGCGTCCCCCGCTGACCTCCGCCGAGCCGCCCGACAATGTCTCGTGCGTGACTGCCGTGTGGTTAGAGTAATCCAGCGGAGACGACGCGTCCCCCGCTGACCTCCGCTGACAGTGTAGCGTCTGACCGCACAGCTGACGACACGTTTCTGTGTTGACCGCACAGCTGACGACATGTTCCTGTGTTGACCGCACAGCTGACGGACGACATGTATCTGTGTTGATCTCACAACTGGGGGATTCCACGACAAATCGAGCAGGCAAAGGGCTGATTGTCCATCCTCATGTCTCAGATTTTGAGCAAATTGGTGTATAGGGTTACCTTATGCCCAAAATCCATCTGTGCACATTTTACTTCGATCAGCTGAACGGTTCAGGAGTTATAGCCTCGGCAATTTCGGGAAGGTCACGCTGCAAGGTTATGTTCGGTGGCCGATAACGAAGTTAATTATCAGTGAAAATATAAATATCCAGACATTTTTGAACTCGCAAAGATTGAAGGACTTCAATTCTTTGAATATTTGTAATATGTAATGAATAATAAAAGGGTTACCCCATGACCTCAGGTCACGTGACCTCCGGTGACCTCGATGCCCGTGAAATTATCACTTTTTAAGTGACAGAATGGAAGGACATGTTTTGGCTTAATATATCACAAAACATGGCGTTTTTCTATCAATCCTCATTTGGAGAGCGCAACCTTTCCCATATTTCAAGTCTTTCGAGGATTGAGCTACTAACACGGCCGTTCCTCGGTCCAATATGGAGATGCAGTTTGATAACACATACCAACGCGTTCTCTGGCATTGTGTGCATGATGGACTGTTTTAAAAAGTAGTAATGCGCACAGCTGTGTAAATAATATTCCTAAATTTAACGAACGACATCGAGCGACTTTGGTGTACGTGAAAGCTATAATCAGATAACCATCATATTGTATCGAAAGTAATGTAGAATGGCCTGTAACAGTATTAGTTTGTTAACATTGAGGTCAAAATATTTCTTTACTATAACGCCCGAAGTTTCGGTGTCATACCTTCTTCAAGGGCAAGCCAAGAGTGAACAAGTTTTCCAGTCAGAATGGTCACAATGTACGACATAACACGATTTTTTAGATACAGACAATACATGACACATTCATTATCAGAACAATTCCGTAAATAACATGCACAATCGAATGATTAACATTTAGGACCTACATAAAATTAAGCAATCAGTCCACTCGATGGCTATTCAGCAATGTTACCTATGCGGGAATGTGAGAAGGGAGATAGAGGAAGGTGGGAAGGAGAGTCAGAAAGATAGAAAGAGAGAGAGGGATAGAGAGAGAGAGAGAGAGAGAGAGAGAGAAAGAGAGAGAGAGAGATATAGAGATAGATAAAAAAAAAAAAAAAAAAAAAAAAAAAAAAAAAAAAAAAAAAAAAAAAAAAAAAAAAAAAAAAAAAAAAAAAAGAGAGAGAGAGAGAGAGAGAGAGAGAGAGAGAGAGAGAGAGAGAGAGAGAGAGAGAGAGAGAGAGAGAGAGAGAGAGAGAGAGAGAGAGAGAGAGAGAGAGAGAGAGAGAGAGAGAGAGAGAGGGGGGGGAAAGAGCGTGCGAGAACGGGGGAGGGAGGGACAGAACGGAAAGAAGGGAAGGGAGCCTATCCCGGGTTTTGCGCCTCATCGGTGTAGTTCCATTTAAAAAAATAATCCTGGCTGTTTTAGTGGCAATCTTGAAAAAAAAACCCATATGATTATTTGTTGTCGACTCTGTAGCGATATAGGCGGCTTCGACAGCACGCCTTTGAGTTTGTATCAGGTTGTCGTGCAATGGGACAGCCAGCTTCCAGTTTGGAAGGTGTCCTTCCCTATCTGCATGCACTACTAGGACGTTTGACGTCCGATGTAACCTCAGATCAGCTTTGTGTTCGCTTAATCGCTCGGGCAATCCTCTACCTGTCTCACCAAAGTAGGCATTCTGGCACGCGCCGCACGGTATCTTATATACAGCACTGTCTGTGTTTCTCTTTTGACTTATTCTGGATTTCGCCGATTGTCCGATTTCCGCTCCAGAGACCGTCACCAGGGAAACGGCCGGACAAACTTGTCTGGCAACGTCGTCTAGTTGTGGAACGACTGGCACGATGACAGTCATGTTGTTCCGTCGATCTAGTTCCGTTTCTGATTTATTTCTGTTTTTCATTATTCGGCTTGCTATTTTTATAGGGAGACCAGCATAGCATCATCTTGTATGCAAAGGAGGAGAACTTGTCAGAATTGAAGTGGACATTTCGTTTTTAGAGGGGCTAAAAGACTGGCAAAGGAGTTCCACGGGTGCGGAGAAGTTAAAGAAACCGACTGTGTCGTTAAAAAGGAAGTTCGAGTACACACTGCCCGTCGACATATCCACACCCGGAAGCAGTCCTGCCAAGAAACAGAAGCGAGCTGAATCAGAAGATTTGACCAGATACGACCGTGTCAAAACTTCGAATGATAGCTAATTAGCTATCCCCGTATTAATACTTATTTTCAGTTCTAATTCTTTTAAGTTTCCGGACACCACAGTTATTTACATTGTGATACTTATGTATTTCGCTCAGAGTTAGACGATTCGTATCATTTTTTTAATATTCATGTGGATATATTACAACATGTCATATTCCATATTTCATACAATATATATATATATATATATATATATATATATATATATATATATATATATAAATATATATATATATATACATATATATATATATATATATATATATATATATATATATATATATATATATAGATATGTATATATATATATATGTATATATATATATATATATACCTATATATATATATATATATATACATATATATATATATATATATATATATATATATATATATATATATATATATATATATATATATATATATATATATATATATATATATATATATTTATATATATATATATATATGTGTGTGTATATATATGATGTAGAATATGGCAACGCAAAATTGATATCATTTTAACAAAGTAAATATGAAATGCAAAAGCGATTGATCACTTTTAACGCTAAGTATCAATGTTGTGGGAAATAGTTCACTGTATTGCTAAAGGAAGCATCGCTCTCCCATAACTTCGTTTTTGAAAGCGTACGCAAATGGAGTTCATTTATATTGCACGTGCTTCAGGTATGATCATCTGATGGCGGCCCTGAAGGAGTTCCAGAGCACTAACGACTACAGGAGAAGGTGTCATTACCGACACTGTCGCCACTTTCCATCAAAGGCACAGCCGACTTCTTTCAGATAACGATCTACATGGTTAAAAGGAGCCGAAAACTGAATGAAACATGCGGTATTTTGCCAGAGATCCCCAAAGTAAGCAAAGGTCGACGCAATCACTGATGAGCAAAAAACAAGGGTAAAAGGATTTTACGAGTCCGACAACATCAGCCTTGGACAGAGTGACTATGCTAGTATGCGGAACAAGTACAGGGTGAAGGAAAAGGTGCAGAAAAGTCTCATCTTGGGAAACTTGCGAGAAATATATTATTCATATAAGCAGGACTCTGCAAGCCCACAATTGGGCTCCTCCAGCTTCGCAGCCCTCGAATCCAGAAACTGCGTTCTTGCTGGTAACAGTGGCACCCATTCCGTGTGTGTATGTGCATACCACCAGAACCATAAGCTGATAACATCAGCTCTTGTTGATAACCGAGATTGCATGATCCAAGGCTGCGCTGACTGTCCAGTTGACGCTGGATTTATGGCGTTCCTGCAGAATGCAGTAAGGGATGATGTCGAGAAAGGGGGCGAGGAAGGGAATGACAGTGACACAGACGACGACTTTGACCGCGACTACGCTACAAACAATGGGTTAATACTGATCGTTGTACTTTGTTGGGTATCGTGGAGACAAAAATGGAGTGCCTCCAATCCTTGAGTAAACAGACAGCAAACCTCACCAAGCATCACTTCGTGGCATATCAGCAGAGCCAACATTTCCAAATGCTGGAGTCGGTGGCAGATGGAGAGGTCGTCATTCAGGGAGATTTTTCTGAAAATTATTCGTTCGTGATACAGGATTCCGCGCAGGGTTTTCACTGGAATGGAAGTCAGTGCACCGTGCATCCCTTTGTTGTGTACTGGCGAGAGAACGAGGAGTCGTGCCACAAAAGCTTCTACTTTACCTCTGATAACACAAAACATAGCACAAGCATGGTGTACACTTTTAAAAAACGCCTGATTCCGGAAGTTCAGTCCCTTGTACTGGGTCTGAAGAAGATTTACTATTTCTCTGACGGGTGTGCCGCCCAATACAAAAAAAAACAAATATAACTTTACCAATTTGTGCAATCACGAAAATAACTTCAGCATTCCGTGTGAGTGACACTTATTCGCTACATCACACGGAAAGGGGGCATGCGATGGCATCGGCATACACTGACCAGATCCAGACCGCACACTCAATGTTTCAATACATGTCCAGAAAGTGTGTATCCCGTGTAAAGTTTTCTTTGTCACGAAGGAAGAGGTGGAAAAGGTCACTGCGAGCCTCGCAGATCGCTCCTCGCTGGTCGAAAGCTCTCCCCGTCAAGGGGACACATAAATTTCACAAGTTCTCGCCTGTTGGTGTTGCGACCGTCTTGGTACATGTATTGCCGAACGACGAGGGACGTGCCGTGAATGTGTCACGATAGGTGGACAAAGACAAGCTACACACGAGACAGAAACATACGACACATGGTTTGTTACCGCAGCTACTTGCCGGTTTGGGTGTTGATATGTCTTTGGGCATATAACAAAAACTTTGGATCGTTTCCATGCCCCCAACTATGTAAACGGTACTTTGATGCACTTCTGACGGGGCATGGTTGTGCCGTGATGTACCTCCTTATTTCTCAGTTTGATACATGTTTGCTCTAAACATACAATGATTATGTAACCATGGTGTATACATTGCCCTCATGAATCCCTACGGATCGTGTTTTCTGTGAGAATAAAAACATTAATAGATGTCAGGAAGTGTTCTCGGCGAATGAAATTGAGACGCATTTACTCAGGGAAATAACTGGATGTAACAAAACACAGGCTACTGGTGCTGACCACAGTTCGGTTGAGGCCATTGACCACTTTGGACTTCAGTAGTCGCCTTTTATCTTATATAGATGACTGGATATTGGAGGTAAATACGTACATTAGAAGACATCAATCCACACCATGGCAGAGAACACGTTGTTACGTGTTATCAAACTGCATCGCGATTTTGGACGGAGAAACGGCCAAGTTAGTAGGTCAATCCTCGAAAAACTTGAAATATGGTAAAGTTTGCGCTCCGAAAATGAGGATTTAGAAAAAAGCTATTTCAAAAAATGTATATGAAGCCAGCAAACATGGTCCTTCCATTCTGTCAATAAAAAATCATAATTTCGCGGGCATCGAGGTCACCGGAGGTCACGTGACCTTAGGTCATGGGGTAACTTATTTATTCTTAATCATATATTAAATATATTATCAGAATTGGATTCTTTGAATGTTTGGAAGTTGAAAAATGTCTGGATATTTATATTTTGACTGATAATTAACTTAGTTATCGGCCACCGAACATTGCCTTGCAGCGTGACCTTACAGAAAGGCCCGAGGCTATAACTCCTGAACCGTTGATCTGATCGAAGTAAAATTTGCACAGCTGGATTCAGGAAATATAATAATCCCATGCAACAATTTTGGTCCAGATCTGAGAGATGAGGGTGCCGGGTCCTGGCCGACCTGTCGTGGAATGGCCACTGGCACTGGCAAGTTCACCGACAACATGCTTCTGTGTCGACCGACTGACGATATGTTTCTGTGCCCGGTGAGTTTGGGCGGCACTGCGCGATCCCCTCACGACGCGCAATGGCGCAGGACGGTCACGCCAGACCGCGGTGCTGTGGTAGGACATGGCGCGTCACGGATCACCGCGTGATGTTGGCATGTCAGCACATCCATTCATCACCGAACCAGCATGCTGGATGTAGCTCAGATTGTCTATTGTGACGCCCAAATTATGTTCTATTGATACATTTTATTATATGATATATATATATATATATATATATATATATATATATATATATATATATATATATATATATATATATAGTCTATATATATATATATATATATATATATATATATATATATATATATATATATATATATATATATATATATATCTATATATATATATTCTTCTACCATTCAGTCCCACATGGCATCCCCGCAGAAACACATAATTGCATGTGATACACTTTCCAGCATGGCCACTTGCTTTACTTGAAACAATCTCCGGTGCCTTTTTCGTGTTAGTTTCACTCCGCTATGACAACCATTGGAAGAGTGACTTAACCCTTGCGAGTGGGGTGGGGGTGGGAGGTTGGGGTGATGCAATCGTCCAAGGTTTTACTTGGATAGCTTCCGAATCGCTAAACGGAACCAAGTTAATTTTATAGTATCCTGTTTGGCATCGTTTTTGAGCCTTTGCTAATTTTTTGTTGGGTCATGTCGTATCATAGAGCTGTGATGTCAGAAAGGGGAACAGCTCCGACCATTTTTGAACGAAATCGCGGATTATCGCATCTTGACGTAACATTGTAATCTAGAGCGACACATTTTGTGCGGGTTAGGATAATAACCCGCTTGGGATAATAACGGGTTTGGAGCCCCTACCTTGAACAAGAAGTTAGAAAGAGTGCGGCGCAAAGCAACTAGACTCGTTAGTGGAATAGGTAACTTAGAATATGGAGAAAGGCTTGTTGCATTAGATATGTACTCACTCAAATATAGGAGATTAAGGGGGTACATGATTGAAATGTACAACATTGTTAAAGGACTAGATCAGTGTTTAATACAACGAAGAATGGCTCTAAGATGCTCCTGGGTTATATACATTGCGTGTAAAGAAAATATATAATATATATTTTAATAATATAAAATATATAAAATATAAAATATATATTTTCTTTACACGCAAGGACTAGATCAGGTCAACTTAAATGGCGCTCTTCAGTTTAGAGTATCACATAGGTGTCATCAATTCAGGTTAGACAAGTTTAGGTGTAGGATAGTTAAGCGACAACAGGTCTTCAGTCAAAGGGTTGTTGATCAGTGGAATGGGCTGCCTGCTGATGTCGTGGGGAGTTCCTCATTGAATGCATTTAAAAGTAGGGTGGACACATTTTTTAGACAGGAAAATCTTGTTTTTGAGTTCTAATTTGTGATGGATGGGGTGAGGTTTATGTTAAGTAAGTGTGCACGGCACAGACCCCTTTAAGTAGGCATGGATGCAGTTTGAAAATTATTGATAAGGCATTCAATCCACATGTGTTAAGAGAGAGCAGGGGAGTAGGGCTGGATAGCTAGGGTAGATAGGCATTGATAGGTGTGTGGGATATTGGAGGACTGGTTTCTTCAGGATGTGGGATGGTTGGGGAGGGTCTTTTTACCAGGCTTATAGTATCTTCCATTCACAGACTTAACTGGACGGGCCCTTGGGTCTCTTATTAAGTCTAAACGCTTTATAACTTTATATAGGGTGTACCTAGCAGTGGATTCAGCACATTCCTTCGGGATGTGATACTGATGAGATTGTCTATGGTGGCACAATGGGTATGATGGGTGGAGTTTGTAATTGTTGAGTGTGTTATGCAATAGCAAGTGAGTCTCTTATTAAGTCTAAACGCTTTATAACTTTATATAGGGTGTACCTAGCAGTGGATTCAGCACCTTACTTCGGGATGTGATACTGATGAGATTGTCTATGGTAGCACAATGGGTATGATGGGAGGAGTTTGTAATTGTTGAATGTGTTATGCAATAGCAAGTGAGTCTCTTATTAAGTCTAAACGCTTTATAACTTTATATAGGGTGTACCTAGCCGTGGATTCAGCACCTTCCTTCGGGATGTGATACTGATGAGATTGTCTATGGTAGCACAATGGGTATGATGGGAGGAGTTTGTAAATGTTGAGTGTGTTATGCAATAGCAAGTGAATGGTGCTAGATAGGCTGGAATATATAGCTTCCTAGGAACTTGAGATAAGGGATTGATTGGGGTGAGAGTATGTACATTTCTAGTACCTTTTCTAGATAGGCTTAACCCAGATGGGCCCCTGTGGCTCTTATTAAGCCTTAACACTTTATGACTTTATGACTTATGACTTAATACTAGATTGGACTGATATTCGGACATTGTCCCAGTACCATTCCAAGGAAATTCATGGTCATTGATCTATATTGACCGTGGATGACCTTTTTAGCTTCACAGGATATCCAGGGTCATTTTAAGTCCTGAATCCCGTTTTTTCGTCCATTTTCATCCTGGATGGGTGAAAGCAGTGATTTTAACCAACATTGATCAAGTGTTCAAATGCGGGATCGAACCTTGGCCCGACCTAACACGTGACCTATGCTTTAAATCAGGACGCAACTACGATAAGGTGACGAGGGGAGTCGAATATATTTTTAGGGGCCCAAACCTATATCAAAAGTTAATAAGTACTCGAATGCCGACCGTTACCGTTTCGCGGAGCCAATTTTCAAGCTTATTTCATTAATTGTTTAAGGTGACAATTTTTCTGTTCTGTTGTCCATCCCCGATTCTAAGTTTACATTCGTGACTCCACCGACTGATTACTGTAGGAGACGGGAATACTGGTATATGAACCAGGAAATTACCTATTGATATCGGAGAAACAGCTGACGGGGTTTTCCCAGTTAATGCAGGTTGGTCTCGTATTTAAAGATAAAATTATTGCTATGGATTGGGTTGGGCTATTCAGATGAACTTTGGTGAACTCGTTCAGAACAATCAACTTCTCGTGGGTTGACTAGCTCGTGTTTCGCTCGTGTTAGGAACAATGCATTCATGCTTGTATCGAAAATACAGACCATTCATTCATTCATGATTGTATCGGAAATGTCTTTAAATCCCACCCTTAGCGTTTCCACCATAGGTCATTGCCAAGAGTGGTAAGATAGCAAGATTTTTAAGTATGAAAAAGGAGACGAATCGTGCCAGACAGTTTTGTTAGAAGCATCTACTGGCTGGCGACAAAACGAACTAATGACCAAGATATTGGTAGGACGAAATAGATGTAGGTAGGTAACTAAATAATATTAGTATGAGTATATGACTAACGCATGATTGAAGACACGAATAACACATGGTTACCGACATGCCTACCACAAGTCTAAAACACAACTAACACACATTCGATTTATGGCTGAGGAAGATCCGAATCTCCTCGGCCTGAGGACGTTGAGAGCCGTTCGTGACTGCAAATATTAGTTGTCGTTATTGCCACCAGGTGGCGGGTGCTGTCTGCTGGTGTGGCAGCTTAATCCGATCACGCTGGTATCAGTGGGATAGCCAAGGGGAGAGCGAAGTGGGCAGCCGCCCCCTAGATGGTCAGAGGGGACCTAGGGGCAACCGCCTTGAGGGCCCGCGAGGGCCCCCTGGGCCGACGTGCAGGGCCCTGGCCCGACGAAAGTAGCCCGAAAGGGCTGACGGAAAGGGTCTCGGATCGATAAAGTTCCGCGAATCAACAGAGTTCCCTTGGAGAGATGTTGAGGGCCCTGGGCTTGACAAAAGTAAAAGGCTTCCAGGTCGATGGATGGGGCCCCGAATCGCTTGAAGGACCCCGGGCTGACGGGGAGGGCCATGAGCCAATGTGAAGGGCCTCTGAGCTGACTGCGGGGCCGAAGTCGAAGAAAGGGTCCCTGACCTGATGAAGAGGGTCCAAACTTTTGAAAAGTGACCTCTTAATAGACCTCTTAAAAATGATCAATTCATAGTTATTCCATTAGCACTGCGACCTGGTGTCACTCTTGTCACTAAATAGTTATCCCATTAGTAATGTGACCTGATGTCACTTAATAGTTATCCCATTAGTACTGCAACCTGGTGTGACTCTTATCACTTAATAGTTCTTCCATTATTACTGCGACCTGGTGTCACTGTTGTCACTTAATAGTTCTTCCATTAGTACTGCGACCTGGTGTGACTCCTAATAGCTATCCCATTTGTTGTCCTTTTATGGTGTGGAAAGACGACTGCGTGGGTGCGGCGTGAGTAAATCACGTTTTTATTTTATTTCCATGGTGTTAGTTCGGCATCCATGGCATTTGTGATTGAAGGCTTATCAGTCGCATATTGCTTTTGGACTCATGTTACACTGGAAGCTTCCCTATTAGTCTCCCATATCGCAAAACGTCTCTCTCTGGTTTCGTGCTCAAGCATGACGGATGCTCACCGGACCAAATTCGTCCCTTGGGGCATAGCGGGATGTGAGGGACGGGGCAAAACGGGGCACCCCGTTTTTTTTCTTCCGGAGCTTCAAACCGCACAACTGTAGTCACTGTTACTTGTTACCGTACTCGACTCCCGGCACCTGTGGCATGCCAGCCTTGTCAGCAGATGCAAACTGCAGTCGGTTCATTTGTCGATATCATCTGTTGCTGCATTGCTATCTTGTTTCGACACGTTGACAGATTTTGTCTTCGACTACTGTCTTCCACTCTACGAAGAAGTGAATTCCAGGACACTGATTTACATGAACCGTTAATACACAGCTAACGATCAGCCTCGCATTATTTGCTACAGCACATGTGTTAGTTGGTTGTCAAATACCCGAAATTTCCCCGTCCTCAGTTCCATTTTACTTGGTGGGTGGGGCAAACTTTGAAAAAGGGAACGTCTACTTTGCACCAATGCTGAACTTATGCATAATTATGTAGATGGCTAAATGTGGTTCACGATGAGACTAGACGTTCTAAAGCTCAGCTTGAAAGCGAACCTGTTGCATTGGTTCCAATATTTTTGTGTTGGTAGCCATAGAACGTCAAGGTTTCCGTATTGTACGCCTTTCTCCTACTTTGGTCAGAGCTCACCGAAGATATGTAAATCCAAACACCAAATCAATGAGAAGATTCATAGAGTATTTACTCATCCTGCCCCGCCACACACCGTATGCTAATCGTTGTGAACCCCAACGTTTATCTTTATGTTCTCCATCTTCTTCATCTCATAATCCCAACGTAGCCAGAACCGGCCGAAAGAACTTTGATCGAAACACAAAACACACGAAACGTTTCGTATACGACATCCACTCATCCTGCTCCCCTTTCCTAACTATTTTTATCTCGGCATCACTTCCTCCATCTCCTTTATCCTATAAGTCTCCAAATAGCCAGAGATGGCCGAATTTTGGTTGTCAAATATCTACGTTGTAATATAGGTCCTTTGTCGACTTCAGATCATGACCTCCAATGACCTCGCCTGACCAACGTTGGCTCAGCCGATACAACATTCGATTCGGGAGGTTCCCGAAGCGATCTTTCCAACGGCGCCAGACACTTCCTTTTATCTCCGTTATTGAAGGTTGATGATCCCAATGTGGCAACGACCAGCAAGAACATGTGTGCCAACATACCCTGTATTGCGAACATGCTCCAAGGTCGCAATATTGTGAAGGAACGCCTATTTTTTAAACATGGTATGGACTGGGCGATGCAGAAAGCGTGCCTGATGTGACGAAAACGCAGTTCGAGACGCCTTGTTATACGCTCTGGCGCATGGCACAAATAATTCAATTTTATCTCCCTCACTGAACATTGCTAATCCAAATATGGCAGCGGCCGTCAAAGCAAGAAGTTAAACATACATTTTGATGTCTTAAATATTTTCATTTGCGAAATGAGACATGGTGTAGGCGAAACGAAGGCCTCCCCGTCTGGTCTGAAACTGACCCACATCAACAAAGTGAGGCCCTTACTGATCTACGTTGTCGCAGACCAGGTCATCACCATTGTTGTTTCCCAGGGCGACCTGGCTGCTCGCCCAGCTCACCCAGCCCGCCCAATGCATCAGTGTGTGCCGGGCAGGTCCGGGGCCAGACAGTCGGCCATAGCCTGCCCAGTGCACCAGTGTATGCCGAGCAGGTCCGGGGCCAGACAGTCGGCCATAGCCTGCCCAGTGCACCAGTGTGTGCCGAGCAGGTCCGGGGCCAGACAGTCGGCCATAGCCTGCCCAGTGTGTGCCGGGCAGGTACGGGGCCAGACAGTCGGCCATAGCCTGCCCAGTGCACCAGTGTGTGCCGGGCAGGTCCGGGGCCAGACAGTCGGCCATAGCCTGCCCAGTACATGTGTGCCGGAGGTCCGGGGCAACCATAGCCTGCCCAGTGTGTGCCGGGCAGGTCCGGGGCCAGACAGTCGGCCATAGCCTGCCCAGTGCACCAGTGTGTGCCGGGCAGGTCCGGGGCCAGACAGTCGGCCATAGCCTGCCCAGTGCACCAGTGTGTGCCGGGCAGGTCCGGGGCCAGACAGTCGGCCATAGCCTGCCCAGTGCACCAGTGTGTGCCGGGCAGGTCCGGGGCCAGACAGTCGGCCATAGCCTGCCCAGTGCACCAGTGTGTGCCGGGCAGGTCCGGGGCCAGACAGTCGGCCATAGCCTGCCCAGTGCAACAGTGTGTGCCGAGCAGGTCCGGGGCCAGACAATCGGCCATAGCCTGCCCAGTGTGTGCCGGCAGGTCCGGGGCCAGACAGTCGGCCATAGCCTGCCCAGTGTGCCGGGCAGGTCCGGGGCCAGACAGTCGGCCATAGCCTGCCCAGTGTGCCGGGCAGGTCCGGGGCCAGACAGTCGGCCATAGCCTGCCCAGTGTGTGCCGGGCAGGTCCGGGGCCAGACAGTCGGCCATAGCCTGCCCAGTGCACCAGTGTGTGCCGAGCAGGTCCGGGGCCAGACAATCGGCCATAGTCTGCCCAGTGTGTGCCGGGCAGGTCCGGGGCCAGACAGTCGGCCATAGCCTCAGGTCCGGGGCCAGACAGTCGGCCATAGCCTGCCCAGTGTGTGCAGGGCAGGTCCGGGGCCAGACAGTCGGCCATAGCCTGCCCAGTGCACCAGTGTGTGCCGGGCAGGTCCGGGGCCAAACAGTCGGCCATATCCTGCCCAGTACACCAGTGTGTCCCGGGCAGAGGCATCCGTCAGGGAACCCGCAGCCAGGGGCCGCCGCCAGGAGCCGCCGCCTCGGCCGCGACAGATCGCCACAAACACGACCAGCCGGACACGCGGGTGAATGTATTCGATACGTTTGGCACATGGGATTACAGCGATGGTGACAGCGAGAAGGCCAGAGTAGGAACTGTCGGAGCTGTGGCGAACACAGGCAGCGCGCGTTGGCCGCCGCCACCGCCACTCCCGGCGCAGGAAGCCGCCACTGGCCAGTATGTACAACACACCAAGTCGACGCCGATAAACCCAGCAGTCACCGCTCGGGGTTCCACCTGGCGCAAGTAAAGCAACCAATCTAATCCAGTTCTGGATTAATCGTGAAACCTTAGCAAAATAAAATAATGGCGGAGCAGAATGTGCCTTGGAGTGCATATTTACCATGCAGCCAGGTTAATAGGCGCAACAATCGGGTATGGACACACATGTTTCACTGCATACAAACATAGATGCTAAATTCTTGTTCAAAAGCAGCAAAAATAAACGCACTTTTGTTCGAAGTGCAGAACGTTCTGCTGCTTTAGTAATTCAGTGAATCAATTGCTCAATTTTGCTAACATACGCTAACATTTAACGCAATTCATATTTTCAGCTCAAGGCAGTTCCCTCGAATGATAACTTAGACCTGCGAATGATAAATCCTGGTCGAAGCGTCCAAATAACTAACACCCCCCCGCGCCCAAAAAGCTAACTTAGATCTGCTCAACTTCAGTTGGGTCTCCAGATACATGGCCGTATGTCCAACACTCGGTACAGCAAGCTTCCGACGCCAATGTTCCATCTCAGATATCCGTGTTCGCGAATGTTCGGATGCAAATGCTCATATACGCAAATGTTCGTATACGCAAATGCTCTAGTACGGATGGGATTAGGTTGGTTGGTTGGTTATTGGGGTTTAGTTGCGCATTGACTCCGTTGAAGCCAGATAAAGCTGTTACGTGGAGTTGTTGAGGCTCTCGGTCTCACGCACATATATTGCAGCTCGTTTAAAAAAGCTTGAACAACCAACATAAGTGAATGACCATGTTAAAGCTAACGAATGAGTCAAATGAAAGACTATATGAACAACTTACTAATTAAATGGCACTAGCAAGTGGTTACAGGCAAAAATGAGGTGGAATTCATCAGAAACATCGCTAGAGGCTGATATGCTAATACTAGTAGCACATGGATCGCTTCAAGTGCCATTACAACCAAAACTAGGGAAGGCGCTGATGCAAGTTCACGAAACAAGCTTTGCTTAGTAATAGGACCCTGGTACATCAACCCACCCCAGCAAGAACTCGGATTAAATATAAAACACAAAAAACAAAAACAAAAACAAAAAGTTAGTCGCGTCAGATTAGCACAGTCAAGCATTTGTAGGACAACATTTTCGTGCGCGGAAAAGCTCGTGAAGGTACGAAAACATGATTCATCTGCACTTGGGCACAGTTAGGGCAGTTTTAATGTTATTCTTTCTAAATACGAAATGCCGTGACGTGAAGGCCAAGAAGGCACGGCTTGTCTGCTGTTTGTTACGTGTCTGCCTCCTGTTGCTGGAGGCGCGCCGACCTCATAATAGAGGCGGCGACACGCTAGCTGTTGGACCTGTTCGATGTTTCACGGATATGTACCTTGTCATCAGATGCGCGTTCGTGCAGTCATTCGCGAGACCGACAGGGTCCAATCGAGGTCGCCGCCGACACTCGCATGACGTCTCGTCTGCGTCATCGATCCTACTGGCAAGTGTCGTTCGTGAGTTGGGTACGAAAGAGTTGTATTTAAATGAATACCCCAGCAGAGAAATACAATACGTTCGTATATTGTATGAACTATTCAGAGAAACCCCTTCGTTCATGTGTATCAACAATGATTGCTGAGTATTATTGTTCAGAGCTGTGGCAGGGGTGTCGTCAGAATGGGAGAGTTCCCACCACTGACGGCCTATTCGGCACCATAGCAGTTCGAAAAACTAAATCTGCAGCTGCACCAACCCGCAGCCTCGATTGCCATCATGGACATGTCTCTATGATACAGTAGTGATAGGCGAAATACAGCTGCCTAGCTCGCTATACAGCAGCAGATGTATCCTCTTGGAGCGATACAGGGTGCAAATGCACCTTTCAAGTAAGCGTTTAAACATGAAAACCATGTAAAATCTCATTTCTGGTACCAACTTGACTACGTACGTAAAAAAACAATAAAAAGCAAACAGATGGTGACCGACATGGAAACTATGATGCATCATCATTTCAGCTATAGTTGTCGATTATTCATGATAATAAGCATACTAGTCTACATTAAACGATGAAGTACAAAATATGAAGACAAAAATCCTCCTGAATGTCTGATGTGAAAATCGTTTTAAACTTTTGCCGGAGTGTTTGCGTAGACGAGCACGTGCGATACGAAAGCATCAATGGTGCGAACATCTACATGGACGAAAAATTTCGTTTACCAACAATTGCGTTTACGAACTTTTGTGCTATGGTTTCACTGGGAGCTCCCTGATCGGCTATATGGATTTTAGAGGTCACCGAACAGAATACATCAATCGGCCTCCGGTCCTGAAATGCACACAGGAAGTGACCCTAAGCTAATCTCACCTGGCCTGCCAGCGACTCAACACCACAGGGGAATAAACCGAATCGAAAACGGACCGAAGCGAACTCAGACCTGCTCGGGCTACACGCGCACGGCCTCGGCACGACAGAAAGACCTGATAAACATAACCGATTGACGGCGACTGCAGTTGGGCGCACCGAGAACCAACACAAGCATATACAACGCATCGTCTGAACCATTAACTGCCGCGCCTACATAATCACCTGCGCGAAGTCGGACGATCGAACGGCTGCCGCCAATACTGGCTATCTAAAGCTCGCTGTGCGGCTGCTGTGCCAACGCACAGGCCAGGTGATGTGTGATACAAACGGACCCTTTGTTTGCACACATACACACACACATACCATGCCTGGGCCCGTGCGGCTGGTGTATGAGCGCGCCGCACCCGGCCAGCAGGCGTGGCGGCGGCTCCGGCCACACGACCGCGGCTGGTGCGGCGAAGACGGCGGCTCCGCACGAACGACAGGCGTACGGCCGCGCCGGCCAGCTGTGCGCCCGCGCCGCGCGTGACGCCGACGGCGCCGCCCGTCACTGGCACCGACCGGTCAGCCACGACCTCGTCACCACACACGGCCCAGCCTGCCTCCTGAGCGGCAGGTCACACCACACACGTCCCCGGCCCGCCTCCTGAGCAGCAGGTCACACCTGTCGCCCGCCACAACGCCCTGGACTCCGCACACAGCTGCTCGGCCTGTGCTCAGAGCCTGTGCTCGCCTGCCCTTGAGCCAGAGGTTACGCACGTCTCCAGACAAAGACAGAGCAGCTACCGCCTTCTCGCGGCCGCCGACAGTCACAGGCGCCCCTGAGACAACTCCTCCGGCGCTGCGACGGCTCGTCACCCTCCGGCAAGGCGAGGTCAGCGGCGGCGGACACTGGGCGGCGGCCGCTACACGGCCTTCATGGGCGGCTTGAGCGGCGGCTGCAGGTAGCCGGCGCCGTCCGCCGACGGCTTGGCGATCAGACGCACCGTGTTCTTCAGCGCCTGGCGCTTGTTGCAGAACCAGATCCGCACCACCTCGCGCTCGTAGCCGAGCCGCCCGGCCAGCTGCGTGATGTCCTGGCCTGGGGTTACAGCGTGCTGTCAACATCCGGCGCCGTCCAACGTGACTGACACGGGACGGGGATCACGGGATAATGCTGTCAAATGGAGTCACGGGACCATACCGGCACCTGGAGTCACGGGACCATATCGCCACCTGGCGACACGGGACCATACCGCTACCTGGAGTCACGGGACCATACCGGCACTTGGGGTCACGGGACCATACCGGCACCTGGGGTCACGGGACCATATCGCCACCTGGCGCCACGGGACCATACCGCCACCTGGAGTCACGGGACCATACCGGCACTTGGGGTCACGGGACCATACCGGCACCTGGGGTCACGGGGAAGCACTACCACCTGGGGTTATAGTATGCTGTCAACACCTGGCGTCCCGGGACAATACCATCCCCTGGGGTCACGGGACAACACTGCCACACTCTGTGGTGCATATGGCGGGCTGTTTGACCCAGTGTACCAGTATCCTTTTGGCGCTAGTGTGTCAGAGTGCGAAATTATTTTCCAAGACGTAGGGTAGTATACGACTGGAAAATTATGATGAGATTGCATAAAGGACCTTAAAAGCGATGCATTTTCCCTAGTACGATATTTCTGTATTTTTGTTAAGGTACCTCACAATATGCTATGTAAGCCGAGACATATGCTTAGCTTCGACCTTACTGTGGGTTCTTGGATCCACAACCCCATTCTGGACCGAAAATTGTTCCATTCGCTGATACAATTCTGTACTCGCTTCGCTTTTCATATTAAAACACACTGGGACTTCACACCAGGAGAATCACAAGCGTCACTGCCGGAAGGGGAATGGCCCTGGGCATGACTCAGTGTCGTTCTCCCGTGACCTGACAGGGCTGTCAAGCCCCCCAAAAAAAAAAAACAGCTTAGAGATAGCATAGCTTCGAATCATCCTCGTTTCTGTGTTGTAAGGAACAAAAGGCCAACACTTATGGAAACTTTAGGGCTTTTAGCATCGTGTTCTCCCGGAAAACAGATACAGGTTGTGCAACTGGGCATGCAGGGCGGATGGCAGGTACCAGCCCCCTCCAAAGATACCTGATGTCCTCTGAGAGGCGGAGACAGCCAATTAATAATAACTGATATCTGAGGGAGTATTACATATACACTTTCTTGAG
Organism: Ashinkailepas kermadecensis; assembly: GCA_034440615.1. Taxonomy (NCBI): domain Eukaryota; kingdom Metazoa; phylum Arthropoda; class Thecostraca; family Neolepadidae; genus Ashinkailepas; species Ashinkailepas kermadecensis. The sequence goes on along the minus strand of JAOTOM010004533.1, from coordinate 101,133 downwards.
TGTGTGAACAGGGCGGCACTCAGCACTCACGGTCCTGATCTTGTTCCAGGCGGACGTTGTGATGCTAGTGTTTGTGCTGCCCCGAATACTGAGGACGATGACTGAGGACTGAGGACGAGGACTGGACGGGACTACCGTCGGAGGAAAGAAGAGTGGATCAATTAGGGACGACATAGTTTGTGCAATCAGTAATCGAGGTGCGCGCCACCGTTACCAGAGGTTTCGGGATGTCCTTACAGGTCCAAGTAGGTTTACGTAGACAAGGACAAAAGCAAAGATATAAAAAGAGATGGAGACGAGAAGAGACAACGGGAAATATGAGTGTCGGGGGGTCATTGCTGACCTTAGTAAGGTCAACGAGGCGAGCTGTCTCACCAATGTTGCAATATTTGCACCGACAGCGGCCAACAGGTCAACTACATTGGCGAAGCAGCTCGCCCCGTTCGTCTACAATTCAATGAGCACCTAAGCGACGCAAAAAAAACACAAAAAAACCAGAACGTTTGACACACCGATGGGAGATAATTTTAGACAAGCCCACGGCAGCAGCAGTATAACTTCTGCCACTATACCTCTCGCCTTAGAGATCATTAAAACATGCAAAGACCACCCTGAACGCAAAATCACTGCGTAGTTGTACATTCGCGAGTTTAGACCTAAGTTAAATAGTAACTATTCGTCCTGGCGTTTGGTGAAGTGAACGAGTGGAGTGTATTGTCATAGTAATCTTCTTTGTGTTAGCATTTGCTATTCATGGTAGTGCTCTTGTGTAACCTTCACGTGTGCGGATATATACTCTGGCGATTTTTCAACGCGCCCTACACTGTCACTTGTTTGAATGCATGTGACCACGAGCCAAGATAACTAGAGACAACACCACGAGCAGCCCTGGGCAATAGCACCCAGCTGCTGGGGTGTCGCTTAGCTACACATATGACGCATGTGGCGATTGTGATCGATACCAGTTTTATCTGTGCGCGCACCAATTGAACCAATTACGGTGCGGCATTTTTGTGACACTAGCTAAATAGTTTTCACCACAGCGCCTTCGAAATCCATCGATTAATCGAGTTCGTTTCAGGCAAATTCACCGGTTGAAAATGATATAGGGCGCACGTGCTGCCACGCCAGCCAAGCTCCCGTGGGAGGGATTTAATATGTGAATATAAATATAGCTGTTTTGTATAGAGTGCGTTTCACGAAAGCTATTCTTTCTATTGTCACAACAGCTCTGCACTGTAATTGGTGAACTTGGCGCGCGCACAGATAAAAACCGATACAGATCACAATCGTCACATGCGCTATATATGTAGCTGAACGACACCCCAACAGCTGATTGCTATTACCCAGGGCTGGCCCAACCTGACTCGATAGGCCTTGACCACGGGTTGTACCAGAAATATAATACGCTTAATCAAACGTCCAAATCATCAAAAGGACGGCCATTTAGAAGTGCATACTGTTTATAATCATGTCTTGCATCCAACAAGCATTTCACGAAAAAAAAAAAAAATAATGTGGATTAATTATTTCGGTTCAAAAGCTTCATTTTTGTGTTATAAATTGTGCAGCATGGAGATGGTAATTGGGGTAGATGGAGTGGGTTTGATGATAGCTGTTTTAGATGATGCTTATAAACGTGGAATTATGCTAATAACTGATGCCGATGAGACTGGCCATTGGAACACAATGGGGTAGATAGTTTCCTTAGACCGTAGGATATAGCATTGACTACGGTGTTTCAGTCGCCTCATATTATCTTCCCTTTATGGTTTTAGCCCAGATGGGCCCTGCGGCTCTTAGGCTTCAACATTTTATGACTTTTCACCACTTGAAGACTTTCGGGTACTACCTGTTACCTACGAAATATATTCGACAGCGATACACACACAATCAACGATGATAAAACGGCATTTGATGCATGGGTGTAATCTCTGGGCGGGCCTGGGGGCATGTGCCCCCCCCCCAAAGCATCCGATCTTAATCATCAACCCTGCGACACTGATCGGGAAAAATTGGCCACAAAACCGGCTTACCCCTTCTCGACTTTCGGGCGACCTCTCCTCGACTTTCGGGCGGCCCCTACGCCCACACTGGGACGGATTGGTAAATGATCACGATACACACTGGGGAAGTCAGCGTGCATGGGTTCCATACCAACGACGTGCGATGTCTGAGCACCACCAGCTCACCGGACGGGTGTGTGCTGCGCTCGAAATGGGCGTTGAGCGCCTCGAGCGCCTGCGGCGTGAACGAAGTGCGCCGCTTCCGCTTCTTCGACGGCTCCTGGCTGCAGAAGTCCACCAAGTTCTGCGCGCCCAGCTTGTGTCTGCCGGCAGAAAGTGCCGGCTCAGGCCACAGTAGCTGCCCGCTGCCGGCCCCGCCCGGCATTGGAGGCACATTGGCACCTCCTGTCGCGGCACAACAGGCACAGTCGGACAGAGACAATGTTGGCGCCGAATTCCCGGCCAGCTTACGAGTGTCGGATTTATGTGTGCGTGCACGTCAGCATCTCTGAGTAAGTTACATTGCAGGACGTGCTGTTGATACCTCGCCACAGAGACGCGCGTATCGCGTAATTGTTATTGCCGGTACTTAGGCTCTTGCCATGTATATTTTTTTGCGTTCATTCACCAATTTTGGACTCGTTCGGTGTAATTTGTCCTTGGAATTGTGCATCATGTGCCGAACTATATTCCCGGCTCCTCGTGCGCAACGTTGCGGAGCTGTTGAGAGGGGCGTCTTTGAAGGTGACTGTTTCGATCGATACTTCGCGGGTGACGTGTCTGCCGTGATGTGTTTGGGCGGCAGTACCTCGGTATGTATTTCTCGCGCAGCGCGCGGTGTTCACGTGTGCCAAGTGTAACAATCCATATTTCAATATGATACAAAAGTAAAAAGGACTGGACATGCATACTCGCGTAGCTGTGGTGGTTTGTCTATGTCTTTGCAGTTGTGTTAGTTTATCGACTCATTGATAGCTAACCGCGCTGATGATCTTATCGTGCTTGTGGCCAGCTATGCTGTGTTCTTCGTGCCCCAGACCGGTTGTTTGATTGCAGTCGGTGTGCGAATTTCAAAGGGTTTCACAAACCGCACTAAGTTTTGCCACAATACGTCATCGTTCGAGTTACGACTCTGCATTGTCGCATCTGGTCGCCCAAGCCGCGCGCCTACAGACACTACAAGAGAGCACCAGACGTCCACACGACCTGTGTATCACACGACCTGTGTATGTCCGGTAAGCATGGACGGCGGGTAGGTGCGGGCCCCGACAGCCTCATTAATAAAACAAACAAACAAACACGCAAATAAATGCACCGGAGCACTTCTGACCAAATATGCACAAAGACGCCCATTCATCCGTATAGTGAGGCTCCTGCCTCGTGATTTTCAAACATATAGCATACTGAAGGCACGGGCCGCTATCAGCCATAAAGCTATGATTAAGCTGGAGTCCATACTTTTGCGTCTGATTTGCTACTACATCTTATCCCAAACATAACTGTGTCACGACAGCAACAGTAAACAATGAACAGCGCATTAGCCAGTGGTATTCATGTGGCTCTAGCGCCTCGGGGGAGGCGGTCGAGGCGCCCTTAAAGCCAAATAGCACGTGAGTGAAATTACCATTTTCTACTAAAGCCAATCAATGAAATGGAAGTTGAACAATAGGATATATATATATATATATATATATATATATATATATATATATATATATATATATATATATATATATATATATATATTTATATATATATATATATATATATGTTTTTGTGTTCAATTTGAGCTTCAATCGTAAAATCGAAGTTGAATAGAAAAAACAAGCCCCGAAAAACTTATCAAAGTTCGATACACAAACACTCGAACAAAACCTTCTGTGCAATAATTTGTGCATTTCCAAGGTGTTTTAATTACTTCTTCGTTTTTAGAACTCGTGCCTTCACACTTCGGACGCGAACGTCGAACTATCTGAAAGCAAACCAAATTCGAATATTGCTTCAACGATCCCAGGGCATGCTTGAATGTAACAGGGAACGTGAAGTGACCACCCTGGGTACAATTCCGACATGTCGTCTCCACAACTCCAATATAATACAATCGTCAATACAATTCCACTTGGTAGGATCGTCTTTTCCATCTTTTTGAAGGATTTTTTTCCCAGCGCAATTTACGAGAACCACAATTCCTCCCACTGCCTGCAAATTCAGCTTCGACATCTTTATGGCGGAATATATTAACTATATATCCATTATATGTTCAACATATTCATAGTTCACACGAAATCCACAACAGGTACCGATATCAGTGTGGCTCAGGAACGAGGCCGGCAACGAACGTACAGTGCAATTGGTATTACCTGTACCTTTCTTCGGCCTCTCTCATCCACTTCTCCAGGATCGGCTTGATCTTTTGCGCACTCTTCGGCGTGATGTCCAGCTTCTCGAACCTGAAAATGGCGTTTCGGTCACGACACGCGCCCAGATAAGGGCCAGATGGGCTTGAGTCTCGAGGTCGGTACAGTCGATACAAGAGTTGATTGCGTTTTGACCAGATGGGAATTGTCACGAGAAAAACAAGGTTCTTTACGATCAATCTCAATCTCACCCGAGCAAAAGCACACTACGATGTAAGACAGACGACAAACGCTGGTCCACTGAGCCGAACATTCATCACATCCAACTTCCCTCGTACAACGTAGATATCATATCAGTGCAGACCGCATCTTGCCTGCTGCACCCAGGTCCACAACATGTCTAGGTAGAAGGGCTCAACAAAGTATTTTTCCCGGTACTTACTGACAAGTTTTGTTTGTATTCAGACAATTCAGGACCGGAAGCAAATTACACACCGCTTTATTTTCTGTGAAAAATTAATAAAACCACGCGGAAACAACCGCGGTGTGTCAAGGAACATACCGACCTCTGTGTGTCCTTTCAAAACAGAAAACCCACATGATGGGCATTAAAAATACACCGAAAACACGATTCAAAAGCAAAAAAATCTGTTGTAAATTTGTCCTTTCAGATTTTGAACACGCTAATGTTTTAAGTAGACGACGGCGCGTCGAGTAATGCGACTCCCAACTATGTGGGAAGACAGGGAGAGGAGATATCGTCAATAAACGCACACAGTCACGCAAGACGTCTATTTTTGAAAACGAAATACATTAATCAGTCGACTGACCAATGCACGCCTGTCATCACCGAACAAGTTTTAAACGCCACAAAAGTGGCACGGTACAGGAATCAAGTTGCTAACTCTTCCCAATTGAAAGTTACTAAGCGGTGAAAGACGTTGAAGTGGAGTGGTCGTGTCGTGTCGCTCGTATTGTCCAGCTCACCCGCTATATGCGAACTTCACACAGACCCGCTGAGCTTACCCCCGCTTGTAAGAAAACGCCAACTGGCATTACCGGCATCCCTGCATTACGATACGGTACTGGTTTTTGCTCCGCGTGCAATAGCAAGACAAACGAATGACTTCTCTGAGCAGTCTGGTTGGGGGGAATTGTCACGCACAAACACCCGGTGCGACCCCATACTCGCTATTTCCAGTGAGAGCAAAACCACATTTACGGCTGGCACGACGGCACGCTCGCGTCGCCCCTGCCGTCACTTTCACCAACCCGATCAAATGACATTTAAATTGATTTCGCTAGTCATTCACACACAAGTTTGTGGTATCAATAGTCATTGTTATTGATAGCACAAACCGACGACAACAGGGGCCGGAGAGAAAATAAATAAAGCATGCGATTATATGTTGCCGAAAGAAACGCTGCCACCAGCGGTCGCCGGCTCAAAAGTATTTTATATTATAATGCAGTGCATATTTAACTTTACGTTTTCAGATAATAATTGTCAATGTTGCTCAATTGCAGCACTTTCGTGTGAGCGCTGTAAAGCCTTTGGCTGCAATAGCCTCGTTCTGTCATTGCGCTTGAGCCAAACCAATCAAAGCCTTTACTCACTCACGCCTGCGAGTGGATTGGCGGCGACGGAGGTTCATCTGCGAACAATCGCCATTGCGCCAGAGCCATCTTTCAGAACGGCGGGCAGCCAGCTGAGACATCTGTCCCACAGACGTGAGGCAGAGACGTGACGGGGCCACTGGCCGTGTGCGTGACAACTCACCTGCAGATGGCCGACGTGAGGCAGAGATGGGACGGGGCCACTGGCTGTGTGCGTGACAACTCACCTGCAGATGGCCGACGTGAGGCAGAGATGTGACGGGGCCAGTGGCTGTGTGCGTGACAACTCACCTGCAGATGGCCGACGTGAGGCAGAGACGTGACGGGGCCAGTGGCTGTGTGCGTGACAACTCACCTGCAGATGGTCGACGTGAGGCAGAGACGTGACGGGGCCAGTGGCTGTGTGCGTGACAACTCACCTGCAGATGGCCGACGTGAGGCAGAGACGTGACGGGGCCACTGGCTGTGTGCCCGACAACTCACCTGCAGATGGCCGACGTGAGGCAGAGATGTGACTGGCCACTGGCTATGTGCGTGACAACTCACCTGCAGATGGTCGACGTGAGACCGCTGTGACGGGGCCGCTGGTTGTGTGCGTGACAACTCACCTGCAGATGGCCAACGTGAGGCAGATACGTGACGGGGCCACTGGCCGTGTGCCCGACAACTCACCTGCAGATGGCCGACTGACTGTAGGCAGGCCCCATGCAGACACTGAGCGCCTGGCCCACCTGTACACATGGGCACATGTCAGGTTGGGTCGTCGCAAGTCAACACGTGGCTGCTGGCAATTGCACGACACGGAACCGGGACATAGGCCGCCGAATGCCTATACAGGCCAACCCAGGTGAGTCAAGGATTGCTCTGGCTTCGCGTCGGACCGCGTGCCGCTCGGTGCACCCCCGCTCCGCCGCTCGGCGTGTCCACCTGGCTGACCCGACAGAGGACCGGCGGCCATTGTCACGTGACTGACACCTGTGGTTCGGCCGTCACGTCTGGAGAACGCGTGTTCCCCCAGAGGTTTGGTTATTGGATGGTTGACGACGCACTTTATGCACAATCACGGCTAACGGCGCCGCCCACGCTGTTCCGCCGGTGGGCTGTGGGTTCCCCAGGGGCGGGGGCGAGACTCCAGAGGGAGGGTGCCCGCTTCACAACCGAAACGTTGCGAGTTCGAGTCCCACCTGTCGCCACTCCTCGCCGGCAACTGATCGGCGGGAGATTGACGTCGCCATACGACCCAAACGGTCGACGCGACCTAAAACCAACAAACCGATACCCACCGCCTTCCCAGAGAGGCTGCGGTCTCGGTCGGAGCACACCACGGCGCGGTGTTCGTGTTTCGTGGTGCTTCAGAGCGCGCCGACTACTTGGGTGTTCGTGTTTCGTGCTTTGAGCCAATACAGCCTTGGTGACGGGGTCAACGAATCTTGGCGAGCGACCATTTTCCAAGAGGACAAGACAGGACCACCGAGGGTCACCGGACCTAACTGTTGTGTTCCAGGGAAGTGCCATAAGCTGCTTGATCATGGTGCATGGAACGCCTGAAAAGCTTGAGTCGGCCGGGGACAGTTCTGATAATTCAGCCATATTTCCATTCTATTCATTAGCAAATGACATCCGATCTGGTAGCAAGAAAAAGGCTGTACTTTTACAGCTGGACGGTAATCGTTAGTTATTTATTAGGTAGTCGTTAGTTAGTTATTAGGGCTTTAGGGCGCATCGACTACATTGGTCATGTAGCGCCCATCTGTACGGTAATCAGCGTTTAACAAAACAAAACAAGGATTTGATCAGCCCAGTCACATTTGGCAGAGGCATCCGTCGAGGTCAGTCAAGCAAAGTTGCATGACCACAGCTAGTGGAGATTGTAGAGCGAGCCGCTTTTTCTCAACAGATGGAGAGTCAGTTGAGTATTACTCCGCGGATTCGAATATGAGTGTCAGGAGCGCAAATTTTGCTGGCTGTTCGGACACTCCCCGTGGTATCAGCTGGCCAGAGGGCTCGGCAGCTCAGGATACTACAACGAGCTGCTTTGTATGACATTACTCACGTTTGAATCCGCGTCTAGGCATACACGTGCATTTGAAGCTATGTCCAATAAGTCCTTAATTCTAGCGGTTCAGCCTTAATTATAGCGGTTCGGAGGTTCACGAAGCTAAGCGTGAAGACACGATAGTCAGAAGGGAGCCTGTTCCCGTTGTGGGAAGTCTGGTCAGTTCACAATGGTGACACCCGCTGCCACACGGGAGCTGCTTGCAACAAGTGTCACAAAACGGCTCATTTGGGAGTCATGTGTCGCAAAGGCTCCAAAGCACGGGCGCATCAGACATGGCACGAGAACAGAATGACACCGATCGGAAGCGTGTAATGCACAGGATTTCCGGGGAGAGTTGGGGCGCCAACAGTCGTGCGGCGGAGGGGCGGTCGCAGTTGCAGTCACGGGATGTCACCAGCTTGGACAACGACAAGGTACTGCAAACGCGTAAAGTGGGAAGAGGTAAGTTGCTACTGTTACCACTGTCACCATCACCATGGAGTTGGGTGCGGGATGTGTTTGTGGCGGAGTGGAGGGATTACCAATCACCATGGAGTTGGATGCGGGATGTGTTTGTGGCGGAGTGTTACTTTAGGGTGCGGACTACTTGAGCCATTGGCGCTCAGGATGCGGGAGCGCAGATCACCGCTCTGCCCCAACACACTCACTACCAGCTGTTTTCCGATACTCATTTGAATGGCACGGACACAAATACGCGCCAGTACGCCGGAATTCCGCCCGCGCTAAACGGCGAAGTGCCGGCTACTGTCGAACACCCTGGTTAGCATTTACAGGACGACGTTTCGGTCATGGACGCGAAGAGCCGGCATGAGTTGCTGGGTATGGACTGGACGTTGGATGTTTACCTCAACTGGAACGAGATATTCTACGGCAAGTCGGGAAAGGGAAGCTGTTCTTCGCACGAGATGTTCCTGTCGGAATCTCGGCACAAGTACATGGAGCTTGCGACGACGCCGGTCACAGCCGTCCCGGATCTAAAACGGCGATAGGACGGCCTGTTTCTTCGCTTCGCCAGATGACTTGAATACTAAGATACCGGATGTTGGTGTTCTTGTGCCCCATGTCATGCAACACTAATGTCATTCCAGACCTCTCCCAGGTCTGGCTCCTGCGGAAGTGGCAAGGGTTTTATGATTTGTATTTGATCATAATTTATGGTTATGATTTCTTTTATGATTTGAGTCAGTCACCTATTTTTCTTCCCTCCCACTCATCGCGATGCTCCACCTCGCTACTTCGGGGAGAGGGACCTGTACTCCGCAGACGGGAGGACGCCAGCCGCCTGATGAGCTATACGGGGCAAGCGATGTCGTCACGAGTTCAGGAGAGAGGCTCACCATCCTGAACACGTTCCAGCGCCGCCCGCCCCTCGTGCCTTTGTCAGACTGCGACTGGGCCACGCACCTGTGTCTGTGTCAGACCCAGGCTGAGTCGGCGCATCTTGAAGGCACGAGCGAACTCTTTCACCTCCTCCAGGTCGATGCCGTCCACCACATTGGCCGTCACCTGGTTTATGGTGGGCTGATCTGCAGATCAGGTCAGGTCAGGTCATGTTATGTTATTCGGTGAGCGCTACAAGTCCATGTAGGCGTCTGGCGAGCGTGAATGCACGATGCTCCAGCATCAAAATGTCTGGAGAAGATGTGAGACTTAGTGACGGCAGGATGAAGACCAGAACACTAGAGAGACGGAGCACCAGTAATGACTGTTTCTGTCGTCACTGCGTTACTGATGCTCATCAATAATGCCAGTCACATCCGCCAGAGAAAGCGGTTAAATGTGGATTAACCGGCCATATGCGAAATTCAGCCTTAGGAAATGGACACAAACTTGCTTAGACCGATATCTATTTTCGGAAGGAAACTCGTCCCTTCCGCTTCACCGCGTTAACAGTGGCGGTACGTCCGTGGGTGCGCGCGCATTCGCGCGCGTGCGTGCGTGCGTTTGCGCGTGTGTCAAGTTAATCCATACGACATTTATCATTCCGAAGCCGTTGGCGATAATTATGTGAGACTTAGTACACTTCCCCATAAATAACGAGCACCCCTACCTTCGATATCAGTTTCGGCTCAGAATATCAGGGTCAGGTTAGGTCAGGTGAAGCCTTCGTGCCGAGGTGGACTCGACTTACCTTGAACTATTTACCGAGGTCTAATGCAGCCAGACATGACCACAACTGGAATGCGTGCACAAAATGATAATACAAATACAAAAAAAAACGCTAAAATAACCTCAACTTGTGGCATGGTCCACGCATAAATGTCTACAAACACGGTTTCACGTGCATAATTTTGCTGTCAAGTGCGATATTAAAACGGAAAGATACAGGTGCGAGTCAATATCGGTCATATTGTCATAGGTCAGTACTGTGTGGGCCGGTGTGTCAGTACTCAGTAGACCCCGGTAGGTCAGTACTGTGTGGACCGGTGTGTCAGTACTCAGTAGACCCCGGTAGGTCAGTACTGTGTGGACCGGTGTGTCAGTACTCAGTAGACTCCGGTAGGTCAGTACTGTGTGGACCGGTGTGTCAGTACTCAGTAGACTCTGGTAGGTCGTTACTGCGTGGACCGGTGTGTCAGTACTCAGTAGACCCCGGTAGGTCAGTACTGCGTGGATCGCTATGTCAGTACTCAGTAGATCCCAGTGTGTCAGTACTGTGTGGACCGGTGTGTCAGTACTCAGTAGACCCCGGTAGGTCAGTACTGCGTGGATCGGTATGTCAGTACTCAGTAGACCCCGGTGTGTCAGTACTGCGTGGATCGCTATGTCAGTACTCAGTAGATCCCAGTGTGTCAGTACTGTGTGGACCGGTGTGTCAGTACTCAGTAGACTCCGGTAGGTCAGTACTGCGTGGATCGGTATGTCAGTACTCAGTAGACCCCGCCAGGTCAGTACAGTGTGGACCGGTGTGTCAGTACTCAGTAAACCCCGCCAGGTCAGTACAGTGTGGACCGGTGCTGCGCCACCGCTGGCTTATGCCGGCCGCTGACTGCAGCACGGCGTGGGCTGACGCGGGTAAGGTCGACTCAGCGTAGGCGGGGTGGGGTGGTCAGAGTTCAGCCGTCTGGTGTTGACCATGGGCCACGGCCGTCTGGCGGGGCGCAGCGCGGGCGGGCCGGCCGGCCGGCCGCCTCGGCGCACCGCCCGGCGCTACTCACTGCCGGCGTCCTTGAACGGGTCGAGCGAGTCGGCCGAGTCGAGCGAGCTGCAGTCGTCGGCGGGCCAGACGGACGCGCGGTACGCCGGCGCCTGCACCAGCTGCGCCGGCGTCTGCGCCAGCTGCGCCACGGGTATCGCAGACGAGCGCGGCGCACTCGTGTCGTCGCCGATGGCAGCCGCCTGTGGTCGGGCACGGGTCAGACTGAAGCCTGTCGGGAGGACGTGGGTCTGGGTTGTGGCGTGTGGTCACGTGTAGGGCAGCCGCGGCACCGGTCAGACTGAAGCCTGTCGGGAGGACGTGTGGCTGGGTTGTGGCGTGTGGTCACGTGTAGGGCAGCCGCGGCACGGGTCAGACTGAAGCCTGTCGGGAGGACGTGGGGCTGGGTTGTGGCGTGTGGTCACGTGTAGGGCAGCCGCGGCACGGGTCAGACTGAAGCCTGTCGGGAGGACGTGGGCGGTGTGGTCGTGTAGGGCAGCCGGGCAGGTCAGCGGCCCGGGTTGTGGCGTGTGGTCACGTGTAGGGCAGCCGCGGCACGGGTCAGACTGAAGCCTGTCGGGAGGACGTGGGCCCGGGTTGTGGCGTGTGGTCACGTGTAGGGCAGCCGCGGCACGGGCCAGACTGAAGCCTGTCGGGAGGACGTGGGGCTGGGTTGTGGCGTGTGGTCACGTGTAGGGCAGCCGCGGCACGGATCAGACTGAAGCCTGTCGGGAGGACGTGGGGCTGGGTTGTGGCGTGTGGTCACGTGTAGGGCAGCTAGCACCACACTGAAACGTCATGGGAGACAGCCCACCGGAGCACCGGCAGTTGGACAGTGGACACTCACAAACAAACGACACTTTTTAGACTGCTTCTGTTGTCTAAAAAGTGTAAAAAGTGTTCTCGTATTTAGAGAACTAAAAGTTCTCTAAATAGGAACCAACGATCCTGCGACCAGAAGTCAAATACATCACCAATACAGCTATCGCGTTCCAACAATAGTGACACATGCGATCGATTAGAAAATTCTAACCTGGCTCCAGAAGCACAAATACTAGCCATGGACGATTCAACACAGCTGTCTTTTCCTTTCGCTCAATGACTGCATTTGTGTGACAGTGACCGGCCACTAACCAGCCCTGGCCCATAGTCTGGTCTAATCTCCTGGTCTAATCCACACAATCCGATTTATAGTCAACCCACCATCCGACTTATAGTCTAACTCACAATCCGACGTATAGTCTAACCCACACTCCGACTTAGCCTAACCCACAGTCTCACCATAATTTGGCCCACAGCCTGGCTCATAACCTGACACACAGTTCACCCAGCTTGACCAACAGCCGGGCCTGCAAGCTGCCCCCGTTTGACCCACAGTCTCCACCAATGCCTGGCCCATAGTCCGGCCAACACTCTGACCTAGTCTGACCCACACTCTACCCACAGCCTGCCTCCCAACCAGTCCAGCCCCAACCCCGCCCCACCCGACGTGCCCGGCACTCACGAAGGTGAGGGGCGTCGCCGCCGGCGTCAGCCCGGCCAGCGGCGAGTGGAGAGCGGTGAGCGCGTGTGTGGAGGCCGCCGTTGGCGCGGGCGGCACCACCAGGGCCTGCAGGTTGGCCGGCGTGGCGGCGAACACGTGGCCGCCGCTCAGACAGAGCTGGGCCAGCCCGCCGCCGGCCACCTGGCTGGCCGGGATTGTGATGATGGGCTGCACCGTCACACCTGAGGCAGAGGAGACCGTCACACCTGGCTGGCCGGGATTGTGATGATGGGCTGCACCGTCACACCTGGGGCAGAGGAGACCGTCACACCTGACTGGCCGGGATTGTGATGATGGGCTGCACCGTCACACCTGGGGCAGAGGAGACCGTCACACCTGGCTGGCCGGGATTGTGATGATGGGCTGCACCGTCACACCTGGGGCAGAGGAGACCGTCACACCTGGCTGGCCGGGATTGTGATGATGGGCTGCACCTGGGGCAGAGCAGGCAGTCATACCTGACATACAGGGGAGCGTCATAGCTGGTACAGAGGGGACTGTCGCACCTGAGGAAGAGTAGACCGTCACACCTGAAGGAGGGGAGACCATCACACCTGGCACACAGGAGAGACAGTCACACTTAACACGCAGGGGAGCGTCATAGCTGGCAACGATGGGACCAAAGAGGACCGGTACAAATTAGAAAGAGGGGCCCGTCATATCTGGTACAGATGGGACCATCACAACGAAAACAATTGGGTTGGTTAGAGGCGCAGGGACGTATCAACACAACGGACGCAAGGGGAGGCATCCTTAGTTGGCTTGAAAGACTCATCGAAATCAGCATCGCTACATCGTTAACATGAACGTGATGGGGAAAAACCAGTGGTATTGGTGAGGAAGTGACATCGTGAAGGCACTCTCATATTGATAATGCGGTGGCGGTAGGACGACATTGATCAGACAGTGGCGGCAGGACGGTATTGGTCAGTAAGTGGCTGTAGGACGGCACTGATCAAGTAGCCCACGTATTGACAATAGGCAGGGGATCGAGTTGACTGACATTGCAATACGGACGGTCTATGGCATACATCCAGTCAACATTGACTACGTGGTGACGCCGGCTTCATTATGCAGTAGCGGAAGCAGTGCATTGACGGCGTAGTGGCAGGCGGACGGAGGGTATGACCATGTAGGCTGGTAAACGGCTGGACACCATCCTAGAACACAACTGTCACCCACCCTGGTGTGTGACGGGGAAGAAGGTCGGTTACCGGAGGGATCAAACATCATCAATCGCATCAAGCTGGAGGAAACCAGGCGACATTGCCAGTTATCAACACAATAAAGCCGAACCACACAGGGAGGACAAAGGATGTTGGCGAACCTCAGATGCCACCACATTCACCCAAGGTCCGCATAGCACGCGCAGCGGCAGAGTCCGGTGGGGCAAGCATTGGGCACCCTTTCTGCCGGAAATTGGCGGGAACTAGACGCCGGGAGGCTGCCGGTGGCGTGCCACAATGCGCAATACCAGCACATGTGCCACCACTCACGCCTTCCGTCGAACACAAGTGGAGACTACTACCGAGGCAGTGCCGCGATGAAGCTGGTAAAAACAACAGCTTCAAGGATTAGGTCTAAATTTGAGAGGGTAGCAAGGTTTGGACCACGGAAATCCCGACGTTCTTCGTGTATTAAAGGTGTGATGTTTCAGCCGGTCCGGACCATACGAAGGTGCACTTTGTTGTCGCGTGTCCACAACATTACGGTACCTCGAACTCTGCCCGCGCTCGTAAGCAGTACCTGATCACCAGATGTAGACACCGGATGTTGTACATCCGCACACGCCATTTATGGCCGAAATATGCACGTAGAGGGATGCAAGCAGCGCGTACCTAGAGTAGCTGATATCCCAGGTCGGGAACGGAGGATTGGGTACGATGAGCAACAATAAAACAAACCATATGCAAGTATCATGGACGACCACAACCAGCCCAACTGCTCCTTAATCTTCTTCATGATCGCTAACTTGTGAACTTGCTTTACCTCGATATGCACAGTAAGGTATACCGATTAACTATACGAACCATCTTCTCATCACAATACGCCATGGGATCGACACAACAGACATGGAGATGGAATTTCGCGCCACTCCAGACATCCCCAACGCTCCGCGTGTCACCACTTGACTTTCGCCGATTCAAATTCCCTGGAGCTAGGGCACTGTTGTTATGAAGAAGACCGTGCCTGTCAACCGATCCTCCCACTACACGCTGCCTACACCAGCCCAGCGCGCCCCCAGCTGGGGAGAAATGCCACCCACCAACGGCCGCCATTCTCAGAACACCGACAATAGCGTGTAAAACTGCACGGTCGGCTGATCCGGTATGCAGATCAGACGCAGCCAGCGGCCGATACTGAACTCACAGTGCAGTGCCAGATTTCACTGCCGAGTTACCGTGGTAGGTCGGGGTGGCCAGCTGGTTAGCTACCAATGGAGAATGGGATGGCCAGCTGGGAAGTTACCGTGTGAGGTCGGGATGGCCAGCTGGGCAGTTACCGTGTGAGGTCGGGATGGCCAGCTGGGCAGTTACCGTGTGAGGTCGGGATGAGCAGCTGGGCGCCCTGAATTCCTTGAGCCAGCTGCCCGCCGGCCAGGATCAGCTGAGGAACGGCTGTCACCGTCTGTGGCAGCAGCTGCGGCTGCGCCTGCTGCACCACAGCGCCAGCTGCGGCTGCCTGCAGCCCAGCCAGCTGCGCCTGGATGGCCACCAGCTGCTGCAGCTCCTGCAGCGTCATACCGAGCTGGGCTGGCCGGCCGGGCTGTAACACATCTGACGAGCACGCCACACATGTCACATCACCTCACGCAGTAGGCGCAGGTCAAACACGACCGCGGCGGTACCACTTACGCCACCCTACACTCCACACACGTCACTCACACATCCGGCACACACGTCACGTCACGCAGTAGGCACAGGTCAAACACGACCACGGCAATACCACTTACCCCACCCAACACTCCACACACGTCCGGTACACACGTCACCTCACGCATCAGGTACAGGTTAAACACGACCACGGCGATACCATTTACATCACTACACACTCCACACATGTCACATCACACACGACACATCACACATCAGGCACCCGATAAACACGATCCCGACGGTACCACTTACACCACCTCACACGTCACATCACACATCACACACCGCACAAACACTACCCCAGCGGTGCCACCTACACCACCTCGCACCCCGCTCACCAGGAATTTCCCACGTTCCTGCCCATCAGACACCCAACCCACCAACTACGGCCCCAGCCGACCTCTTACATGACACGTAAACTGAGACGGCTCTGAGTGAGAGGAGGAGGAGGAAGAGGAGGAGGAGGAGGAGGACGAGGAGGAGGAGGACGATGACGATGACGATGACGATGACGATGACGATGACGATGACGATGACGATGACGATGATGAGGAGACGATGACGATGACGATGACGATGACGATGACGATGACGATGACGATGACGATGACGATGACGATGACGATGACGATGACGATGACGATGACGATGACGATGACGATGACGATGACGATGACGATGACGATGATGAGGAGGAGGAGGAGGAGGAGGAGGAGGGACGAGGAGGAGGAGGAGGGACGAGGAGGAGGATGAGGAGGATGAGGATGAGGATGAGGAGGAGGAGGAGGAGGATGATGATGATGATGAGGAGGAGGAGGAGGAGAGGAGGAGGAGGAGGAGGAGGATGATGATGATGATGATGATGATGATGATGATGATGATGATGATGATGATGATGAGGAGGAGGAGGAGGAGGGAGAAGGCGGTGGCCACGTACTTTGCTCGGCTCTGTGCCGCTCCTCCTGGTGTCCGTGCAGCCAGGCGGCATCGTCAGCGACAGGTTGTTGCGCGGTGTATTCCTGCCGGCCGCCCAACCACGTCAGTCGACAACCACTGCAGACACACGCCACACCTCGTCACAAACGACCGACACTCCGACATCGGGGCGGTGGTTAATGGTTTTACGACACGTCGACCGTTGAGTCATGTAGCGTCGCCAATCTCTCACGCCGATTGGTCGCGGGCGAAGAGTAGCGACAGGCGAGCAGCAGCGACACTCTAACACCGGGACAGCAGCGACACTGACACCAGAGCAGCAGCGACACTCCGACACCGGGGAAGCAGCGACACTCTGATACTTGGGCAGCAGCGACACTGACACCAGAGCAGCAGCGACACTCCGACACCGGGGAAGCAGCGACACTCTGATACTTGGGCAGCAGCGACACTCTGACACCGGAACAGCAGCGACACTCTGACACTGGGGAAGCAGCGACACTGACATCGAGGCAGCAGCTGACATTCTAACACTTGGGCAGCAGCTGACACTGACACCGGGGCAGCACCGACATTACAACACCAGGGCAGCGGCGACACCGACATCGAGGCAGCAGCTGACACTCTGACATCAAGGCAGCAGCTGACACTCTGAGATCGAGGCAGCAGCTGACACTCTGACATCGAGGCAGCAGCTGACACTCTGACACCAGAGCAGCAGCTGACATTCTAACACCTGGGCGGCAGCTGACAGTGACACCGGGGCAGCACCAACACTACGACACCAGGGCAGCGGCGACACTCTGACACCGGGGCAGCAGCTGACACCGAAGAGAAGGCTGGCCGTCCAGATGCATGGTGATGCAGTCGCCTCGTCCCACCATGCCTGTGGCGCTGTCAGAGCCTCGGCTCCTGAAATGACCCGCCCATACCGAATACCTCACACCTGCCACCACTCCTGGCCTCTGTCCTGACCTCTAACCCAACCTTCGACCTGACCTCTCGTGACGTCCGCCCTGGCTTCTGGCCCGATATTCCCTGATTTCTGTCCCGACTTCCGACCTGACATTTACTGAGCTGTGCCGTGACGTCCACCCTGCCCTGATATTCCCCGATTTCCGTCCTGCCTCCTGCCCTGACATCTCCCGACCTCCCCCGAGTTCTGTCCTGACCTCCAACCCGACCTCTCGTGGCGCCCGTCCTGACCTCTACCCTGACATTCATGGATTTCCGACCCGACACCTGTGCTGACATTGCCTGACCTCCAGCACTGTCTGCTGCCAGGTGGGCGCCGTAAGACAATGGCCGCAGGCGACGACGGTGGCCATTAACACGGTGCCACATTAGTCGCGTCACGTGTTCGCCGCCGACACGGATCGATGCAGCAACGCCACGGACCGACACAGGTCGACGCCAGTTCCGGCCGCTAAGTGTCACCTGTCCCACCGTCGGTGTCGCTGTCCCGCCGTCGGTCAGCACGCCGCATCGGTCCGGACGCCATCCGAACCAGTGTTTGTTTGCATTATTGAGCGGTCCATGCGCAGTGGAATAAACCCGACGGGAAACAGTACTTGGTATCGCCGGCCGACGGTCACCAGACGGCAGGGGAGAACAGCCTCGGGCTCTTTTGCGACGCATTCGACTGCTAGCGCACATAGCGTCGCCAACCCCTCACGCCGATTGGTCGCCGGTGGATTCGGTAATCGCGTCGGTCGTGGGACTCGAACCGACGATTCTGCGATCGAGAGACGAACGACCGACAAACCAGGGCTGGACAAATAGGCTGCTCCTGCGTGGTTGGCATCCAGAACATTATCCTCTCCAGAAAACTATCATCTCCTTTTCTCATTTGGAAGTTGAATGATGCTGTTTTACAATGAACTGATTTGCGACAGGGTGCTCAAGGCGCATTGAAAGGCACATATTAAGATTCTGATGTTGCATGTTTGAAGACAAATATCCTATCTGTGTTCGATTAACCCCAAAATTTCCACTCCACATCCAGGATTACAAAGCACAAATCCAACCCTGCGACAGACTGAGCCACCGCGACTCCAAATAGGTAGGGAAGGGGAGAGGAGCGAGGCGGTGTAACATTACAACGCGAGATCAAGTTGCGCCCAGCGACCCAGGAGGCGATATTGCACGCCTGGAACTTCCACAACACATGTTGATACCGACACCGGACGGTCAGAGACACAGCGTGCAACGAAGCGAATCGTGCCTGCCATCGTGTATACCAGCCTCTGCTCGGGGTTGGGGTGGGGGCGGCGGCGGCAACATATGAAGGCGTTGTGTTTCAATGGATAGCGAATCGTGCCAATCGTACACACCACCCTCTGCTCGGGGGATCCGGCAACCCGTGAAGGCGTTGGTTGTGTTTCAATGGACAAGGTATTGGCTGGCACCGTGGGGACGGCATGTGGTGAGAGTTCGGCACGTCCATGCGGCTTCAGGCATGTCGGTCCTGGGCCAGGTCCACGTTTGCTTGGAACATCCGGGCTCCGTCAGGCATGTCGGTCTGACGATTCGACGCGACCAAGAAGAACCTTGGGCTCTTTTACGACGCATTCAACCGCTAGGTCACATATCGTCGCCAACCTCTCACGCCGATTTGTCGCGGGTGGACCCGGTAAATGCCGTCGGTTGTGAGATTCGAACCCACAATCTTGCGATCAAGAGTCCGACGCTCTACGAACTGAGCTACCGCGGCCCCCGATTCGACGCGACCACACCTTTTGGTGCTACTGCTCTACTTAGCTTTTCTTTACGACGAATGACTGTCGATCTGGACCGATTTCCGGGAAAATCGTGGATATCACGTCATATCTAGAGGCATATTGGGAGATATTCTTCGTGTTCCAAGCATATAAATTCTTAATGTATTCGATGATTACACATACCTGAGTTTTTTTTAGGTGATTACAAACAACCTGGTCATGACGCCAAAACCAATAAAAAAACTGGCTGCATTCGTGATTATTCTTTACTATATACGGTTGGGTGATTTTATGCTTTAGAACGCTTAATGCACATGGCTTACTCTGATAAAAATTGTGCTGAAGTTCCACTGAATCTTTACCGAACGGAATCTTGGAAGCATCCATCGCAAACGCAGCAGTACAAGGTTTGTCCGCAGCAGCATTATCTTCTCCCAGTGCACTGCTGAGAAACCACACTGGTGAAGAGCCGACACACCTTGTCCAGGCAGTTGGAATAGTCACCGAACATATCGGGGACCCCCCCCCGCATGAGTAATGTGCTCTCCCTGCTCGCCACACCCATGGTGATAATACACAGTGAACGGCGCGTCACCGCGCGGGCATGCCGGTCTTGCCCGGCTACCGGGAAGGTGCCGATGAGTAGCGGCGTGCCGACTACCCACGGACGCACCAGCCCAGACCAGCCAGCCCCGCACGGCACCGCAACAGAGCCCGACCGCAGATCCGCCGCCGCCGCCGCCGCCGACGACGACTGACAGACACCGTCACAGACGTGCCTGCGGCGTCTCCGTCCGCTTCCCAGCCACATGTGCGTGTGCGTGTCACGTGAAGCGGGTGACTACGTCCGCTGTTGCCGTGATGGTGGTGGTCCCTCACTAGGCGGATCCCACTGTTGCCGCCAAGCTTCAGTACGGTATGTTGGTGGTCTCTCACTAGGCGGATTTCACTGTTGCTGCCAAGCTTCAGTACGGTATGGCAGTGGTCTCTCACTAGGCGGATCCCACTGTTGCCGCCAAGTTTCAATGCGGTATGGCGGTAGTCTCTCACTAGGCGGATCTCACTGTTGCCGTCAAGCTTCAGTACGGTATGTTGGTGGTCTCTCACTAGGCGGATGCCCCTGCTGCCGCCAAGCTTCCGTACGGTATGGCGGTGGTCTCTCACTAGGCGGATCAGGGAATCTGTTGCTTCTCGCGCTAAATTGAAGGACGCCAGGACATTTAACCTTCGCAGCGCGACACAATTTCCTACCCCTCGCAGTGCGGGGGATTTTGACCCCCGACCGGACTAACTTTTCTGAGTTGCATGTAGCAATGAGGTAAACAGGACGACGTAGCTCTATCCTTGAACTTCCAGAGCCGAGAGCAGAGTTGGAAGCGATATCTTAAACGGTTTTGGAATTAACTTAGAAAAAGGCTTAATGGGTGGGGGTGGGGTGGGGTGGGTGGGGGGAAATTGATTCCCATATTTCGAGGGCCAAAGCACACGGTAGCATGTGCTTCAGACTGAGCGTCACCTGCGGCTCGCCCCCTCCCCCAATTATACCGTGCACACTTCACAGGTTGTACTGCGCTGCAGAGGCACACCGGAGTGACCGTTATCATGGCTAGGCCGATAGCCGTTATCAGACAACTGCAACACGGGCACTGGCAGTGGGCTCCATACTGACACAACACGGGCACTGGCAGTGGGCTCCATACTGACAAAACACGGTCACTGTCAGTGGGCTCCATACTGACACAACACGGGCACTGGCAGTGGGCTCCATGCTGACACAACACGGTCACTGTCAGTGGGCTCCATACTGACACAACACGGGCACTGGCAGTGGGCTCCATATTGACACAACACGGTCACTGTCAGTCGGCTCCATACTGACACAACATGGGCACTGGCAGTGGGCTCCATACTGACATAACACGGGCACTGGCAGTGGGCTCCATACTGACACAACACGGTCACTGTCAGTGGGCTCCATACTGACACAACACGGGCACTGGCAGTGGGCTCCATACTGACACAACACGGTCACTGTCAGTGGGCTCCATACTGACACAACACGGGCACTGGCAGTGGGCTCCATATTGACACAACACGGTCACTGTCAGTGGGCTCCATACTGACACAACACGGGCACTGGCAGTGGGCTCCATACTGACACAACACGGTCACTGTCAGTGGGCTCCATACTGACATAACACGGTCACTGCCAGTGGGCTCCATACTGACACAACACGGTCACTGTCAGTGGGCTCCATACTGACACAACACGGGCACTGGCAGTGGGCTCCATATTGACACAACACGGGCACTGTCAGTGGGCTCCATACTGACACAACACGGGCACGGCCAGCGGGCTCCATATTGACACAACACGGGCACGGCCAGCGGGCTCCGTACTGCCAATAAGGGCACGGACAGTGGGCTCCATACTGACACAACATGGGCACGGTTAGTGGGCTGGTTATTGGTTTTTACGACACGTCGACCGTTGAGTCATATAGCGTCGCCAATCTCTCACGCCGATTGGTCGCGGGCGAAGAGTAGCGACAGGTGAGATTCGAACCCACAATCTTTCGATTGCGAGACGAGCATCTTACCCCTAGACCACTCGTCCCCTACGGTCAGTGGGCTCCATACTGATACAACACGGGCACGGTCAGTGGGCTCTATACTGACACAGTCCTAGGGAGGAGCGACACGCCTCCCTCCGGCTGGTGACTGAAGGCTCAGCCTGGGAGCGGGCAGCTCCATATTGACCAGCCTGGGAGCGGGCAGCTCCATATTGACCAGCCTGGAAGCGGGCTGCTCCATATTGACCAGCCTGGGAGCGGGCAGCTCCATATTGACCAGCCTGGGAGCGGGCAGCTCCACATTGACCAGCCTGGGAGCGGGCAGCTCCATATTGACCGGCCGGGGAGCGGGCAGCTCCATATTGACCAGCCTGGGAGCGGGCAGCTCCATATCGACCGGCCGGGGAGCGGGCAGCTCCATATTGACCGGCCGGGGAGCGGGCAGCTCCATATTGACCAGCCTGGGGAGCGGGCAGCTCCATATTGACCAGCCGGGGAGCGGGCAGCTCCATATTGACCAGCCGGGGAGCGGGCAGCTCCACATTGACCGGCCGGGGAGCGGGCAGTCCCGAAACACCATCCACCCACGGGCACGCGTCAGTGCAGTTGCCTGCCTTTTCAGCCGACACATGCGGCCCACACCACATTTGACATTTCAGCACATTTCAGGCCGCCGCACATTCAGGTTATTGGCCCCTGCATCCAGCCCATTCCTACAGCGACAGCACTATTTGTTCGCCACCTTTGTGCCCTTCCAGCGATAGTCCCGTTTACTCCACACGAATCCAAACACGCTCGACAACTCGATTCGATGTGCAGCGGCGTGCAAAGGGCTTCTTCACAGGCGGGGAGGGGTAATGTGCCTTCGTTGTCGATGCAGCGTCAGCGATTCCTGGCGTGAAAGCATAAGCTAGTGCGATGAACGGTATCCAGACGGGCATGGTTAAGGGGCGGGGCATCTGGAAATGTCTGCCTGCACGACCGGCGACGATACATTAGGTTTGAACATGCATACCAAATCCATATCAAGAGGGCAGCATCAAAACCACTGGTATATCTACAGATATCTTTATAGTATATATTCTACTGACTCGGTCTACCAACCTTTACCTACCCATATTTTTGAAAAGTCACAGGATTTCAACCACCATTTTTTTTCCTCAAAGGGGCTGATTTTTCAATTCAAACAGTTGGTGACAACATACTTTCTGTGGAGGGGGCCCAACATAAGACCATCGTTTCGAACTCACCGGAATTCAACACAACAATTCAACATCAACAATTCAACATATCCAAAGGAAT
Organism: Ashinkailepas kermadecensis; assembly: GCA_034440615.1. Taxonomy (NCBI): domain Eukaryota; kingdom Metazoa; phylum Arthropoda; class Thecostraca; family Neolepadidae; genus Ashinkailepas; species Ashinkailepas kermadecensis. The sequence goes on along the minus strand of JAOTOM010004533.1, from coordinate 78,008 downwards.
ATTTTCTTATATCTCTGGATAAGTCAGCTCCCACTGCCAAGCTTACACCAGTACAGATAACTTGACGTCCTCCGCAGAGTGAGTTGATACAGCAACGGCAGGATAGTAATGACATGTCTACCTGCAGTCGTTTGAAATAGACGAATAGTCCATTCATCCATCGAATAGTCCATTCCACGGTCCGCAGCTCATGAGGGACGTGGTGGTAGTGAAGAGGAGGGAGGCTACCTCATTGCACTCCTTTGGCAAGTCGCTGCTCATGAGCAAAGCTAGTGCAACCATCTGCGGCCACAACACACGTCGATTGGCCGTCGTTGCTGTACACATTCATAAAACACACAAACACACACCAGCACGCAACACATTCACGAATACGAATACGAATACGAAAACGAATACGAACACAAATACACGCAAATGGTGTGACTGACGGCCACTGGCGGATCCAGGGGGGGGGGGGGCATTCCGGCCATGGCCCCCCAAGCGCTTCAAGGGGGGCACAGTGTCTTTTGCCCCCCCCAAACCAACAAAAGTAAACTGAATTAAAATGCAGTAACCTTTGCTGAGGTAAAAAAATAGCGTTCCGGGTGAAATAATCTCCAATTTTAAAGGTATTTTGTTATAATTGTTTGGTCAGCCTCCCCCTCCCCCTCCCCCGGGAGGGGGAGGGGAGACTGACCCCGTAAACCGAAAGTTGGCCCCCCCCCCCAAACCGGTGGGCTAGATCCGCCAGTGCTGACGGCACAGTCGGGCACCACAAACCTTAGGTGCGGCACCACTTAGTAGCACGTGTCGCAACACAGTGCAAAACACACACGATGCACACTGCGTGCTGCCAACAAACAGGCCATGAGATAAGGAGCCTTATTAATTGTATTCATACAAATTTATTGTTAAATAGGATTTGGAATTGGCCTAAACGCCCAGACCCAGACCCAGAGTGACTGAGAAGCTACTATGATGAACGGCAACCAGCTCAAATATTGTATCTATATTATGAAGGGCGTAAACGCTCCCGTAAGCCCGTACAAATTTCTCCAATTCGTAGGGGGTCGGCGGAATTTAGAGCGGTTGAATGGCATTACGTTCCATATTCCTTACAGACATGCTGGAATTAAATGTGCAAATTGTTAGAACAAGACCACTATTCAGCTCAGTGTGGGTCTCCTTCCGACTTCTGAGCTGAATACAAGTGTGGGTCTCCTTCCGACTTCTGTTCCACAGAACTACACTAACGTGCAATGCCGTGAAGTATATCGTGGGGGGTAAATGATGGAAATGATGATGCTCTGTATCCTACATCTAGCATCAAAAACTCAAGACAACGGACTCAAAAACATCGGTCGAAGTACCGAGTCATGTATCCTCACAGTCGCCAGTTCCCTACTACATAATGCCACGCAGAGTAAACAGTGGGGGAAGTTACCTGTGGCTTTTGTAGATCTAGGGGGTCTTCCTGGCCCATCTCAGGCACGCCGCACACTGGCTCAGCCATAACCTGAAACACAACATCACATCTGGGTCACCATTTCCCCAGTCTCGACGATACTACCTCAGCTGGCCAAGAATCAACATTCTACGAATGAAGAGAATGCCAGTAACACCTGCGAACCGGGGAGGGCAGGAAACTCGAACCGGGGAGGGCAGGAAACTCGAACTGGCGTCGGGCAACATTAGCATTAGCACTAGCAACACCCACATCTTACATTCACAAGTATATAAAACATGGCAAAACTAAGCATGCCGTCGTGGCAATCATTCTCACGTGGCTCAAGAACAACACCCACGTAGGTGAGCGCCTCAAAATGAAGCAGACCCTAGCGGTTCCAAACTTCTCCGAACAGGTGGCTTCCAGGCAGGCGGTCATCGTCAGGCTTAGAAATCATGTTTCCACGGCCACCCCCATCTCGAGCCCTGGGAGTCCCTTGGCTTTGGCAGCAAAGTGACACGTTCGTTGGTGACATTACTCGCCCGCAAATACTACACGTATAAAGAACGAAACATCCGTGGATAAAAGTGGAGGAAGTGGAAAACGTGACGAATAGGAAGCAAGTAGCCAGACTGGCGCCGGTTAATTCAATTGCACGACTATCACAAAACAATGCTGCATGCATGCTTTTAGTGTGCGATCCCAGGGTGTGTGGCTGTGAAGCCTTCTGAGCTTTTCAACAACGCTTGCCGGGCCGGGCAGGCTGCGCAGATTAATCATGTATGCTAACTGACAAATCCTCACTCAGGCTCTGAAGCTTAATTACGGAAAACTTAATTATTTGGCAGAACTGTTGTGGTGAACCTGGCTGGCAGAATACGGGCATAACAAATGTCACATCCGCAGACAGGGCAGCTGATTGTAATGAACAGACACTATAACATCGGAAGGTAGAAACAACACAATCTAGCCTGTACCCGATATTGATACGGCTAGGAACATACTACAATCCTGTTAAAATGCGGCCAGAAAAGGGCTATAACCACACGACGATATTTGCGTGCACACCTATATATATCTGCATATATATATATATATATATATATATATATATATATATATATATATATATATATACCTATCCTAACCTAACCTAACCTTGCCTACCTACCTACCTACCTAACCTAGCATGCATATCGTTATGCATGTGTGCATTTTCATACACACATACGTACATACATGCGTGTTATATATACAACACGCATGTATGTACGTATGTATGTGTGTATGTAAATGCACGCATGCATAACGATAGACCAGCCTTGCCAAACGCTTTGGAAAGGCTTGGCAGTGATGCATCCTAGAAAGAAGACACGCTTGGGAGCCTTCCAAACCCGTCCGGGACAGTGCTGAGTACGACCTTCTCTTAGGCTCCTCACACCAGCCAGAATGCTGTGCACGCATTGAAACAATCCAAACTGGAACTAAATACACATTGAAACAAACTAAACTAAAACTAAATACACGTTGAAACAATCCAAACTGAAGCTAAATACACCTTGAAATAAACCAAACTGAATTTCCTTGAACATGTGTCTAAAGGCACCAATGGACAAGCATTATTTCATCATTCCATAATCTGCATTCGCAAAAGGATTTCACGCTGATCCTGCAATGAACAAAATACTAAACCCACACGTCCGTTGGATTGTCCTACTGAAACCACTAGCCAACAAGCATTTTGCTCTGATAACAGAAAGGAATTATGTTCTATCTATACGACTGCGGAGCACCCGGTTCACTGCCAAACAATTTGTTCTCTCTAAAAAAATAAAAAAAATACAACAACAAAAACGTCAGCATACGACAGCTTTTCGAGGTTGCTAAAGGCCGACCGGCTGCCCAGCCCTCTTTGCTCCACCACCCCCTCGGCTAGATCCACCAGTGCCTAGAACCACATCTGATTTTGATATGGCATTACTAAAACCAAGCGCTTAAGAGCTGAGTAAACTGCCTTCAGCGATGCCGGATCAGTATAGTGTTGATGGCTCCCTACAAAAATGAAATGTAAACCCAAACTAACTAATCGCCAAAGCACCCCGAAATTCAATACGACGCCACGATACGGCGTGCCACCCATGCTCTTCAGGATCGCAAACAAATTCAACACAAGGCGATTGTCACAGTTCCCAAATTTCTCCTCTGTGGGTCTGCCTCTGATTTGGTAGAACCAGAGGCATCAACATCTAAAACCAAGCGTACTAGAGCTAAATCAACCGTCCATCATAATATAACGACCAAGAACCGAGCCGGACCAATTCGATCTTAGCACCTACCCAACACATTCAACTGAACCAAACAATCACCAATAAATCACTCCAGAACTCCACATGCTAACTGCATGCACAGCGTGTGCTAGAGAGCAGGGCCTTAAACATAAATAACTCCTGTGATAATGCAAATTGAATGAGAAAGAGGGTAACAAAGGACTCGTTATTTCCTTATATTGCATTCCATACGTAAGGCGACAGCGATCAGTGGATATTATCCGCCAGACCAGGTGCTGCACATGCTGCCGTCGCGAGCTGCACAACACTCGGCTCGTCTGAGAGCTTGCTGTATAGCCCGGCGCACGTGCCCGACCTCACGTCCCCAGTAACGGATCGAACCCCCAACTTGAGTTCTTGAAGACTTTTCTGAGTCTTCATATACACGGCTCTTCAGGAATTTTATCCACAGGAAAATATCCGGCTCTTCAGGACGCTCGGATTTTCTCCATAGGAAAAAAGGTCGGGGCGTCAGGTCAAGAGAGTGGGCAGCATGCTCATCCGGGCTTTTCTGGAGATGAGGTTCCCTCCTTGGTGGCCTTGCAGTCACACTAGTAGTACCAGAGGTGAGAGATGTTGCACGAGTGGTCTACGAGGGGACGAGTGGTCTAGGGGTAAGATGCTCGTCTCGCAATCGGAAGATTGTGGGTTCGAATCTCACCTGTCGCTACTCTTCGCCCGCGACCAATCGGCGTGAGAGATTGGCGACGCTATATGACTCAACGGTCGACGTGTCGTAAAACCAATAACCAACCAACCAGAGATGTTGCACCTTCCTGCTGAAGTCATTGAGGCTGAGGCTGTTTGCACACTTGCGGCTCAGCGCCTGCCAGAATCGCTTATGTACCGTCACGTACCGAAACGAAGTCATTGTTGCAGTTGTAAGAAAAATGGCGTCTGGATTTTCTTTGAGTTGTCACCACCGAATTTGTGAGGAAAAATCTTACAGTTTTTGTTCGGGTTTCTGTACTTACAAATATACTTGTAATACTACTACAAATACTACCTACAATACTTATAATACTACGTACTACTTACAAATGTAATGAACAGCCAAATTCAACATATCAAGGATTGCCTTGCCTTTATGACCAGTACATAAATACCCAACGACACGTCGAGAACACTGGGGAAGACAGCCGAACATTCTCCGTAGGCTTTGCCCCGGCCACGTCATTGAACATGCTCCCATGAAGCTTCTTTTACCCACGCGTTAAACAATGGAAAAGTCACCAAGTTGAGGCTTCTTGGCTCCATCGGCTTAAACGTGACGGTCGAAAAACAACTGAGTGGTGGGAAACAGCCCCAATGCACATCAGGGTTAAAGGTGGCTGATGGCCGTGAGATAGACGCGGTGGCCGCTGGTCAGCCAGCATTAATCCCATGGTACGGCACAGGACCACTCCCCAGGTATCGCCATATCCTGCGTGGGAGCCGGCCAGGAAGAGGGAATCAATGCACGCATGTCTAGTCGCCAGCAAATGAACTGGCCGAATTTGGCGCCACCGTGCCTGACTCTGCTCGCCCTGTGAAGCGATCGAGCAACTGTGTCAAATTCGAGCTAGACGTCCCATATTCAGAGCTTGGAATGCATTACTCCGGGATAAACAGTGAGCTTGAAATACAAGCAATGCATCGGAACACCAGTCCGGCACTGTGGCAACGGAGCGCCACGGCTGCGGACGGTGGTGGCACGGCAACAGCACCAGCCCGGCACTGTGGCAACGGGTGCGGACGGTGGTGGCACGACCATTCCACCACAGCCACCGGTGGCTGGCAACTCACAGGCCACCTACCAACTGCATAGGCGCCGGCGATTCTCACAACTTGCGTGCGGAGTAGAAACCCAACCTCCGTAAGCATACCACACACAACACTGCCTGGCTGAGTCGGCAACGCTAACGTGTCTGGCAACGGCCCCTAGCGCTTACTCGCGGCATTATTCCGCCGTTAAATCTACCGACCGTCACTTACGGTCTGTTACCATGCCACTCGCCACACCCGAATATCACCTGAAGCAGTCACAGCTGACCTGGCACACCTACGAATTTGTGAAACCAGCTGCTGACCCGCACGGACCCGTCACAACCGCATCCGAAATGTACGGATCCGTCACACCGGCGACCGACCTACACGGACCAGTCACACCAGCGGCTCTCACCTTCACGCACCCGTCACACCTGCGGCCGACCTGTACGGACCCGTCACACCCGCGGCCGACCTGCACGGACCCGTCACACTCGCGGCTCTCACCTTCACGCACCCGTCACACCCGCGTCCGACCTGCACGGACCCGTCACACTCGCGGCTCTCACCTTCACGCACCCGTCACACCCGCGTCCGACCTGCACGGACCCGTCACACCAGCGTCCGACCTGCACGGACCCGTCACACTCGCGGCTCACCTGCACGGACCCGTCACACCCGCGTCCGACCTGCACGGACCCGTCACACCCGCGTCCGACCTGCACGGACCCGTCACACTCGCGGCTCACCTGCACGGACCCGTCACACCCGCGGCTCTGACCTGCACGGACCCGTCACACCCGCGTCCGACCTGCACGGACCCGTCACACTCGCGGCTCACCTGCACGGATCCGTCACCCCCGCGGCTGACCTGCACGGACCCGTCACACCGGCGGCTGACCTGCACGGACCCGTCACACCAGCGGCTGACCTGCACGAACAAGTCACACGCGCGGCCGACCTGCACGAACCCGTCACACCAGCGTTTGACCTATCACAGTAGCACCGCCCAGACGGACGACCACTGCAGTGCACCTGCTCGCGACGCGCGCGTCCACCACTGTCGGCCGGCCGGGCGTCGGTGTCGACGGTGCCGTCGACGCGCACCACCACTCTGCGTCGACCGACCGGAGGGACGCTGATTAAAATGATGATTAGCCGGGGGGACGCGGCCACTGCACAATACCCGGATAATGCGACTTCGCCTCATCTGCATAGCAGCAGCGGCGGCACGTGCTGGCCAGACGGCGGCCGGCAGCGCTGCTCAGGTCCGCCCGCGTCGGGCGCAAACATGGCGTCAACATCGCGTAGGCGCGCAGCACGACACGGGTACCACCTCGGCTTCAAATGGTGCCACACGACGCGCAGCACGACACGGGTACCACCTCGGCTTCAAATGGTGCCACACGGCGTACAACATGCCACAGGTATCACCTTGGCTTCACATGGTGCCACACGGCGCACAGCACGCCACGGGTATCACCTTGGCCTCAAATGGTGCCACACAACCGTGCAATTGCACGCCAAATGCTACGCGATGTAATCGGCCGAAGCGGAGTAGCAATGTGGATACGCAATAAAGAAGCGAAAGTGAAATACTTGATAGACCACGGGATGAGAGTGCAGTTTTTATCGCCTGCTCAACCATGTCACAATAGCTGAGCGTCTATCAAACCTGGTGCACGTATTAATCCGATTGAGTTTTTGTTTGCACAAAATAGAGACTGTGTGGACGCTGAAAATCCGGTAGAAGCAGACCAGCCCAGAGGCACTTTTCACTGACGATAGGGCGGCCAGTGACAGGTCTCCTGCGGCCAGGAACGCGCCTCCTGCGGCCAGTGACAGGTCTCCTACGGCCAGGAACGCGCCTCCTGCGGCCAGTGACAGGTCTCCTGCGGACAGAGGTCTCCTACAGTCATGGACAGATGTTCTGCGGATCGAAACAGAAGAGTAGATTGCTACGAAGCACCAGCAAACATCGAGCACCAAGACACTGCGAGAGACCTGGGGACCGATCGTAACTGGCAGCCTGCAGAGACATGAATGGCAAATGTTAACGAAAGCGCAGACACATGAGAAGCAAGGATAATTTACTTCGAAACATGGCAGTGCATTCAGACTCGGAACTGACCTCATATTCGGCAGAGGAGCCAAATTGCGGAAATAGTATCTCTAATTTCGGCACACATACACCCAGAAACAAACAACCGATTACTCCGAAATCGGCTGCAGTCTTCGGGGTGCATCGGCTAAATATGGTGGACGTACCTCATTCATAAAAGCAGCATACCAAATTGATGAACTAGCAGCATTTGTGATACGCTGTCACGGCCTTCTTGGTCTCATGCCTTCCAGCTCGATCAACACCGTAAGTAACCATTCAGCGCGGCACCCTCCAACGGACTGACGCCGGCCGTGTGGTCGCCCGTCCTCGGAGCACGTAGGTCACGCATCATGACGACATGCCTACGTGACCGGTGGCAGAATCCACACAGCTACTTGTGCCGGTACAATAAATGCAGCACCAAATCTTTCTTTGAACATAGGTTGTGGGTACTTCAGAGGAAATGTTGGAATGGAGACTGGAAAAATCTCTAAATTGAAGGAACAGACCAGCTGTTGAATAAAACATCAGATAATGAACCACCGCAACAAAAACGTCAAGATTTTGTGAGCGTGACGGTCGACCCGGGTCGGGTCGCCCACATGAACTTTTGTCAAACATACACGGGAGTAGACTCGCTCAGACTTCGCCCCCGCTATGCCGTGCCATGCACAATAGTCTATGCCATGTCTGAACATATTATTCAATGAAGAAGGGACATGGTCAACCGGAATCATTGCTAATTATACGGACTGTAACGGGGGATATTCACCGAGTTCAGGTACCACCGGCCGTCCGTCTGCGTGCTGACGCCGGGTCAGGTCTATAGCTGCTTGGTCTGGCTTGGCAGTCCAACCAACACCACCCACCCCGACACAGCCGCATTAGGACGACTATCATCGGCTGCTTCTCTTCGTTTGTTATTTGGGCTTTTGGGCGCCTCGAGTGCTGTGGTCATATTGCGCCCATGGCCGCTTCTCTTCGACCCACCGATTCACCAGATACCAACTGATTGGCATAATCACGCTCCATCAACAGCGTGCTAAATCATCAGCGAACAATGAACGTAGTTATAACAAATTAAGGCAACAAATTAACATGTGCTGAAATCAGACGCGTCCAGCACCAACGCGCATGCCATCGTGCATAAAGCTCAACACCGGCTGTTGCAAAGGTCAGTGAATCCCACCCAGCCGACAAAGACAATAACATTTTCTGCCACCCCCCCCCTCCCTCCAGGCCAGGGATCGCTCAAGCAGCTCAGTCACGCCGAGTCAACCGAGCGGCTGGAGTTTCGCTGAGTGCTGCACAGGTTCGTTCGCACGCTGAGCTTCTCACGAATGCACGAGGCTGAACGAAAGGTTCAAGCTACTCCGATGTGTGCAGCCGATCCATGACTGGCTCACCTGACCAGCTCCACATCCACAGCTGGTGCGTGACTGGCTCACCTGACCAGCTCCACATCCACAGCTGGTGCGTGACTGGCTCACCTGACCAGCTCCACATCCACAGCTGGTGCGTGACTGGCTCACCTGACCAGCTCCACATCCACAGCTGGTGCATAACTAGCTCACCTGACCAGCTTCACATCCACAGCTGGTGCATAACTAGCTCACCTGACCAGCTTCACATCCACAGCTGGTGCATAACAAGCTCACCTGACCAGCTCCGCATCCACAGCTGGTGCGTGACTGGCTCACCTGACCAGCTCCACATCCACAGCTGGTGCATGACTGGCTCACCTGACCAGCTCCACATCCACAGCTGGTGCATGACTGGCTCACCTGACCAGATCCACATCCACAGCTGGTGCGTGACTGGCTCACCTGACCAGATCCACATCCACAGCTGGTGCATGACTGGCTCACCTGACCAGCTCCACATCCACAGCTGGTGCGTGACTGGCTCACCTGACCAGATCCACATCCACAGCTGGTGCGTGACTGGCTCACCTGACCAGCTTCACATCCACAGCTGGTGCATGACTGGCTCACCTGACCAGCTCCACATCCACAGCTGGTGCGTGACTGGCTCACCTGACCAGCTCCACATCCACAGCTGGTGCATGACTGGCTCACCTGACCAGATCCACATCCACAGCTGGTGCGTGACTGGCTCACCTGACCAGCTCCACATCCACAGCTGGTGCGTGACTGGCTCACCTGACCAGCTCCACATCCACAGCTGGTGCGTGACTGGCTCACCTGACCAGATCCACATCCACAGCTGGTGCGTGACTGGCTCACCTGACCAGCTCCACATCCACAGCTGGTGCGTGACTGGCTCACCTGACCAGATCCACATCCACAGCTGGTGCATGACTGGCTCACCTGACCAGATCCACATCCACAGCTGGTGCGTGACTGGCTCACCTGACCAGCTCCACATCCACAGCTGGTGCGTGACTGGCTCACCTGACCAGCTCCACATCCACAGCTGATGCGTGACTGGCTCACCTGACCAGCTCCACATCCACAGCTGGTGCGTGACTGGCTCACCTGACCAGATCCACATCCACAGCTGGTGCGTGACTGGCTCACCTGACCAGCTCCACATCCACAGCTGGTGCATGACTGGCTCACCTGACCAGATCCACATCCACAGCTGGTGCGTGACTGGCTCACCTGACCAGCTCCACATCCACAGCTGGTGCGTGACTGGCTCACCTGACCAGCTCCACATCCACAGCTGGTGCGTGACTGGCTCACCTGACCAGCTCCACATCCACAGCTGGTGCGTGACTGGCTCACCTGACCAGCTCCACATCCACAGCTGGTGCGTGACTGGCTCACCTGACCAGATCCACATCCACAGCTGGTGCATGACTGGCTCACCTGACCAGCTCCGCATCCACAGCTGGTCCATGACTGGCTCACCTGACCAGATCCACATCCACAGCTGGTCCTCGCCGTCTGACGTGTCACCAATATCCACAGCTGGTCCTCGCCGTCTGTCGTATCACCAATATCCACAGCTGGTCTTCGCCGTCTGCCGTGTCACCAATATCCACAGCTGGTCCCCACCGTCTGCCGTGTCACCAATATCCACACCTGGTCCTCGCCGTCTGACGTGTCACCAATATCCACAGCTGGTCCTCGCCGTCTGTCGTATCACCAATATCCACAACTGGCCCTCGATGTTAGTCGTGTCACCAATATCCACAGCTGGTCCTCGCCGTCTGTAGTGTCACCAATATCCACAGCTGGTCTTCGCCGTCTGTAGTGTCACCAATATCCACAGCTGGTCCTCGCCGTCTGCCGTGTCACCAATATCCACAGCTGGTCCCCACCGTCTGCCGTGTCACCAATATCCACAGCTGGTCCTCGCCGTCTGTAGTGTCACCAATATCCACAGCTGGTCTTCGCCGTCTGCCGTGTCACCAATATCCACAGCTGGTCCCCACCGTCTGCCGTGTCACCAATATCCACAGCTGGTCCCCACCGTCTGCCGTGTCACCAATATCCACAGCTGGTCCTCGCCGTCTGTAGTGTCACCAATATCCACAGCTGGTCTTCGCCGTCTGTCGTGCCACCAATATCCACAGCTGGTCCTCACCGTCTGTCGTGCCACCAATATCCACAGCTGGTCCTCACCGTCTGTCGTGCCACCAATATACACTGCTAATCATCGCCGTCTGTAGTGTCACCAATATTCACAGCTTGTCCTCGCCTTCCATGGCGCCAGCAACAGCGAGTGCCGCGTCGTCTCTGCGTGACTGCGACAGTTCTTGCGGCAATCTGTGCTGCTGTGTACCGGCACGCTACTGTCCGGAGGACATCTCACCACCCGCTGTGTACCGGCACGCTGCTGTCGGGAGGACGTCTCACCGTCTGGTGTGGCCCGTGTGGCCGGCACCGGAGGCCAACGGCAGCGCCGCCTCGCCGTCCGCCCGTTGCCAGAACGCCACAGTCATTGCAGCGCCGCACGTCACAAAGTGCTTATTCATACAACTCATTATGAAAATAGAATTCCAATCATGCCCGTTCGGCCGTCGTTAACAAAGGCTCAGCCCGCCGCGCGGAGCAGAGCCCCCTCCCTGCAGACCGGCCGGCCGCTCCCATGCCCGTCTGAATCACTGACGTGATTAGTCAATGCATTATGATAATTCCTCCATTTTCCTCTGCGCGCTCCCCTCTATCTTATTAATTATATGCTTTCTCATTATGGGCACGGCCGGCGCTTATCAGCGGTGGCGCACACGAAACTGGCCCTTATGCACCGGTGTCGCGGCGCCGGGCGGGCAGTAATCGCATGCTGCGCTGCTAATAACGTTGCCATCTCATTATGCATGTAAATGAAGTATTAATCAACAATGCAGAATTAAACGCTGAGTCACAAAGAATTTAATTAGCCGCCAGGCGTTGGCCTAGTAGTATTGAGCGCTGCTCGTTAGTCGCGCATTCGACACTACTGTCGGCACTGGAAACGCACCGGACAACCAGCCGGACACCGGTGCGTCAGTCGAAGCCCGCTGGACACCAACCGAACATCGCTGCGAAATCCACCGGACATCAGCCGGACACCGCTGCGACAATGGAAGCCCACTGGACGCCAGCTGGACGCGGCTGGGCGAACGGAAACACACTGGAGACTTCCAGCATTTGACATCGCCGCCAGGACAGGAATTGGACACCACCAGCAATGTACTCGGCCGCCAAAAACAGGAACTAGACACTACCAGCAATGGACGCGGCTGCCAAAACAGGAACTAGACACTACCAGCAATGGACACCACCAACAATAGACATCACCAGCAATGGACTCGGCCGCCAAAACAGGAACAACACTACCAGCAATGGATGCGGCCGCCAAAACAGGAACTGGACACTACCAGCAATGGACACCACCAACAATAGACATCACCAGCAATGGACTCGGCCGCCAAAACAGGAACAAGACACTACCAGCAATGGATGCGGCCGCCAAAACAGGAACTAGACACCACCAGCAATGGATGCGGCCGCCAAAACAGGAACTGGACACTACCAGCAATGGACACCATCAGCAATGGATGCGGCCGCCAAAACAGGAACTAGACACTACCAGCAATGGATGCGGCCGCCAAAACAGGAACCAGACACTACCAGCAATGGACACCACCAGCTATGGACGCGGCCGCGAAAGCAGCAACCGCCGCACGTGTTGTCCGTTCAGCTCATTCTTCCACATGAGCATGCACTGCCGACAGCTGGCACTTGGCCAACACGCGCCGCCTTTTCAGTGTCCACATGCGAGAGTGTCCATGGCTCAGGCGGGTGGGCGATGGGTGTCTTCGATTGAAAACGACACATGACAGTGGCGAATACGTCGGACGAGAGTCTGGCGACGGAGCTGTTGACCGGCTTGGTACGACCTGTGCAGCTTCGTCAACAGTGCGTCACGTTGTTATCGAATTGAAGGAGTCATCGCCGAGGTCAGGCACTGGTGCCCGTGGTTTATGACTGCACCATCGACCGCAATACGGCAGAAAGGTCGAGGCGCCTTCTAACAAATCGCACCTTAGCCATATTCCAGTAAGAAAGGGGGGGGATTACGTCCCTTGTGATATTTTTTTTCGCCTGCAGTTTCCTAACCCTTTGTGATATGAGAATAACATTCGGCGACTTCCTACCTTTCTTTCTTGTCTTCTAATTTTGTAGCCATATCAGAGGCGGCTCCTGTAGCCAATATTGGAAGGCACTTCCGACATATTTTTGTCAAAATTTAGGAACAGCACATGCATCCGAATATTTTCAATGTTTTACTGTTCAAGTGAAAATAATTTGGAATTCAACTGGTCATACTTACCTACGGAAATTGTTATTTTGAGCATAATCATGTCAAGGGCGAATCCAGGGGAGCAGAGATGGGCACCAATTGGCCGGTTTTACCAAAGCGGCATTATTTCTGTGATCATTTATGTACATTTACGCTTGTCAGCTATATTCACGTTGTGCAAGAATGGCAAAACAATAGGTTTATGTGGCACTGACTACGAATGACCAGAAACAAAGAACACACGATCTCCCTTCTTTAGGCTCCTGTCCTCGCCATTACCTGTTTCATATGGGCGTGTATGGACACAAAATGGTGCTTTGGATCATTAGGGATGATATACACCCAACCATGCACAATTTTACCGCCGTAAAAGACAAAGAACCCCAAATGGTTTTGATCACCCCAGCGCCATTTTCAGGGAGTTAACACCGTGTACACCATAGGTCGAACGTGAAGCTCGTGGGGGACTGGTAGTTTCTGATTAATAGTAGAGTGCTACGGCAATGCCAAGAGGATACAACAAAAACAACGAACAAAGAAGCGTGGGCATCTCACATGTCGAGAAAATACCTTTTTATGTGTGAACACTCGCCGCTAATACCAAAACATCGCAGGCACCGTCAGCTCAACCCAAACGCCGTCAACCACGTCAGGACAGCACGCTACAAGTGAACAAAATCACCGTCACCTCAGTAGGCAACATGACTATATGGGGTCACCTGCACAGCCTTCAGCACCGGGGATAGTAGGTGCAGGCACTGATTACACTTTGATGCAAGAGCATACGGTGTGACATTTACTGCTAATAATGTGCCTTGCCTTGCCGGCCTGCTACACTTGTAGCACGAGGCAAATCACCGTCACCTCAGTAGGCAACATGACTATATGGGGTCACCTACACAGCCTTCAGCACCGGGGATAGTAGGTGCAGGCACTGATTACACTTTGATGCAAGAGCACACGGTGTGACATTTACTGCTAATAATGTGCCTTGCCTTGCCGGCCTGCTACACTTGTAGCACGAGGCAAATCACCGTCACCTCAGTAGGCAACATGACTATATGGGGTCACCTACACAGCCTTCAGCACCGGGGATAGCAGGTGCAGGCACTGATTACACTTTGATGCAAGAGCACACGGTGTGACATTTACTGCTAATAATGTGCCTTGCCTTGCCGGCCTGCTACACTTGTAGCAAGAGGCAAATCACCGTCACCTCAGTAGGCAACATGACTATATGGGGTCACCTACACAGCCTTCAGCACCGGGGATAGTAGGTGCAGGCACTGATTACACTTTGATGCAAGAGCACACGGTGTGACATTTACTGCTAATAATGTGCCTTGCCTTGCCGGCCTGCTACACTTGTAGCACGAGGCAAATCACCGTCACCTCAGTAGGCAACATGACTATATGGGGTCACCTACACAGCCTTCAGCACCGGGGATAGTAGGTGCAGGCACTGATTACACTTTGATGCAAGAGCACACGGTGTGACATTTACTGCTAATAATGTGCCTTGCCTTGCCGGCCTGCTACACTTGTAGCACGAGGCAAATCACCGTCACCTCAGTAGGCAACATGACTATATGGGGTCACCTACACAGCCTTCAGCACCGGGGATAGCAGGTGCAGGCACTGATTACACTTTGATGCAAGAGCACACGGTGTGACATTTACTGCTAATAATGTGCCTTGCCTTGCCGGCCTGCTACACTTGTAGCAAGAGGCAAATCACCGTCACCTCAGTAGGCAACATGACTATATGGGGTCACCTACACAGCCTTCAGCACCGGGGATAGTAGGTGCAGGCACTGATTACACTTTGATGCAAGAGCATACGGTGTGACATTTACTGCTAATAATGTGCCTTGCCTTGCCGGCCTGCTACACTTGTAGCACGAGGCAAATCAACTCGTCGCATCGGTGCAGCTGTTGATTAGCTGAACATCACTGACACTATCGTGTTAAGACAATCACCCCAAACATCGGTCAGATTGTGTGTCGGCTGCGTTGTCGGTGCTGAGCCCGGCCCACACGTCCACATGCCAGCCGCCGCGCACGCCGCCGCACACTATTGATCACCGCGTTTCCCTTCTTTGTCCACTTCTTCCCTCCCTCCCTTATCTCATTTCACTCGGACGGCGGAATTTTCAATTTCCCTGCCCAATCGGATCGGGACGACCACATTATGCTGATGGGCGGCCAGCGGTCAGTTGGCCGGCTGTTAAGTTGGCGAGCGTGCGGCACGCGACGGCGGCGCGCTCGTGCCGAGTGGCTGCCAGCCGGTGCCGCCGCGGGTCGTGCACGTCACGCCGCTGCTCCCATCGCGCCGCCACGAGCCCGGCTCGGCGGCCAACACCAGTTAAACCCGACAAACCAGCCGTCATACATTATTGATATTTTCCAGTAAGTAGGAATTTTAAGCAGCATCCGCGGAAAATCAATGCAGCTGCACGGCTATTCCGGAGTCAACCAGAGCGCAACTAACGCGCTCAATGGTCCGGCATTATGGACTGGTACCAAATGGGCTCATTTGGCCGTGCAGCGATACGTCAAACAGTGGAGTGGAGTGGAGTGGAGTGGCACTGGCGGACCGAGCCGGACACAGCGAGACCCGACCGGCCCGCGGCCGGCCAAGCGCCACTCGACACACCAATAACAACGCCGCCACATCGCTCCTCGATCGGCCAAATTGCGGAAAACACACGACAAGGAGGCCGAGAAGCCATCGCCGCAGCCCAGTGGCCGGCCGGAATTGCTGAAGCCCCTCTCATGCAAGCTTGAAAGTGGTCGTTTGGTCGCCGGCGCACTGGGAACAAGAGGGTCCGGGCGTCTCCGGCTTCGCTTAGGTCGGCGCCCGGTCAGAAGGGCCGTTTCGACACGACAGCAGCGTACACAAGCCGGCCACACGACGCACGCCACAGTCGACCGGTCACACACCGCCAGTCAACTACCACACGACACGACACGCCGCATGTAGTCGCACTTCACGCCAACCAACACACCGCCAGTCAACTACGACACGCCGCACGTAGTCGCACTTTTCGCCAACCAACACACCGCCAGTCAACTACGACACGCCGCACGTAGTCGCACTTTTCGCCAACCAACACACCACCAGTCAACTACGATACGCCGCATGCAGTCACACTTTTCGCCAACCAACACACACGACTTGAGCAGATCCAGACAGAACGCAAGTCTCGGACTCTAGTACGATGCATCCGACAGCGGAGTGCTCAAGTCATTCAGTGACACCAGTTCTCTCACACCAAATAGTGGAGTGGAGAGCCCGACAATCCAGCTACTGCCTGTGCTCGTACGCAGAGCCTTCTCATACGATGCGGACCAGGCCAACGATTCGTCCAACGGGGAGGTCCACGGCGCCATGGTCGTGCTGCACGTCAGTGTCCCAATGTGGACCCAGGGGCTCCAATGTGCTGCACGGGGACTGTCAGTGCCCAAATGTGGACACACTGGCTCCAATGTGCTGCACGGGGACTGTCAGTGCCCAAATGTGGACACACTGGCTCCAATGTGCTGCACGGGGACTGTCAGTGTCCCAATGTGGACCCACTGGCTCCTATGTGCTGCACGGGGACTGTCAGTGTCCAAATGTGGACCCACGGGCTCCAATGCAGCCGGTCATGTTATGCGGTGTCATGACGCCTGCGCTGCCGGACGGGCTACATGTCATGCAGCGGCCTGGCGGTGCAGAACGTCTCGTGACTGCGTGGTCATGGCTCTGGCAGGTTCGTGGTGGCCTCAGGGCGCACAGCATATTATCGTGGAGCACTGCCTTTGAACCACACGTACGTTATTATTTGGCGGCAACAGCCGCTGGGTCAATGGCTCGTACACGTCACCCAGTTCGGAACCACAGCCTGACTAACGTTGAGGTTTCGCTTCCCACCTGCCGAACCTATCGAAGACCCCGGCACAGTCCCTTGCTTAATGAATGCATTGCGGACCCGCTGACACCGTGACAAAATAACCGGATTGCGGTTGGTCACTTACTCAATAAATATCTCCCAACTGCAGATAACAGCATGTTTGTCACCTTCATATTTTGGCAATATTCTGCAAAATGACAAATAAATGGTGATAATTGCTTTGGTCAAAAATGTGGTCTTGCTCTGTCCTATAACGTTGACAGCCTGCTTGATGTTCGAGTTAAATTAATTCAATATCAGCCTGACAATATGTCTATTTCTTCCAAGCTCCTTCAAGATGAGAGCATATCGCACCACAAATGTGTCCAAGATAACTCGACCATTTGAAAATAATCATGCAATAGGAAGCACACAGCTTCTTCTTCATGTCACGCGAACAATCCATACATCTTCCACATACGATACATCACTGAAGGACAAAAGGTTGAAGCCGCCATGAGCAGTCACACATAAGTACGTAAGCTAGAATCACGTCACCGAAATCATGTCACAGCCGTTACAAATTTAAGTCACAGCAACCGCAAGTGCAATGCAGATAGCTGTGCACGCGAAGCCGTCATTGGCAAGACGCAAACAACAGTGCATTTACTGACCTTCGTCTAACTACAGGTGAGAGCGCCGTGCTGCTGGCTATTCCTCCATAATTGGTCTTGCCTTTTCACTCCGCTCTTGAAGCTGTAACATCGGAGCTTGGTCAAGGAGGCCTGTTCTGAGCTGCAACACGGGAGATGACAACACTACCAGGGACAGTTCCACGTACACACGCGCACGCACGTGTGCATCACGGTTTATTTGGGTTTTCTCGAAAGGCTGTCGTGCTCCTCGGCGCATTTGCGCGACTTACGTTGATAATATGTAAGATCTGTATGACAAAGAACTGTTGTATGCATCGATTGAATGGCCTCGTACAAGCAATTTTAACTGCAGGATGTCCGCACCCAGACAGGATGTACGTACCATTGGCAGGATGTCCGCACCCACAGACAGGATGTACGCACCCATTGTCAGGATGTCCGCACCCACTGGCAGGGTATCCATACCCACTGGCTATTGCCGAATCACCGTCAGGGTCAGATTTCCGCGTCCTTCGATGTGGCAATGAGATGCTTACTTTGCTCCTGTTTAATGTCCAACGTCTGCCCAGTGCTTGATTTGCATCACGTGCTACGCACGCACGGTTACCCACCAACTACGCCATGTCCAGTAATCTGTCAGCACCACAAGCTGACGCGCTGACGCCGGAAGCTGGCCATCAGTTTTGAACAAAAGTCTGCTCTGGAGCATGCCCAAGTCCAGAATTGGGCACCTGAATGCCGAAAAAGACTTAGAAATAGTAGCAGCCAAAACCATGTGCCATATCTCAGCTTACGCGAGCATGGAATCAATGATAAAAAAAGTCGGGATGGCATAACCACTTCGCAACATGCGAAGTGAACGGAAGCCGTGCAATCCACCGCTAGCAACACATCGTTTAATTATAAAACCATCTTTTAAATTTTCAACGCTGAATATATAAATTGGCAGGAGTGACATTTTATATCCTTCTTAGGAGCAAATGCTCCCTCAGTGTTGGCATTGCTCCCCCAATAATTTAAACTTTTAACGTAGGACCCTATGGGGCGTTCACATTCCAATCCACTTGGACGCGCTCATTGCCTTCAAGTATTGTGCCCTTCGAATAATTTTCAGAAATCATCGCCTGTGCCATAGTCTGTAATATATTTACTGTCCATAAGAGATATTTGGTTTTCAGTTTGCATACCGAATTGCACTGCACGCGATTAGGGGGGGGGATTGCTTTTCTGTTTCCTGATTTAGATTGAACTTTCCGAGATGCCCGCCTTCGATCACTAATTAGAATGCAACCAGCACAAACGTTATGGTGCTGTTATTACCATGCCAGATGGCATCACCGAGAAACTCTTGAGTCATCTGGCTTCGGGATTTTCCAAACGAAGGCATCCATTCTATTCCCATCTCAACCGTAGAACACGTAATTCGATCCAGTCCATTTCCTACCATATTTACCGCCAATTAACCACGAAACGCTCAAGTTGGGGATGCGGCTATACATAGGCTGCAGGGGAGATCCAGCTCAGTTATCTGAGTTTAAGGGCGCTCCGACCAAAGTGTGGTCATGTCGGGGAGATCCAATTGTTAGGCAGGGTCAGTGGTATTTGACATGGAAAAAAAGATATGATAAATGGTCTACAATATAATTAAGTTGTAAATTGAATGACATAAATATAGAATACTATGGAACTTGAAACCATTTCGGATAGTTAGGTCGATTCAGGTTGAAGTTCTTCAGAATGCACACATTTTTGACATGGTCACCTATACCGACTTCGAATGACCATGACTTTGATGTTGATGACCTTGACTCTGATATCGATCTTGTGCCCTGACCAGATCTGGCAGTTAAATCCACCAGCCCGACCTGTCAATCAGTCCCTCCGGACAGTCACGTTCGTCAGTCAGACCCTCCGGACAGTCAGGCTTGTCAGTCAGACCCTCCGGACAGCCACGCTCGTCAGTCAGACCCTCCGGACAGTCACGCTCGTAAGTCAGACCCTCTGGACAGTCAGACCCTCCGGACAGTCACGCTTGTCAGTCAGACCCTCCGGACAGTCACGCTCGTCAGTCAGACCCTCCGGACAGTCACGCTCGTCAGTCAGACCCTCTGGACAGTCACGCTCGTCAGTCAGACCCTCCGGACAGTCACGCTCGTCAGTCAGACCCTCCGGACAGTCACGTTCGTCAGTCAGACCATCTGGACAGTCACGATCGTCAGTCAGACCCTCCGGACAGTCAGGCTCGTCAGTCAGACCCTCCGGACAGTCACGCTCGTCAGTCAGACCCTCTGGACAGTCACGCTCGTCAGTCAGACCCTCCGAACAGTCACGCTCGCCAGTCAGGCCCTCTGGACAGTCAGACCCTCCGGACAGTCACGCTCGTAGGTCAGACCCTCCGGACAGTCACGCTCGTCAGTCAGACCCTCCGGACAGTCACGCTCGTCAATCAGACCCTCCGGACAGTCACGCTCATCAGTCAGACCCTCCGGACAGTCACGCTCGTCAGTCTGACCCTCTGGACAGTCACACTCGTCAGTCAGACCCTCCGGACAGTCACGCTCGTCAGTCAGACCCTCCGGACAGTCACGCTCGTCAGTCAGACCCTGCGGACAGTCAGGCTCGTCAGCCAGACCAGCCGGATATTCAGACCCATCTCAGTCAGTTCCGCAGACAAGTCAGGCCAGTCAGTCAGCCCCAAAGGACAACCAGCCCATGTCAGTCAGCCCTGCCAAACAGTCATGTAATGTAATGCAAGGCAATGCAATACAGAGAGGATATTTTCTTCCAACCTGCGACTTCAGAATATCAGCTTGCACTTTCTAGTGAGTGTTGGGCACTTTATCACAAAGCAGTTATTTGTCAGACAGCATCATTTGATCTCCAAATGAGAAAAATGAGAGGATAATTTTCTGGAGTGGAAAATGTTTTGGATGCAAAACATTCAAGAACAGCCATTCCAACGCTGCTGATGTAATGAGATTGAATGATGTGACCTATTCTGACTTCAAAATAAAAATGATGATTCACCATAAAAGTTGCTGCCACCAGGCAGGCATCAATTTTTTCATGAATAATTCATAATCATCTGTGTTATCACTACCAGATGCTGGTAATGAATGATCAAAATTATTTTCTACCTCTAGAAAAGTACCATATTTGTCATAAAAAGCAGCAATTCTACAATTATACTACTTCACTGGTGTTGGTGCACATCTTCTCCTTTAATGGTTGTGTATCTTTTTTGCAGCATCTGGTGTGTGCAATGTGCCTTGTGTAGCCTTGCTCTGCTACACTTTACATGCTGGAGCATGGTCCCACATCCAAAGCTGGATGACACCTACCCAAATTCCCAAAAGAAACTTTAAAATATAGGTGGTACTATGTGTGATGAGTGTGAATATGTCCTGGATCTGTTCTGAAAGGTTATATGAAAATGCTGCAGAACAGTGATAATAGAAGATGCAGCAGATTGTACTATTTCCCAAACCAGTGCTATATGGAAAAAAATAGCAAATTCGAGAAAACCTGCATTTTACTTTGGATATGGCATTTCAAGAGAAAATTGCAGCATGTTTCTAAACATGATCATGACAACATGACCACTCATCTGTACAAATTGCATACATTTCAGTTGGCAAGCAAAACAATGCCAAAAGAGGGGCTTTGAGTGTGATTATATACAATGAAGAATAATTTGAAATGTCAAAAAGCCTAACCTAAGCAAACCTAACATTACTTTTAAAGAACATTTTGTTAAATTTTTTGAAATAAATCCTTAATTTGTTTTTCAAATCTCCAAATAAAAATATAATCTAATCATATCACACCCTGCCTAACCACTTCTTTGTGGCAAACTTGTGCTTTAAGGTGCTAATGGAATTTAACAAAATGTTAGAACACCATGTTGATGAGCATCATTAAGACATGCCCACTTATTTCTACAGCAAATTCTTACCTTTCAGTTGGTTATAACCTACTGTGCCAATGTGTCATCCACAATCACATTGTTGTTATCTGCACCATAGCCTATCCTACCAATTACCTGGTGTTTCTCAGATGTGATAAAGAAGAAATTCAACAATCTTCTGAGTTGGTTCTACACTTCATGTTGAAAATGTGCAGCTTCCAGTTTCATTCCACATACATTCTGTACTTATAATAACTTAATAACATAATAACTATACAGAACAATAGGGTCTTCATATGGGTACATAATTGGCAACCAAGATGCTGTCATTACCATTGTACATGCACAAAGCTCTTACCTATAAAGCAGTGTGCAATGAACATATGCACAGGCAGTACCTATGTGTAGTGACCATACTCAGTTGCCACACAATCAGTGTAGAAACTGTATGCTCCCAATGAGCTATTTTGTTGATGTTGTACCCTCAAGAAGGTTGATTGGTTGGCTGTGTATGACATCATTCACAATTCATTCATGCTTGATATTTTAAGTATACAGGGGTAGATACAATGGGGCACTGGGGACATGTTCCCCCAGGGAAGGAGATGCCCCTCCAGGAAGGCTTAAGTGCACCTCCTCTATCAAATTTGTCAGCCAGAGGCCACCTGAGATAAAAATGTGCCCCCTTCGAACTTAAGGTACCCCACTGGAAGGCTTGAGTGCACCCCACCTCTGAAATTTGTCAACCCGAGGTACCCTCCAAAAGTTTTTGCAGTGGTGCTCCTGCAACAAAATTGAACTTTTCCAGGCTCCAAGTGCTCCCATGACACTTTCTGCATCTACCCCAGATAGCTTGGCCATAATATGATGCACTCCAGTTTGGTAATCTTCAAGTATTACCCCTCACACTTTCTTTATATAAAAAAGGTATCTAAGTCACCATCACCTAACTGCCAGTCAGCTGTTGGTGACATCACTCAAAGCACAGAAAAAAAAACTTCCAGCTGGGTGTACTGAATGAATGCAGGGGTGTTACATTAGGTTAGGTTATCCTGCTGATGCCCCTGAATGAGCTGAAATACCCTGATAACTCCCCTGGGTTCATTCAGTGCACCTGGCTGGAGGTTTTTCTCTGTACTTTGAGTGATGTCACCAACAGCTGACTGGCAGTCAGCAGACAGTGACTCAAGATACCTTGTTGACAAAAGGAGGTTTTTCAGCTGCAATTTGCTCTCCCATCTAGTCATTTTTGATCCTTCAAAGTCATTCCTGGCTTCAACTAAAACATTCCAGACAAGAACTAAATAAGTACATCGGACAACATTTAATATTAATAAGAATTAGTTTCAATCAATTTTCTCAGCCTTTTCATTGCCAAAAATTGTTGCTTGGTGGTGGGAATAAAAATATTTTAGACAGATTCTGTTAGTATAATTTTCCTTCAAGCATTATAAATTCTGAAACCCATATCCCAATAGACTGCAAGTAACAAATCAGTCGGTGCACAAGCTTCCTACTCATGGGGTGATTTGTGAATATCTATTAGTTGTGTAGTGTGAGCATGTCGGGAGTATCAGGTATGGATTTATTAACTTAGTTGACATTGATTAAGTATACTTTTGTTATCACTTCATCTACCATTGCTCAGCAAGTTGGCTTATAACTGCATCCTTCGCTAATTTAACCATAGCACCAATTTGTCATCTGGCAGTCATTCGTTGGCAGCCAGATACAGTAGAGCTGAGTGCAGTCTTCACGTAAATCAGAAAGCGTATTGTAATTTGCTGATATTTGTAAGTTTAATTTTACTTATTTCAGCAACGTCGATAGTAAAACATATTTCATTATTAAAACTGATGTGATAATTATATTTGGTGGTCACTTTTAATTTATGCCAATCATTATGCCATGTTTTCTCCCTCTATCTTGTTCCTGAGACCATGTGACCTCTGAGCAAAAGCCCCTGTAAAACCACCTGAAGAAAGTGTGAGGGGTAATACTTGAAGACTGCCCTCCAGTTGTTGCTTCAATGGAATACCCAACTGATGAACTACTTTCTTGAGGGTGCAGTATCTGCAAACATAGGCATCCAGCACATAGTACACTGAGCATGCAGCAGCCATACATATAGTTACTACACCCAGTAGGTACAGCCTGTATGTCTGGTCATTACACTGGACCTACTTATAGATATATGGATATGCTAGAAATAGTGCAGCAGAAAACCACTAAGCTCATCAGTAGACTACCTAGGTAACTTAGAATATGGATAAAGGCTAATGCCATTGGGTACATACCTAGGTAGGTACTCATGTAAAGGATATTAAGGGATGATATGACTATAAAATTAGTTAAGGCTTAGACGTCAAAATGAATGACTACTATGCAGAATATCACACACAGGTCATCAATCTGGGTTAGACAAGGCAAGGTATAGGACAGCTAAGTGTCAACAGGTTTTCAGTCAGAGGGTGGTTGATGAATATAATTGACTATACTTGAAGATTTCTGACACATTATACTTTTAACCTTCACAATGCATTTTCAGGTTCGTCAAGATCACCACTGAAGTCCACACCTTAACTTGGTGTTGTCAACAAGTATAATCTTGATTGGTTACTTGATGTCAGATAAAAAACGAGTAGGTAAATGCTTTGATTCCTTGTTTGTTTTATTGTTTTAACAGAGTAATGCCACTCATGCAGGGCGACATAATCTAGAGGTTACCTGGCTTATGATCGGTGAACTATGGAAACATAATCTACTCACACTTTCATCTCTAGATGGCGGTGTAATCAGAAAAACGTTGAAAATGCAGTTCCGAATGCCGACGGCAAAAATATCCGCCCATTGAGCGAGCGACAACACTGCGATATCCGCGGGAGGCGATTTGCTTCTGTCGCTTCTGATAGAAGTTGGTAGCATCTGGCAGGAAATAAAATTTAGTAGCTTGCATCGCTAGGATAAATATATTTCAGTGAATATATAGAAAATGTGACCTTCATTGTGACAGCTATATTTCTTCACGGTCATATTTGAAACCTGGCCACAATTTACAGAATACAAAATATTTTGACATACTTACCATTTGTTATGATCGGTGATCTTAAGATCATTACTTTTTCGCCATAACCTGGTAATTTAGAACTAGTACAATCATCGCCAGCATCTGACATTTCCAAACAACAGAATCCGGCAGCAATCGGTGAGTTTCAGACGCGGTGTTTATCGGTGGGTAGGTAGGTATGCTGGATCGGTGAATACGCTATTTTTGTCCAGTAAACAAACACGACTATTCAGGTCTTATTCTAGCATATGATGGGTATTATTGTGGTTTAATGTGTTCACAAGACAAGTTTACACCCATTTTGTATCCATAAAGCAAACATTGAAATGGGTTAGGTATGGTTAGGTTAAAATAGGGTTTTTAGGATTAAGTTTTTCAATTTTTTTCCCGAAATAAAACGTTTCAATACAATTTTCATGTTTTCTTCTTCAAAAGCACGTAATGTTTGATTAGCTTAGGGTGGATTGTGGCTTTGCGACGCACTCAGCAGCTGAGGCCACACGGCGTCGCCTGCCTCTCACCCTGGCAGGAATGGCGGGCATCGCGGGGAATCGAACCCCGTACCTCTGGCTTGCCAGACGCTCAGCTTAACCACTGAGCTACCAACCACTGAGCTAGTTCAGGTTGGGTTAGGTTCCTTAACTAGGAAAATTGCAGAATACATACTTTGAAATTTTTTTAATTTAATTTTGTGTATTTTTGTTTGCAATGGGTGGTTAAGCTATGTTGGGTTAGGTTATTTCGCTTTTTATTTTTAAACATTACTTTTTGAGTGTGCTCACTGTCAGTGTGTGCTGACCGGCTGTGCTGGTGTCTAACTGCAGGCCCAGCCGCCGCCGCTATGCTGCTGACGACAGTTCTGGGAGGCCCTCTCAGGGTGGGCCAGCTCGGTATGCTTGCGTTGAGCCGACACCGACTGGTCGTCGCCCCGGGCGGCTGTCTGTCTGCCCGGTTGCCGACCGGCCCGCCATCTGTGAGCTGCCGTCGACACCTCAGTCACCGGCGACGCCCACCCCGGCCGCTCTGGCCACCAGCCGCGGCGGCCGCCCACAGCGGACCGCACCAGAACCGACTCGCAGGTCAGTCGGGCCGAGTGCACCGACTCGCGGCACCTCACGCTATCCAGGCAGTAATTCCGCCGGTCAGATATCAGCCCTTACATACAGTCACCCAGGTAGGATTCCACACTGATGCTTCATATACCAGTGCGCTTTCTCAACATCAGCTATTCAAATACGAGATTGGATTTTTTTAGCAGAAGGGAAGGATGCGCTTGTTGTTGTGTGTGAGTGGTGAGGTACAGCTTAGATGTCTGCTGTCGCAGCACCATCTACAACCATAATTTCCCTACGGGAAACATTCGAAGTTGCATTCCACCACGGGATAACTTCATGGGATTCCCATAATTGGTGACTGATACCCAAGGCGAGCCGGACTTCATATAAATACTGTTTGTGCCTCCGCGTGGCTGTGTAGAAGAAGATGATTATTTTACGACGCAAATAGCTGTGCAAGATTAGTGTCGCATATCTCCCACGCCGAATGGCTGCAGGGTAGTTGAAATCCGAAGCAGCTAGCAAGATATATTCAGGGCACTAAGGCAAAAGCACAGTCCAATATAACATCGGCTTCCGGACAAAATATTGTGTGTGAGTATCTATCTGCAGATCCCTTGGCAAATCGTAATGAGAGCATAAGGAGTTAGTGCGTACTACGAATGTGTACCGAACAACTAAAGCGATTTTATACAAAAATTGAGAGTATACAGATTGTAGGTATTGCATTTATAAAGTCCCCTTTTTAGTTGTTGTTTTTGTTGGTCTATCTAACGTGAAATCATCAGGTAATTGACGTGCAAATTAGAACGATAGTATACATCTAAGCGAGTTTTCTGTGGCAGTGTGCCGCCAGTATGGCAAGAACAATTTGAAGAACATTGGGTTCTTCTATGACGCATTCGACTGCTAGGCCATATAGCGTCGCTAACCTCTCACGCCGATTGGTCTCTGATGGACTTGGTGGTACCGCCCGCTGCATGATTCGAATCCACGATCTTACGATCAAGAGTCGAACGCCCTACCGACAGAGCTACCGCAACAGCGGAAGAACAGCAACCTGGCTCGGTTTGCAGGAGGCCTCTTCGCCAAGGTTGGATTAATATTTTGGAATCCTGGATTTGAAGAGGAAAATACTTGCGAAACGATATTCGAGGAAGGACGTTTTCGTTCTGTTTTTGTTTGTCAACAACAGAAACCGCGTTTTGTATTTTCCAGTGGGTTTTGCGCATATTATGAAAGACCAGTAAATGTGTCCATACGAGTCACCAGACCCGAAAGACCAGTAAATGTGTCCATACGAGTCACCAGACCCGAAAGACCAGTAAATGTGTCCATACGAGTCACCAGACCCGAAAGACCAGTAAATGTGCTGTCATTTCCAGATGGCGCGTTTCAATCTCTGCCCGAACAAACACGAATGCATGTCGAAAAGGAATTATTTCATTTTCTGGGAAAATACAAGAACAGTCATTTTCCGATCTTGATGGTCGCCTGGTCGGGCATCAAGCAGGTTAAGAAGTCACAATTTTTAGAAGGAGAATGCTTAAATTATTTTAGAAAAATAGAGGAACAGCATAATTTTAAAACTTTGATTGTCTCGCCTGGTCCGTCATCAGCTAGTGAAGAACGCACTATGCCACTTACAGCCTCATCACTCATGGGACAAAGTGTGCACTGGTGGCAACAGATCTCACAGGTGGGTTGGCTGAACGTCCGAACACGGCCACTGAGCCGGGGTACAATATAGTGTCCCGGTAGACCTAACAGGTTGGTTACAACACAGTGTCTCGGTGGACCTGACAGGTTGGTTGCAACAGTGTCTCGGTAGACATGACAGGTGGGTTGCAACACAGTGTCTCGGTAGACCTGACAGGTGGGTTACAACACAGTGTCTCGGTAGACCTGTCAGGTCGGTTACAACGGGGAATGGTGGTCTAGGGGTAAGATGCTCGTCTCACAATCGAAAGGTTGTGGGTTCGAGTCTCACCTGTCGCTACTCTTCGCCCGCGACCAATCGGCGTGAGAGATTGGCGACGCTATATGACTCAACGGTTGACGTGTCGTAAAAACCAATAACCAACCAGGTCGGTTACAACACCGTGTCTCGATAGACCCGGCAAGCATGTTACAACACCGTGTCTCGGTAGACCCGACAGGTTGGTTACAACACCGTGTCTCGATAGACCCGACAGGTTGGTTACAACACAGTGTCTCGGTAGACCTGGCAGGTATGTTACAACACAGTGTCTCGATAGACCTGGCAGGTGTGTCGCAACACAGTGTCTCGGTAGACCTAACAGGTTGGTTGCAACACAGTGTCTCGGTAGACCTGGCAGGTATGTTACTACACTGTCTGGGTAGACCTGGCAGATGTGTCGCAACACAGTGTCTCGGTAGACCTAACAGGTTGGTTGCAACACAGTGTCCTGGTAGACCTGGCAGGTATGTTACAACACAGTGTCTCGGTAGACCTGGCAGGTGTGTTGCAACACAGTGTCTCGGTAGACCCGGCAGGTTGGTTGCAACAGTGTCTCGGCAGACCTGGCAGGTGGGTTACAACACAGTGTCTCGGCAGATCTGGCAGGTGGGTTACAACACAGTGTCTCGGTAGACCCGACAGGTTGGTTACAACACAGTGTCTCGGTAGACCCGACAGGTGGGTTACAACACAGTGTCTCGGTAGACCCGACAGGTGGGTTACAACACAGTGTCTCGGTAGACCTAACAGGTTGGTTGCAACACAGTGTCTTGGTAGACCTGGCAGGTATGTTACAACACAGTGTCTCGGTAGACCTGGCAGGTGTGTTGCAACACAGTGTCTCGGTAGACCCGGCAGGTTGGTTGCAACAGTGTCTCGGCAGACCTGGCAGGTGGGTTACAACACAGTGTCTCGGCAGATCTGGCAGGTGGGTTACAACACAGTGTCTCGGTAGACCCGACAGGTTGGTTACAACACAGTGTCTCGGTAGACCCGACAGGTGGGTTACAACACAGTGTCTCGGTAGACCCGACAGGTGGGTTACAACACAGTGTCTCCGTGGTGGCGAGCCGACGGCCTAGCAGGGAGTGGTTTTGCCTTTCGGAAGCTCAGCCACCCACCTGCCACACCTGTCACCTAGTACACCTGTTGATGCGCACGGTGCAATAAGTGATGAAGCTGCAGTTGGTAGTACCTACTTCGCTAGCTTGATGTCCGACCGGATGCCGAGGCTCACTACGTATAACTCACTGTAGTTATGCGGTACAGATTCTTCTTACATACTAACTACTTAAGCATTGTTATAGTACATTGTCATGTGCATTGTCTGAGGATCTGGAGGTAGATGATATCCAGAAATATTGCATGTTGCATCGCTCAGCTCGTCAGGTCTAGATCGACCTCGCACGCGTCGCTGACGTTGCGGTATGCTGTAGCTACTCACAATATCGTCGAGTAACTGGCAGATTTGCTAAGGTCGGTAAAACAGATGTTCGGCTAGGAGATGGGAAGGACAGGTCGCCGATCATGCCAGCGTGTGAGATTGAAACTGATTAATGTGGACATAATCAGCGCTGGATTTCCAGCTCAGGAATTAGTGTTGGCAATCCTTGATGATCGCGGAGTGGTGCGAAGCGCTGAGTATTATCTTCGTCCTCGGCTCCAGTGCAATGTCGCTCCACCTACTCCACACCCTGTTGATCCCTGCTCACAACGCACCTACTCGTAGTCATGTTTTTGCCAGTTTCGCTCTCCTGACCACATTCCTGGGTGTCGATTTTTGCAGTTTGTGTGTAGGATGGGCGACTGACGGGCGACCGCTGAAGCTGTACTTCTCCCGTACTCGGCAGATGGCAGTGCTGGTGTGAAGCTTCGACTGCACGGAAGCCACTTGGTGGTGCAGCACCCGCGCTGGCCCGTTGAAGACGTGTTGTTGTCTCTGGTGTGGCTGCGGGACCACTGTCGCTGCCAGCACTGCTACAATGCCACCACGTTCCAACGACAGGTGACAGTCTGTGAGGCGCAGTGGATATATGGGGGTGGGCGCTGAATGACCATCGCAGTCGATGCGCCCCAAAGCCCAAATAACCAACCAACCGACCGGACAGTGGGAAGAGGGAGAAAGAGAGGTAGAGGCGGAGGAAGAGGTGGAGTGTGTAGGCCAGGTCTCGGTCACATGGACACTGACGAGCACGGAGCTAGGCCACCTAAACACTGACGAGCACAGACCTAGGCCACCTGAACACTGACGAGCACAGACCTAGGCCACCTGGGCACTGACGAGTACGGACCTCGGGGTCGAAAATAAATTTTTAAAATTAACTTAATGTATCAAAAACTTCCCAATTCCCTGATATAAGTTGGACCCAAATCGCAAGTGTGTGTTGGTAAATGGACGCCGATCCTCGCACAGCGATCGCCAGCCACCCCACGTGGACC
The DNA here is from genome assembly GCA_034440615.1 of Ashinkailepas kermadecensis. NCBI lineage: Eukaryota > Metazoa > Arthropoda > Thecostraca > Neolepadidae > Ashinkailepas > Ashinkailepas kermadecensis. The sequence goes on along the minus strand of JAOTOM010004533.1, from coordinate 47,665 downwards.
TATGTAGCGTTGGCCTTCCTGCGCCAAGTGTGTGGCGGGAAACGCCTCTTCCGCCGCAGGACCGCCGATCATCGCATAGTGACCGTCAGCCACGCCGTACCACTGCAATGCTGGTATTCACGAGGGCGTCACTTGCAGACTCCGTTGATCAACAAGCATCCCAACGATCCATACCTTACGCGCGTGCATTCATAGTACGATCTTATATACCCAAATTCACCAAAATGCAACCTCCGCTCCAAATGTGCCTTTCTAGGAGCGTCTCTGATTTTGCTGAATCTGATACCATAAGAGATAAGCGTATCACAATCCAATCACAATGCATTTCTGGAGTATTATCTTCACATGCAGCGTTGTCACCGATAAAGCCTGGTCTCTCCAGCTGTTTGAAATGGCGAGCAAGACGTCTGAGTGTGTGGGAGGGAGTGAAGGAATCCTTTATTATTTGGATTATTGTTAAATGTCCCTATTTCCACTATCATCTTCCCACTATAGTGACCTACCAGGTGGAAAAATACGATAATAACCTTTGGCTTCTGATGACCCGGCCTTGTCAGCTGAAAAAAATGAGGGCTTCTTCACATTAGTCTCCGCCATTAATCTCCGCCAAAATAGACCCCTTCACAATAGGATCCGCAACTATAGTCTCCATCACAATAGTCTCCTCCACAGTGGCCTCCGCCACACCAGTATTTGCCACTATGGTCTCCGTCACAGTAATCCACTCCGCAGTGGTGTCCGCCACGCTAGGCTTCACCATGATAGTGTCTGTCACAATAGGCTCCTCCACAGGTGGATGTGGAGATGGATTCCTCCAAATAGTTTTCGTTTTATTATTACGTCTATCAGCGTTGCACGGAAATAATGGATAAAAAACCGCGTGATCCCACCCGCTTGTTTCGACAGAACCAATAGCCGTTTTCCCTTATTATTAGAGGGACTTAGTTCTCCCTTATTAGTTGTCCCTTGGCAGTTTAATGAGCTTCTTGCAAGAATTTGGGGCCTCCATGATACCTTCACGTTTGTTTAGCCAATTCAGCTCGTTAGTCCCTGTAGTATATTCAGTCAACTCGTCCGGCATTTTGGTGCCCATTGGAGATTTATTGTGAGGACAATTCTGAATCGGTCAATGTCGATATGAATACTAGTTTTGTAATCATTGATCGTTGCCCATTTTGTAACGGAGTAAAGCATATGTCGCCTACTGGTTTTTAATTACAAGGCCATATATCGCTCCTGGACGTTTTTCCGATTGAACTTCATCCTGACGGTCTCGGATTGACTCTTGTTCATTGGTAATTTACGACATTAATTTCAGCACCGCAGCGACTGTTCTGGATAACTTCACTGCGCGCTCCATTCTCCAAGTTTCGCGCAATCTGCCAGACCCCTGTTCAAACCAATGAAGTTGTGAACGAAGCACAACCCATTGTGCGTAGTTGGCAGGTATGTGCGAACGAAATGGGTTTTTTTTCAGACGGACGTGCGCGACCTGGTTTTCGACGTGCATCCCCAGCAGTTCGAAGTGAACGCGACAGGGACCGACATCAACATACGCTGTAAGTCGTGTGGACACGTGACTCCGTTAGTACCAGCGAGGCCCAAGCTCGAGTGAGTCTACCCCATGTATATACGATAAAAGTTCATCAGCTGAGCGGCACGGCCCGCAGGGGCGGTTTTCAAGGGCGGCAAGGTAAACATTTTCGCTCATGCGTGGAAACAGTGTGATGTTCAACAGACACTGCTGCAGTGAAAATTGGTTCAAATATATCATAAATATATAAGTACTGGGAGCAAGTTTTCCCATATTTTAGACTAACTCATTATTTATCCATACAAATGAGCCAAAGCAGAAGAAGCAAAGTGGGTAGAGCAATGCACCCCATTGCCCCATTTCTGTTCGCTGTCAGTTACCGCTACTCCCATGCCTGTAAGGAAACCATTGTCAAAATGAATTAGTGCGTTCATCAGTGAAAACTTGTCGATGTCAGCGCATCCAGTGTTGCGTGGTCGAATATTGACAAAAATATTTGCTTCACCAATAGCGAAATTCAGTTCGATGCAAATGCAGCTGTGCATCGAGAACATTGTAGGCGAACAAGCTCATGCGAGATAGCATCGTTTTGAAGGATCAGTTTCTTGTTCTTGTTTTCTATTGAATTCAATACCATGATTTCGGTCTACGGCCCGGGCTATGTATACTGATTGAATGTCAGAACTCGTTGTACCGGGATACTGCATGATACGGTGCATGTGGTCAACCCAAATACTAAAGATTTTGGAATCATTTCCTATTAAGTATTGGAACTTACATGAAGGCGCAAGAGTAGAAAGTGTTCTCATTAAGGGTATATTTTTGCAACACCAATTCTACACTGTGTCACCAACTACTCTAACTTCTAATTTTATCCAACTTTGAAACACCAACCTTTTCTTTCAAAAGGTAGAACTAATTTTGGAATTCGTGGGGGCAACTTTGCTGGCCATACCGCAGCCCTGGGGAGTCTCGTGACCAATGGACGGCCGCCGCCTGTCCTGTTTTGGCTGGCCTTAGATCACCAGAAGAAAACCAGCTACTCGATATAACTTAAATTTATGAGTAAAAGTAGTCCGATTTAGTGCTGGGGTAGCTTCATGGATATGGTCCTATGCTAAGCAGCGTTTGGTGCGTGAACCCTGGCTCCACCAATCGATCCGCGAATTCCAGTTCAACGGCAGGATTTTGATCGATAGTTTTCCGTGCCGCCAATGCACCGACACAGCCGCCCCGGTGTTGGGTCCCCGGCCTCATCGGGCCAGTTGCCAGCTAACCGTCCCAGTCGGGAGCTACGCGAGCGTGTGAAGCACTTGGAACTCTGTCTAGCCAGGACAGGCGAGACCTATGCAGGCCGGCGCTATGACCAGCTGATGTTGGTTGGCTATTGGTTTTACGACACGTCGACCGTTGAGTCATGTAGCGTCGCCAATCTCTCACGCCGATTGGTCGCGGGCGAAGAGTAGCGACAGGTGAGACTCGAACCCACAACCTTTCGATTGTGAGACGAGCATCTTACCCCTAGACCACTCGTCCCCCGACCAGCTGATGTTCCCGGGCAGCTAACCTCCTGTCATGTTCCGTAGTACGTCAGGTCGGCTACCTCTAACATTCGGCGGCGTGTGTCCTCGTCACACGTTCCAACCACTAGATGGTCTCTAAACCTATCGTTCATACAATGCGAACAAGTCACAAAATGACGCTATCTCTCGCAGTGCACAGATAAAATCGTCAACGGTCTCATCGGGTTCCTACACTCGCTTATTAAAGTCACGCCGGTCTATTACGACGTTGCGCTGTCGCCACGGGTGTGGCCACAATGATAGCGTCCATGTCGACGTCCTCGGAAACGGACAGCCCGAGTCGGACCACTCGCGCCCAGTCGTCGAGAGTACCGAGAGTACCGAGAGTGGCGCAGCCCTCTGCCCTGCCGGGGAGAGTTCATCAATCTCCGTCAGCAAGTTGTGTCTCGCGAACTTGGTTGTCCATGTTTCAACATTCTCCAACGAGACTGGTGTTGAGAGGCGGGGCGCCGGCGTGGCATGGGCGACCCTCGCTCGCTGCCGCGTCCCGGGCGCCGGCCGAGTGCCGCCGAATGAGACCTGGGTCACGGCCGAAGGCGCTCCGGCAGACAGCACTCGCTCCATAAACGCCGCCATATTCTAGTTGTTGCGCTAACATGCGCGTGAGTAGCTACTAGCTACCACCTCAATACCGACACAACGTTTTGAAACATGCCACTACAATCAATATTTATCATGGCTTCGAGATTGTAAATCCCAGGCTGCAGGGAGAATGAGGGGGCAGTGAATGTGCTGCTTTCTATTGGGACAATTCACATGCGTGGGCAGTGGGGCTGCTGCGGTGGCTCGTCGTCCATTAGCCAGAGTGCAGCTCAGCGGGCACTCGGACCGTTTGGGTGGATCAGGCTGCGATTGGGCGGAATCTGGACCGCGGCTCCGGCCACCGTCTCGGCCTCGACCTCTCCAATTGAAGCTCGTGTCGGATAGCTCAGATGAACTTTTGTTGCACATGCATGTGAGTAGGCTTGCTCGGGCCTCGCCCTCGCTCGTAGACTTGGCTCGAAGCTTGGCAACGCCTTGAATCTGATAAATCCGGTCGCAGAAATATTATTACAAGCGGGGACGAGTCCTGCGTGAGTCCCGAGCGAGTCCCGGCGAGTCTACTGTCGTGTGCATACTACGCATCTCGACCGACCCGACTCGGCGCGGGCCGACCACCACGGTTTTGATACCGGAACATAGCTTCTTTGTTGTAGCGTTTCAGTCATGATTTTTTCCCTCAGATTTAGGCATGTATTTTAATTTTCCTTTGACAGCAAGAAGTTTTCGCTACAACATTTTCTTTGAAGTGAGGGTGTTTGTGTTCAAAGAGATTGATGATTGATGATGAACGTTAGTCGGTGGCGGTCCAGCCGACTCTGGCTGAGGGGCGGCCGGCCAGCTCTGGCTGAGGGGCGGCCAACCGGCTCTGGCTGAGGGGCGGCCGGCCGGCTCTGGCTGAGGGACGGCCGGCCGGCTCTGGCTGAGGGGCGGCCGGCCAACTCTGGCTGAGGGGCGGCCAGCCGGCTCTGGGCGAGAGGCGGCCGGCCGGCTCTGGGCGAGAGGCGGCCGGCCGGCTCTAGCCGAGGGGCGGCCGGCCCGCTCTGGCTGAGGGGCGGCAAACCGGCTCTGGCTGAGAGGCGGCCGGCCGGGCGCCAGCTACGTGTTTTGACTTCATGCCACATAACGTACGCGTCCAGAGGCCTGGGGATCGCTTGACCAGTCAGTCCGACGGACAGCATCACGCTGGGTGGTTCTTTGCGGCGTGAGCTGAGCGGGAAGACTGTGGAACAAAAAGGCACGTGGCAGAATGCGGCACCTATGTTATTCAACGATTATGTATAGTTAATTTGAGCTTGAGCTAAATTCAGAATATTCTACCGACCGGTCCGATTTCAGCAAAATTACAGCCATTATTGTCTGAACTGGATCTGCTTTCAATGCCAATGTGCCGACATTGTAAGCACTGTTTCCACAATCGAGCTCCTCTAGCATGAAGTACGCATCCCAAACTTGAATGCACTATTCCGAATTGTCGAAATAGATTTTACGTGTAAAGAAAATATACGACCTTCAATATACCAGGAGGTGCTGAGTTGATATCAAAAGTAACGATAAAGGTTATATTTTATTACTCAACGTTTCGGCCAGGGGCCATCGTCAGGAGTGATGAAAAATGCTCCAGCTTAAAAAATTGAAAAAGGCACGCGGGAAAAATATGCAAAAAAACACGAGGAATGCAGAAAAGCCTCCTCAGTGGTGCAGACACTCACAGAATCTCCAAACAAGAAACAAACTATGTCAAGAAGGAAAATCCACTCTAAAACAAGCTAGAACTGGAAGCAATGCCAGGCACCCAGAACCAAACTCTCTGGGGAAGCACGGGCCAGCTATACATTCTAATGTCCGTACTTACTCAGGTCACCTATACAAATACAAATAGATATCCCACTACAAAGCAAACCGGAAGCAATGCTAGGTGTCAAGTACCAAATCCTCTGAGGAAGCACGAGCCATGTATACATCTACATATCGATACACACACTCACGCACATATATATAGACATATATCCAATATAACGCGTAATATATACTATATATAATTTATGTATATTTTATGCGATATACCAAGACGTTTGCGTGTTAGTTGCGGCCGTAGATTACGTATATGTAGAGATTCGAGGACCTTCAGATCAGCGTTGTCCCTGGCTGTTGCTATAATTTCTACTTTGAAGTTTGTGTTAGTGTGGCTGTGTTCCATGTTAGAATGTTTGTCGATTACGTGTTCGCCTAAAGGTGTGTATGCTCTCCGAAGTCTGGCATCTCCTAAGTTCTCATTGTACCTATCCCTGATGCTACGTTTGGTTTCACCGACATAAAATGTTCCAAGACAGCGATTGCACGTTATTTAGTAAACTACGTTTTTTTCGTGTGCACCTACCTTTGAGCCCCTTGATACAGGTGTGGCACGTTCTCCTACCAGGAGGGCATGGCGGAATTTCCAGGGCTGAGCGTACCAGGCGAGATTTCAGCGTAGGTCCGCTAGTCCAGGCTACCCTAACATGGTTTAGATGAGACGAACAGATGGCTGCGTTTGCCTGTCGACATAGTTGGTCATCGACAAAAGGAAGTCTCATGTAAACATAGTTGGAATTGCTACCTGCTCGACGGTGACGTTGCCCACCTATCCTACTACTGTTGTGAGGATGAACAGCACGAGCGGCGGAGTGTACCCAATGCGCTGGGTGTCCGTTTTCCAGGAAAAGAGTCGTCATCTTCGCAAGGTTCCGCTCGCATTAAATAGTGTCGGAGGAGACTCGTGCTGCTCTCCTCATTTGGGATGTTAGAACGGCCTTTTTAGTGGCCATCGGGTGGGCCGAATCATAGTACAAGATGATGGGGCTTAAAGTATGCCATTGGCTGCCATTGGCTTAAAGTACAGCTCGGTGGTGTAGCTCCCATCAGCCTGAACTACAAACAACGTATCAAGGAAAGGAATCGAACTGCTGTGACCAGTGTGTTCTAAGGTAAACTTGGTGCTGGAATGTTGTTGGTTATTTTTTTCAAAGAAGTCAAGCAGAGAAGCCAAGCCATGTGTCCAAACACCAAAAATATCGTCTATATACCTCATGTAGAGAGCTGGTTTCAAATCATACGAAGCTAAGAAGATCGACTCAAGGCGGTGCATAAAAGCAATCGCTAAAGGAGGTGCACAGCGGTTACCCATAGCCACTCCTTTGGCCTGCTTGTACATGGAGTTACCGAAACGTCCGAGGTTATTGCTGAAAATATGTGTTAGTAATTTCACACAGTCCTGTACACCAATCCCGAAAAGCAGGTTAGTAAACTTCAAGCTATCATGCTACGAGAAGAGATTTCTGATGCTTACAGACATCGGGCCTATATGAGAAGACGTCTGCGCCGTTTTGGGCGGTGTTTGTCCTGCAGCTGTCCAGATTGGTGCTGGTTGTTAGAGCAGTGCCACTCTCTCCTTCGTCATGAAAGAAGCGCTTGCAGACAAAAGTTAGTCAAGAAATTTGAATCGCTTCAGAAGCAGAGTCTAGTAGACAGCAGCGGCTCAGGCCGTGGTCTTGCACCACGGCACGGGACTCTGTCAAGCACTTGTCTCCCGGGAAGTACCCTCCTGCAGGTACCGTGTCCAAGTCACTTGCCTGGAAATGCCCAGAGGATTGAGTCTTCTGTTTGTTTAAGTGTTGTAGCAACGGAAGAAGAAGTTTCTAGTTCGACGGCTCGGCCCAATCAGAGCCCTAGGGACTCCACTTCACTACCCCTAGAAACCCGTCATCTCTTGCCTGAGGAGTCAAAGGAGGATAAACACTGCGGCCCAGTGGAAACAGCTGTTTGTAAGGATGCTGGTGCGTCACCACGTGGTGTCGATTTTCGCTGTTGTGCGGGCAGGGACTGGTGCGCTTCGTTGTTTGGTGCGTTCGTGCCCAGCGTTGTGACTGTTGGGAATTTTGGGTGGGCTTTGGCTGTGCGTGGGTGGTTTCTGTGTTTGATGTTCTCCAGCGTTGTTTCTGGAGTCGGAAACTGCAGCGTGAGGCCAGCAACTGACCGCAGAGCACCACAGGAGAACCAACTTCGCCTATTCACACATGCATCGCACCAACCACCTACGCCACTCCCGGATAAAAATAATTTACTCAACCACGTGGCTACAAGTGGAGAGAGCTCGGGTAGTTGCATTACTTCTGGCACCCACGGTACGGTCACCAATGGCGATGGCACTGAACAATATCGCACAAATCGCACGTCTAATCTAAGTAAGTTACCTCCAGACTCAGATATCTTGGGATTGCTTGACAAAGGCCCCAATTTTGCGTTAGCTCAGAAAGTGGATCGTAGCTACTTAGAAAAGGCAGAATCAGGCGTAGAAAGGGCGATCTATGGTTTGCGGTGGAGGAATGCGAGGGAGACAAAACAGCAAACTGTACCTCAGGTACCACAGGCAGGCTTATCACAAAGCACCTCTAGCACAGGTTCTTTAAAGCTTCGCCCCATGTTCCCCGACACTCCTGCATGCCAGCCACCGAAAGCCACAACTCAAATATAATCTGAGTTGAAAGATTTAAAGACAAAAGTGCTAAAAGCATATAAATATCACAACAAAGCATCGAACAAAATGTCGCACAATTATGCGAAACAGAGGGAATTACTTCGTGAAATGAAAACAACGAGAATGTAATAGTAAAGCCATCAGATAAATGCAAAGGATTCGTCGTGCTAAACAAAACGGATTACATTGAAAAGGGCAGGAAAATAACTGACGATTATCAGAGCATTCCTTCCCAACCAAACCCTACCAAACGTCTCGAAATCGAAACATGTACTATCATCAAGGAAACTTTATCAGGGAAGTTACATAAAGACACAGTGTTATCTCTCCTTCCTCATTCCAGCCGCACAGCGGAATTATACGGGCTCCCCCAAAACCACAAACTAGAGGTTCCACTGCGCCCTATAGTGTCGGCGAGTGGTGACCCCCTAGACAAGTTATCTTGGTTCTTGAGTAAGATTCTCGTCCAGATACTAGCGTTGGTTCCCGCCCATCTGACAAACTCGGAGTCGTACCTGCAGAGGGTGAAAGAAACGTTTCCTACCAAACTTCCGGAAGGCAGTATTGTTTTCACCATGGACGTGAAAAATTATATGGCAGCATTCCGATAAAGGAAGGAATAGATGCTGTGATTCGTCTAAACGAGGACAATCTGGATGATATTTGTCTTTTCGGGATTCGTGTACAGGACTGTAAAATTACTAACATATTTTCAGCAATAACCTCGTACGTTTCGGTAACTCCATGTACAAGCAGACCAAAAGAGTGGCTATGGGTAACCGCTGTGCACCTCCTTTAGCGATTGCTTTTATGCACCGCCATGAGTCTATCTTCTTAGCTTGGTATGATTTGAAACCAGCTCTCTACATGAGGTATATAGACGATATTTTTGGTGTTTGGACACATGGCTTGGCTTCTCTGCTCGACTTCTTTGGAAAAAATAACCAACAACATTCCAGCATCAAGATTACCTTAGAACACGCTGGTCATAGCAGTTCGATTCCGTTCCTTGATACGTTGTTTGTAGTTCAGGCTGATGGGAGCTACACCACCGAGCTGTACTTTAAACCAATGGCAGCCCCCATCATCTTGCACTATGATTCGGCCCACCCGATGGCCACTAAAAAGGCCGTTCTAACATCCCAAATGAGGAGAGCAGCACCAGTCTCCTCCGATACTGTTTCATACGAGCGGAGCCTTGCGAAGATGACGACTCTTTTCCTGGAAAACGGATACCCAGCGCATCGGGTACACTCCGCCGCTCGTGCTGTTGATCCTCACAACAGTAGTAGGATAGGTGGGTAACGTCAGCATCGAGCGGGTAGCAATCCCAACTATGTTTACATGAGACTTCCTTTTGTCGATGACCAACTATGTCGACAGGTAAACGCAGCCATCCGTTCGTCTCATCTAAACTATGTTAGGGTAGCCTGGACTATGCCCTGCTGGTAGGAGAACGTGCCACACCTGTATCCTTTTGACCTACAAAAACTCATCGCGGTTTTGGTCGTCATCAACAAAATCGTCTGCATCTTGTCTCTGCCACCCTGCGATCACCGACCAATCACCGCGCGACGCGGGCCGGCTGCTGACCATGACACCACCGCCTCGGGGCGCGAGACGGCCGGAGCGCGCCAGCTGAGCGCCGGGGCTGGGCCGCGCCCCTGTGACCCAGCCAGTAGTGCAGCGGGAGCGCTCCCGCGTGGAAGGCGCGCCCGGCGCGGCCGCCGGGCGGAGCGGAGACGTGATGGCGGGGGTGGGGGCAGAGCCGGCGGTGATTTTTTTACGAGTGATCCATTTAAACGTGCGCTCTTTGATTCCAAAATTAGATAGTGTAAATCAGCTTTGATGTCTTCTGCTTTTCGGAAACGCATTTGTCTTCAAACCATCCAGATGAAGCCATCTGCATACCCGGTTTTTACATCAAGAGAGCCGATAGACACTGCGATGAGGAGCGGACGTCCACAGAGAGTTGGGGTGGCGTCGCCATCGCCGTCCGAGAGTGCTACGGAGTCCAGCTACTGACACCCCCTCCCGGACCACTTCGCTCCGGCCTCGAGTCCCTTTGGATCCGGGTGAAGCTCCGGCGTGATACCTCTGTCATCGTAGGCTGCCTCTACCGCCCGCCCAATGGAACCGTAGGTGCTGATCTGGATGATTTGGAGCACCAAATTGACTTCGCAACTAGCCATGGCTTGCCTTTATTCGCGATGGGGGATGTGAATATCGATTTGTTAGACGCTTCAAAACCGGGGGTTGAACGTTTCAACACCATTTTGAACGACTTGTGTCTGCATCAACTCGTGAAGAAGCCCACGCGCGTACAGACTAAACCTCCGGGATGGCACACGGCGCACTTCAAAAACGCTTCTCAACATCGCGATCTCCAACGCCACAGACACAATTTTGGCTTGTGACGTCATGGAGGTGCACATCAGTGACCACCGGGCAGTCACAGTCACAGCTAAAATAAACCGTCCGTCGTTTCAACGCCAAAAGATCACTTTTCAGCGCACCCGTCACCTCCTCCCTGGTCAGCTGCCCCTAGCTTTTCTCATGGTGGACTGGTCTGGCCTGTATGAGGCCAACACAGTTGACGGCAAGTGGGACGCATGGTTGAGCATCTGGAAATGCGTCATGGATGCTCACTGTCCTACCGTCACGAAGTTCGCGAATCGCCGCTCAGTGCCACCCTGGATCGCTGAGAATGCTGACCTCCGCGCCCTGACCCTTCGACGTGACTGGGCTCACAGCCAAGCGGACCGATCCGGGAGTGACGAGGATTGGAAACTCTACCATGAGCTAAATCAACGGACCTCCACTGAGCTCGTGGTCGCCAAAAGCCGTTTCTTCGATCGGACTTTGGAAGAAAATGGCAACGTCTGGCCGCACGTTCGACGTCATCTCTTTCAGAAGAAGACAACTCCACCATCAACTGAACCATCACGTTCCAACCAGGAGAAGGAGTTGTTCGCTGACGACCAAAACCGGCATTTTTCCTCAACTGGCAAGCGCGTGGCTGCTGCTTTGCATTCTTTAGGGGATTTAGGCCCAAATACAGCGCATCAACCTCGCCCTCCGCGCGTTGTTAGCTCAGCATTCAAGCTGAAGCCCGCCACTCTTTCCGAACTCTCTCATGCCCTGCGTGATTTAAATCCTACCAGTGCTCGTGGTAACGACAATGTGTCCCTGAAATTGCTCAATATGTCGTTTCCTTCGGTGTGTGTACATATTTTGCACATAATCAACTTTAGTTTATCGTCATGTACTTTTCCGGAACTGTGGAAGTTGGCTGAAATCGTACCAATCTTCAAGAAAGGCTGCCCTGACGATCCCAAGTGTTATAGGCCCATCTCGATCTTGAGTAACGTGTCAAAACTGTGCGAGAAGATAGTAGTCAACCAGCTCACTGCGTATCTCCACCGAAATTGTCTTCTTAACAAATCGCAACATGCCTATCGACCACTTCACTCTACTGAAACTGCCCTTGCTGATGTAGTAGCTTATGTCACAAATTGCATCGAAAGGCGCCGCGTTTGTCTGCTCGCATCAGTAAATTTGTCTAGTGCCTTCGATTGCGTGTCTCATAGCCGACTCTTGACCAAATTAGAGTGGTACGGCATCGACAGCTCTTGGTTTAGATCTTACCTTTCAAATCGCAGACAGGTAGTTCGGCCCGGAAGACTTGTATGCAACGTATCCTGTGGTGTTCTACAAGGAAGTTTGTGTGGTCCAATTCTGTTTTTGTTGTACACAAATGATCTTCTCTCACACATAGGTGATGTCTTTAAAGTCGTTGCTTACGCTGACGACACACAGGCGATGTTGTCATCGAAATTGGAGGACATAATGTATGCCAAACTCCGTCTCGAATCGTGCTTGGAAACTATGTGCTCGTGGTACCGTGTAAATCTTCTCAAGCTCAACCCATCTAAAACGCAATTTGTGATTTTTGGTTCTCGCCAGATGATCGCGCGGCTGCCTAGCATCAGCCTCTCTGGTCTTGGATCGGATATTTCACGTGTCTCATCTATCAAAAACCTGGGTGTGACCATGGACGAATCGTTAACATGGAGTGAACAAATTGGCGATATTGCTAAGAAATGTAACCGCATTATCTTTCCTCTAGCCAAGCATGTACGTTCTCTTACTGAAGAAACGCTGTCGAAGTTAGTGCTTGCACTGGTTTTCCCCCATGTAATGTACTGTTGCTCAATCTGGTCTGCTGCATGTGACACCGAGCGCGTGCGAATCCAAAAAGTCATAATGAGGGCGGCTAGGATCATAACTAGGACCTCTCGCTATGGTCATATATCGCATGTTATTGAGCGGTTAGGCTGGCCTAGCTTACAACGCTTTGTCGACATTAGGGATTGCTCACTGGTTCATCTTGCAGTGCATCACTCGGGAGCACCTGAAACCCTGCTTGATCTTGTGACATTGAGAAGTGATGTCAGCTCTCGATCTACGCGATCAACACCGTTTTCAGTAGAGCGCCCACGCCTGAAAACTTCTTTTGCGCAACGCTCTTTCATGTACCGTGCTGCAGTTCTTTGGAACAGTCTCCCCGAGGAAGTTAGGGCCGAGAATATGCGACTGGCTTTTAAGTTTAAGCTGAAGGAGGCGCTGAAAAGAGTTTGTACGTGGCAATGTTTGAGTATTGTATGCATGTGTTTTTAATGTTTTAGTAGCCTCCTGTCCCACCCCTTTTTTTAAAGCGTTTTTGACATTTGATACTGAGTGTCTTGGTACCAATACAAGGATTGATTGATTGATTGATTGATATCAACGGGCTCAAAGGTAGGTGTACACGAAAAAACGTAGTTTACAAAATAACGTGCAATCGCTGTCTTGGAATATTTTATGTCGGTGAAACCAAACGTAGCATCAGGGATAGATACAATGAGCACTTAGGAGATGCTAGACTTCGGAGAGCATACACACCTTTAGGCGAACACATGATCGACAAACATTATAACATGGAACACAGCGACACTAACACAAACTTCAAAGTATACATTCTAGCAACAGCCAGGGACAACGCTGATCTGAAGGTCCTCGAATCTCTACATATACGTAATCTACGGCCGCAACTAAACACGCAAACGACGTCTTGGTATATCACATAAAATATGCATGAATTATATATATAGTATATAATACGCGTTATATTGGATATATGTCTATATATATGTGCGTGAGTGTATGTATCGCTATGTAGATGTATACATGGTTCGTGCTTCCTCAGAGGATTTGGTACTTGACACCTAGCATTGCTTCCGGTTTGCTTTGTAGTGGGGTATCTATTTGTATTTGTATAGGTGACCTGAGTAAGTATGGGCATTAGAGTGTACAGCCGGGTCGTACTTCCCCAGAGAGTTTGGTTCTGGGTGCCTGGCATTGCTTCCAGTTCCAGCTTGTTTTAGAGTGGATTTTCCTTCATGACATAGTTTGTTTCTTGTTTGGAGTTTCGGTGAGTGTCTGCACCACTGAGGAGGCTTTTCTGCATTCCACGTGTCTTTTTGCACGTTTTTCCCCGCGTGCCTTTTTCAATTTTTTAAGCTGGAGCTTTTTCATCACTCCTGACGATGGCCCCTGGCCGAAACGTTGAGTAATACAATATAACCTTTATCGTTACTTTTGATATCAACTCTGCACCTCCTGGTATATTGAAGGTCGTATATTTTCTTTACACGTAATGTCTAAAACCCAGGAGCATCTAAGAGCCATTCTTCGTTGGATTAAACGAAATATATTTTACTTATTTACGAGATTCGTGCATTTCCACCTAGTTGAATGCAACAAAGTGCAATAATGTTTTAGTTACGCTTTTCCTTCAGGAGAGGCGCTACCAATGAATAATTCTGTTTTAACTCTAATCCTTGCCTTTTTCCTATTTCGTTTGCTATGAACTCAATAAAATGTATGTATATGTCTTCACGAGCTGCCAATAAGCGCGGCTGCGGCTGGCCAACAAGTTGCCTGTCGCGGTGTGGTGTCCAGTGCTGTGCCGGGAGTATGGGAGAACGGCCTCGCCCTTGCTCGTCCGGCCCTCCCACCTGCGTCCTATGTTGGGGTATGTTGTGCACGGAGCGAATTCCGCCGGTTCACACGAACTCAGACATATCATGTTGCATAGGTCATGTTTGTTCCTTTTCTTTAGGAGTATTAATGGGTCTCCTGCTCATACTTTTTCGTATGTTGTCTGCAACCAGACTCGTACTCATCTGATGATCATATCCATCCACACTCATACACATCTAATGCTCATACCCATCCATACTCATGCCCATCCACACCCAGCTGCGGAGTCCCACACCACCAGAGGCAGTTGTCCTCGGTGTTCGGCACACTCGCGTCGCAATCTCTGTCTCTGGCTTGCAGTCAGATCTCTCGTGTCACGCACGGCACAGTCTCAATCTGTGGCCCGTAGCCAGGTTTCCTGTCGTGTCACGCACGGCACAGTCTCCATCTGTGGCCTGTAGCCAGGTTTCCTGTCGTGTCACGCACGGCACAATCTCAATATGTGGCCTGTAGCCAGGTTTCCTGTCGTGTCACGCACGGCACAGTCTCCATCTGTGGCCTGTAGCCAGGTTTCCTGTCGTCTCACGCACGGCACAATCTCAATCTGTGGCCCGTAGCCAGGTTTCCTGTCGTGTCACGCACGGCACAATCTCCATCTGTGGTCCGTAGCCAGGTTTCCTTTCGTGTCACGCACGGCACAATCTCCATCTGTGGTCCGTAGCCAGGATTCCTGTCGTCTCACGCACGGCACAATCTCCATCTGTGGCCCGTAGCCAGGTTTCCTGTCGTGTCACGCACGAAACAATCGCCATCTGTGGCCTGTGGCCAGGTTTCCTGTCGTGTTGCGTCCGGCACAATCTCCATTTGGGCCTGTAGCCAAGTTCCCTGTCGTGTCACACGCGCACACAGAGCGCAATCTGTTTTTTTTTCAATCACACTGAAGGGCCTGTTCCAAGATATATGGCGAC
>JAOTOM010004533.1:0-30000 GCA_034440615.1 Ashinkailepas kermadecensis | reverse complement strand
CATCACACACTGGCTGCCAGTCTCATCACACATCAGCTGCCGGTATCATCACACACTGGCTGCCGGTATCATCACACACTGGCTGCCGGCCTCATCACACACTGGCTGCCGGCCTCATCACGCACCAGCTGCCAGTCTCATCACACACTGGCTGCCGGCCTCATCACACACTGGCTGCCAGTCTCATCACACACTGGCTGCCCGCGTCATCACACACTGGCTGCCAGTCTCATCACACACCAGCTGCCAGTCTCATCACACACTGGCTGCCGGCCTCATCACACACTGGCTGCCGACCTCATCACACACTGGCTGCCGGCCTCATCACACACTGTCTGCCAGTCTCATCACACACCAGCTGCCAGTCTCATCACACACTGGCTGCCGGCCTCATCACACACTGGCTGCCGGCCTCATCACACACTGGCTGCCGACCTCATCACACACTGGCTGCCGGCCTCATCACACACTGGCTGCCGGTATCATCACACACTTGCTGCCGGCCTCATCACACACTGGCTGCCAGTCCCATCACACACCAGCTGCCAGTCTCATCACACACTGGCTGCCAGTCCCATCACGCACTGGCTGCCAGTCTCATCACGCACTGGCTGCTGGCCTCATCACATGGTGGGTGCCAGCCCCAGTATGCGAGCGGCTGAACGCCGGCTGCAAGCCTCATTACGCATCGCACAGTGTGGCCGACGCTCGGGCCGTGCATGGTGGTGCAGGCCGTCACTGGCAATGACGCCCCCCCCCCTTCCTCGCCCTCTACCCGCACACTATGATTGGCCGTTACTGCTCACGGTCATGGCTCATCACCCGGGCCATTTGAGTCGTGATGAGACGTATATTTCGCCTTCATGACACCACGACATTATTAACTTGTATTGACCACCAAATGCACGTTTTAGGAACCATACGGTCGTGTGCCAACCAGTTCGCGAGAACTTTCTTGGATCATCTCGAGCACCAATGTAAAGGATACTGAGGGACTAGCACATTTCACTGCTTTGCTCATTTTCCTCCGTGGTCTTTTATGTCTACTTTTCCTACGAAGTTGACACCTTTGTCTATGGCAATGTTGGCCATTGCTTGGCGGCAACGCAGCTGCATTCGTTTCCTTAACCTAACCGCATTCGTGAGAACACGCCCGAGTTAGGTGATTTGCAACCGCCGTGCGAGAGCCGGCCAGTTTATGCTCTGTTTTGGAATAAAGTTATCTCGAACGGCTACCGTCCGCCAGATGTCAACGATCCCGAGTGCAGCACTGGGAGTGGGCTGACCTGACTGCTGGTGTGTCGCCAGGAGTGTGGTGACCTGACTGCTGATGTGTCGCCAGGAGTGTGGTGACTTGACCGCTGATGTGTCGCCAGGAGTGTGGTGACCTGACTGCTGATGTGTCGCCAGGAGTGTGGTGACCTGACCGCTGGTGTGTCGCCAGGAGTGTGGTGACCTGACCGCTGGTGTGTCGCCAGGAGTGGGCTGACCTGACCGCTGGTGTGTCGCCAGGAGTGTGGTGACCTGACCGATGGTGTGTCTCCAGGAGTGTGGTGACCTGACCGCTGATGTGTCGCCAGGAGTGGGCTGACCTGACCGCTGGTGTGTCGCCAGGAGTGTGGTGACCTGACCGCTGGTGTGTCTCCAGGAGTGTGGTGACCTGACCGCTGGTGTGTCTCCAGGAGTGTGGTGACCTGACCGCTGGTGTGTCTCCAGGAGTGTGGTGACCTGACCGCTGATGTGTCGCCAGGAATGTGGTGACCTGACCGCTGGTGTGTCGCCAGGAGTGTGGTGACCTGACCGCTGGTGTGTCTCCAGGAGTGTGGTGACCTGACCGCTGGTGTGTCTCCAGGAGTGTGGTGACCTGACCGCTGATGTGTCGCCAGGAGTGTGGTGACCTGACCGCTGATGTGTCGCCAGGAGTGTGGTGACTTAACCGCTGATATGTCGCCAGGAGTGTGGTGACCTGACCGCTGGTGTGCCCAGAGGTGGTGACCTGACCGCTGATGTGTCGCCAGAAGTGTGGTGACCTGACCGCTGATGTGTCGCCAGGAGTGTGGTGACCTGACTGCTGATGTGTCGCCAGGAGTGTGGTGACCTGACTGCTGATGTGTCGCCAGGAGTGTGGTGACCTGACCGCTGGTGTGTCTCCAGGAGTGTGGTGACCTGACCGCTGGTGTGTCTCCAGGAGTGTGGTGACCTGACCGCTGGTGTGTCTCCAGGAGTGTGGTGACCTGACTGCTGATGTGTCGCCAGGAGTGTGGTGACCTGACCGCTGGTGTGTCTCCAGGAGTGTGGTGACCTGACCGCTGGTGTGTCTCCAGGAGTGTGGTGACCTGACCGCTGGTGTGTCTCCAGGAATGTGGTGACCTGACCGCTGGTGTGTCTCCAGGAGTGTTCTGACCTGACCGCTGGTGTGTCTCCAGGAGTGTTCTGACCTGACCGCTGGTGTGTCTCCAGGAGTGTGCTGACCTGACCGCTGGTGTGTCTCCAGGAATGTGGTGATCTGACCGCTGGTGTGTCTCCAGGAGTGTGGTGACCTGACCGCTGGTGTGTCTCCAGGAGTGTGCTGACCTGACCGCTGGTGTGTCTCCAGGAATGTGGGGACCTGACCGCTGGTGTGTCTCCAGGAGTGTGGTGACCTGACCGCTGGTGTGTCGCCAGGAGTGGGCTGACCTGACCGCTGGTGTGTCTACAGGAGTGTGGTGACCTGACCGCTGGTGTGTCTCCAGGAGTCTACGGACCTGATCACTGCACAGTGGGCCAGATCGCTTTCAAAGCCGTTTTTATTTTTAAAAATAAACTTTCAAGTTTGTTACTTCAGACCACGGATACAGATGTAAAAATGAACGGCGCATTCGATGGTTGCATTCATTTTGACCGTCGACATCATGTTGGTGCAATATTCTGTCAAAGTCGGCCAATGCCGCGGTGTTTAAAGCCGGTTTCCGAGCTGCGTTGTAAGCTAGCTGTGTTCATGGAGCTGTAAGTTCCGATTTAGTCATGTGCCAAGCCCATAAGATTTCGCGAGGATTTCGTGGGATAAGTAAATTTGAAGTAAATTAAGTTCGAATGAATATTTTGTCAACAAATATCCTTGTAAAGTATATTAGGCATCTTTTAGGTCGCTATAACAATCGTATGAATATATTTTAAAATATGTGCAAAATTATTGTTGATTGGGCCGGATTCTCACACACACGGATCCGTCTGGCAATCGGCAGGTGGGCAGGAGCAGGTCACCCTGCAGCTCCTGTGTAAGTGGGGGTTCGACGGCTCTTCAGGGCAAAGCCTCTACAAACAGGCCGGCACGTCTGCCCCTGGTCAGGACGAGCAGGTCTTCCCGACTTCCCTGGTGCCGCTTTAGATGACCTGTGCCGACCGCATCGTGTGACAGCACCAGGCCTGTTCATCGACCCGCTTCTGTCGACCCACGAAACTAGAATACAAGGAAGCAGCAGCATCCAGCAGGACAGATAATGCGTACTGGCAAGCGCAGCTCGGAACACTCGATAAGCGCGCCGATATTGCAATTCAGCGTAACCTTTGGCCTTCATGAGACCATAGTGGACGGAAAAGCGGTGAACGCTCTCACGGAAACGGCATCTCATCAGCGCTGTGCATTCTGTGGTGCAACTCCCATCATCATGAACAGCCTACAACATGTTCGCCAACTGCCCGTTAGGACCGAGCACCCTCCAAACGTGGATAAGGATTTTTGAATGCATAGTGCACATTGGACACAGTAAAGAGCTGGAAAAGTGGAAGATGCGAATTGTAGCAGATAAAGGGACATAACTATGCTATGAGAGTTGGCCTGTGCGTGGAGTTATGCCGATGGTATCCCATGCCGTCGGCGGTCCACAAGGTGCTGATACACGGAGCCGTCGTTGTAGACTCGCTGCTGCTCCTGGTTGGACTACCGAGTGGGGAGGCCCAGGAGTCGAGGAACTAAGACGTCCGTGCCTACCGCCTGAACCACGCAAGGAAAGACTCCCGGCTGCACACCATGGCCGACCAGTTCGGGTTCCTCCTTGTCACCAGTGACCCACTCATCAGCTCGTCCTCAGCCACCGAGCGCTGCAGGAGAAGAGCCCGGAACAGAGTAACCCTGGCGGAAGAGGCGCTCGCCCTTCTCAAGAGAGACGTCACGGTTGCGCGCACAACGGATGTCACAGCCGCGACGTTCCACTCGTATTCAGCAGTCTTGTCGACTCGGACTCTAGTGAGGAGGATTAAGTCACACAGGCACACACACACACACACACCAGAGAATATAAGTTATCTATAGTGTTGGCGCGCTGGGTGGAATTAGTTGACAGGTAGCGTCACTAAGTAGTTATGTACGTCACGTGTGATTTACATGTTCACATAGATGCCTGTATGCACACATACATGTTAATGTTGACCTGATGTGTAACCTGAGTGGTGTTGCACGATGAATGCGCAATACAGACGCGGCCTTGCACGAATTTTCTGCTAAATTTAGGTATAATATTGAATGTTATGATGATTTATTTCTATTATAGTACTGTTGGCCACACTTATTAGCGAAGGCTTGACAAGTACAGCAATATCTTATTAATAGCCGCGATCAGCAGCCGCCGGAACCGACATCCGGCCGAATATCAATTCAACAACAACCCTAAATTAGCCCCCCCCACCTTCTCCCGGGATACCAGTACTCGGTACGCCAAAATAGACCACAGAATCGAACTCAGCATACAAAAGAACCTCAGAAAACACTGTATTGTTTCATTCGGCTGGCGTTTCGAATTGAAGGCGATTTGGCCCACTGCGCTAGTGTGTAATCAGCAATGTACTGGCCTAACTCCTGGTGTGTCGCCCGGAGTGTGCTGACCTGACCACTAGTGTGTCGCCAGGAGTGTGCTGACCTGACCACTAGTGTGTCGCCAGGAGTGTGCTGACCTGACCACTAGTGTGTCGCCAGGAGTGTGCTGACCTGACCACTAGTGTGTCTCCAGGAGTGTTCTGACCTGACCGCTGATGTGTCGCCAGGAGTGTGCTGACCTGACCACTAGTGTGTCTCCAGGGGTGTGCTCACCTGACCGCTGGTGTATCTCCAGGAGTGTGCTGACCTGACCACTAGTGTGTCGCCAGGAGTGTTCTGACCTGACCGCTGATGTGTCGCCAGGAGTGTGCTGACCTGACCACTAGTGTGTCGCCAGGAGTGTGCTGACCTGACCACTAGTGTGTCTCCTGGAGTGTGCCGACCTGACCACTAGTGTATCGCCGGGAGTGTGCTGACCTGACCAATAGTGTGTCCCCAGGAGTGTGCTGACCTGACCACTAGTGTGTCGCCAGGAGTGTGCTGACCTGACCACTAGTGTGTCTCCAGGAGTGTTCTGACCTGACCAATAGTGTGTCCCCAGGAGTGTGCTGACCTGACCACTAGTGTGTCGCCAGGAGTGTGCTGACCTGACCACTAGTGTGTCGCCAGGAGTGTGCTGACCTGACCACTAGTGTGTCGCCAGGAGTGTGCTGACCTGACCACTAGTGTGTCTCCAGGAGTGTGCTGACCTGACCACTAGTGTGTCTCCAGGGGTGTGCTCACCTGACCACTAGTGTGTCGCCAGGAGTGTGCTGACCTGACCACTAGTGTGTCGCCAGGAGTGTGCTGACCTGACCACTAGTGTGTCTCCTGGAGTGTGCCGACCTGACCACTAGTGTATCGCCGGGAGTGTGCTGACCTGACCAATAGTGTGTCCCCAGGAGTGTGCTGACCTGACCAATAGTGTGTCGCCAGGAGTGTGCTGACCTGACCACTAGTGTGTCTCCAGGAGTGTTCTGACCTGACCAATAGTGTGTCCCCAGGAGTGTGCTGACCTGACCACTAGTGTGTCGCCAGGAGTGTGCTGACCTGACCACTAGTGTGTCTCCTGGAGTGTGCTGACCTGACCACTAGTGTGTCGCCAGGAGTGTGCTGACCTGACCAATAGTGTGTCCCCAGGAGTGTGCTGACCTGACCACTAGTGTGTCGCCAGGAGTGTGCTGACCTGACCACTAGTGTGTCTCCAGGAGTGTTCTGACCTGACCAATAGTGTGTCCCCAGGAGTGTGCTGACCTGACCACTAGTGTGTCGCCAGGAGTGTGCTGACCTGACCACTAGTGTGTCTCCTGGAGTGTGCCGACCTGACCACTAGTGTGTCGCCAGGAGTGTGCTGACCTGACCACTAGTGTGTCTCCAGGAGTGTTCTGACCTGACCAATAGTGTGTCCCCAGGAGTGTGCTGACCTGACCACTAGTGTGTCTCCAGGAGTGTGCTGACCTGACCACTAGTGTGTCGCCAGGAGTGTGCTGACCTGACCACTAGTGTGTCTCCTGGAGTGTGCTGACCTGACCACTAGTGTGTCGCCAGGAGTGTTCTGACCTGACCGCTGATGTGTCTCCAGGAGTGTGCTGACCTGACCACTAGTGTGTCGCCAGGAGTGTGCTGACCTGACCACTAGTGTGTCGCCAGGAGTGTGCTGACCTGACCACTAGTGTGTCGCCAGGAGTGTGCTGACCTGACCACTAGTGTGTCGCCAGGAGTGTGCTGACCTGACCACTAGTGTGTCTCCAGGAGTGTTCTGACCTGACCACTAGTGTGTCGCCAGGAGTGTGCTGACCTGACCACTAGTGTGTCTCCTGGAGTGTGCCGACCTGACCACTAGTGTGTCGCCAGGAGTGTGCTGACCTGACCACTAGTGTGTCTCCAGGAGTGTTCTGACCTGACCAATAGTGTGTCCCCAGGAGTGTGCTGACCTGACCGCTGGTGTGTCGCCAGGAGTGTGCTGACCTGACCACTAGTGTGTCGCCAGGAGTGTGCTGACCTGACCACTAGTGTGTCTCCAGGAGTGTGCTGACCTGACCACTAGTGTGTCGCCAGGAGTGTGCTGACCTGACCACTAGTGTGTCGTCAGGAGTGTGCTGACCTGACCACTAGTGTGTCGCCAGGAGTGTGCTGACCTGACCACTAGTGTGTCTCCTGGAGTGTGCCGACCTGACCACTAGTGTGTCGCCAGGAGTGTGCTGACCTGACCACTAGTGTGCCCCCAGGAGTGTGCTGACCTGACTGCTGATGTATCGGCAGGAGTGTTCTGACGTGACTGCTGGTGTGTCGCCAGGAGTCTATGGGACGCCCGGTCTGCAGCTTCGGATGGCTTCGTCGCCGTTGACGAACAGGAAGTACTTCAGACCGAGAACGGCGTGCGACGCCTGCTGAAGGGCTTCCTCAGTCACGGTGTCGCCACCGTGACCGGTGTGAGTGGTCGCCGTGACCGGTGTGGTCCTTGTGACCGGGTGTCGTCACCGTGGCGAAGTATGATCGCTGTGGCAAGGTGTGGTTGCTGTGGCAAGGTGTGGTCGCTGTGGAAAGGTGTGGTCGCTGTGACGAAGTATGGTTGCTGTGGCAAGGTGTGGTCGCTGTGGCAAGGTGTGGTTGCTGTGGCCAGGTGTGGTCGCTGTGGCCGTTTGCGGTCCCTATGGTGGAGCGTGGTCCCTCTGGCCGGGTTTGGTCCCTATGATGGAGCGTGGTCCCTCTGGCCGGGTGTCGTCCCTGTGGTGGTGTGTGGTCCCTGTGGCGGTATGTGGTCCCTGTGGCGGTATGTGGTCCCTCTGGCCTGGTGTCGTCCCTATGATGGAGCGTGGTCACTCTGGCCGGATGTGGTCCATGCGGTGGTGTGTGGTCGCTGTGGTGGGATGTGGTCGCTGTGGCGGGATGTAGTCCCTGTGGCCGGATGTGGTCCCTGTGGTGGTGTGTGGTCCCTGTGGCGGGATGTGGTCGCTGTGGCGGGATGTGGTCGCTGTGGCGGGATGTGGTCGCTGTGGCCGGTCGCCGTAATCGCTGCAAACGTTATTGGATCCACCCCTGTCTGGGTCCACAGTCCCACCGCTATGGGACCACAGTTCTATCGCCGTGGCGACCCAGGCCCCACCGCATCCAACATTCCCGACTGGCCCGTTGCTGGGTGTTGTCAGCTAGCATCTGATCACATTGCCACACCCACACCGACGGCAGCACCACCTCCGGATCCGCCGTCCGGGTGTGCTCGCCACGCGGTGCCGTCCCTTGGCCAGGCCGCCGCCCGGCCAGCTCTCCGCACCAGTCTCCTGCGGTGATACGCGACTCGTTCGTGCCCGCCGCGCCGATTGTCGGAATTATTTATGTCTACGGCCGTGTTCGTCTGCGGTCGGCGTGCGTGTTTGTCCGGCGCCGCCTCCACGCCCCGGTCGGTGTTGTGCGCCTCTTGGCGGTGGGCGGCGCCAGATGGATATTGATGTTTCTGGCGGCGGCGGGGGCTTAGGTCGGCGCCAGAGTTGTGGCAGAAGTAGACAGAGAGTGCAGGCAAGTGTCTGAAGATCATAATTGCTTCATGTATCTGACTTCGAATTGGGTTTAAATTTATTGCTCAATCATCTGTTTAGATGTTATCGAACTCTGAACTTGTGTATTGTAAGCACAATTCGGACTCGCTGCGCACATGTCTGTCGTTCCTTATTCGAGAGCACTGGCGGACTGACCATGCATTGTGGACAAGGCTACGCTTCCTTATTTAAATATCTTCGGAACACGACCACACAAAGCCGTGTTGCTTCATCAGGAGCCCCCCCCCATGCAGAAGAATAGTCGCAGACCGAGCGCCACCCCTGAGAGCGGGTCTTTCACTCAGTGGTGTGCGCCTGCAGCCGTGTTGACACATCGAGGGTGAGCTGCTCTGACTCACATGACCGACTGGCTGGGCCGCGGCCGTGTTGATTGTGCCGGAATTGGCTGTTGGGCTGATCCGGGTGAAGTCTGCAGGACTCCCGAGCTATCGGGCCTGCTGCCGCCGCTCCATCAAGCTCAACTGGGTGGAAAGCTGTGAGACGGAATTGCGTAAAAGAAATTGCCGCTCATATGACATTTGCAATAAGCTCTGTAGGAGGTATCTCCTGGCTTAAACATAGAGGGAAGTTAGCATGCCTGTACCATTGTCTGCATACAAAATTTTGCATTGCTTGAATGTCAAGGTAAAACTGAACCTAGGTATACCAAGATATCCACCAAGGTACTCCAAGCGGACATGTTTTACACAACACAATGAATGCCGCAATATCGCAGAATGCGAATGATCAATTCTGGTCGAAGCACCCTAAAGCCCAAATATCGCAGAATGTGTTGTCTAATAATTGTTACTCGCTTTCAGTTACCATTATATATATATGTATATATATATATATATATATATATATATATATAAATATATATATATATATATATATATATATATATATATATATATATATATATATATATATATATATATATATATATATATATATATATATATATATATATACACACCATGTAGTTTGCAATTGCCTTTATCCAGTCTGATCATAAAGAATCGCTATTGGATATTTAATCAAAAGAACAGTTAACCATAATTTAAGTGTTTTGCCGATTGCATGGTATTAGCGGGGCGGCACCGCCAGGTGGGCATCGGGTGAGGCGACGAGTTGACGGCTAGTTGCCGGTCGTGCCGCCAGGTGTCTCCGACGGTGGATGCCACGCGTGCTGTGATCGAGCGCGTGGGTTTGGTGCAGCGCACAACATTCGGCGACATGTGGCAGTTCAGCGCGGACGGGGCTCGCTCCGACACTGCCTTCAGCCGGCAGGCGCTGGGGGCTCACACCGACGGCACTTACTACAGCGAGCCGCCCGGGTACGTACCGTAGCCGCCCGGGTGCAGTCGCTTGGGTACGTACCGTAGCCGCCAGGGTATGTACCGCAGCCGCCAGGGTACGTACCGTAGCCGCCAGGGTACGTACCGTAGCCGCCAGGGTACGTGCCATAGCTGCCCGGGTACGTACCGTAGCCGCCAGGGTACGTACCGTAGCCGCCAGGGTACGTACCGTAGCCGCCAGGGTACGTACCGTAGCCGCCATGGTATGTACCGTGGCCGCCAGGGTACGTACCGTGGCCGCCAGGGTACGTACCGTAGCCGCCAGGGTACGTACCGTAGCCGCCAGGGTACGTACCGTAGCCGCCAGGGTACGTGCCAGAGCTGCCCGGGTACGTACCGTAGCCGCCAGGGTACGTACCGTAGCCGCCAGGGTACGTGCCAAAGCTGCCCGGGTACGTACAGCAACCGTTCAGGTATGTATGCACTGCGACGATAGAAGTATGCAATACAGTTGGTCAGGTTTGCATCCACAATAGTGGTGAGGAACGCAGTTACCACGGCCACCGCGATATGTTTGAAAGTCACATGAGCGCGTCGCAATGGCTGTGTCGCGTCACAATGGAGATGGCGCATCACAATGGATATGGCACGTAACAATGGGATTCTAATCTATTCACCCAGAGTAAGATGTGCTCCTTTACTTTTGATGTTACCCATCCTTATCCCAATATCCTTTAGGAAGTGCTCTTAATCTTTACTGAAAGAAAATGGCTCGCGGCAGCATTTCCGCCCGCTGACAATACAGGGCGTAAGCTCACAGCGAGGCCCCGTGCGCCTCTGTGAAGTCAAGGAAATCCTCCCATACCGTCACCAGCACTCCGGTGAGGTGCAGAAGTCGTGTCCCTGCTTAATTTACCTTTTTTTCCTTGTCCAGTTGGACCGGCTGGGTCCTGTGGGAATCATCCGCGACCCACTACAGCAATCTACTACGGCCACCTACTACGGCCACCTACTACGGCCACATGCCACAGCTGGTTCACAAATGCAACACTACAACTGGCCGAACGGACGTCCCACAGGAAATGCGTCACATGTCCGTCATTTTCAGCACATGTTCAATTCATGTTTGAGCTCAAGAACAAGATTACGTTTATAAACCTTGCACGGATCAATCTTTGCATTGAGGTTGCGCTTAGCGATCAATATGTCACTGTGCCGAGAATTTCCCGAACGCGATTGATTCTCGGATTGGCAATCCTTCAGTTCGTGGTAGTCGAGCCCGCGACACCGACCGCAGAGGTCAGGTCAGCTGTCAGTCCGCGACCCCGACCGCAGAGGTCAGGTTAACAGTCAACAGTCTAACAGCCCAAACAGTCAGGGCGCGGTGGTGTAAAATAGGGCCGAAGTAAAAGAATGAATGAAAACTATGTCCTCTCCAGTTAACACCCGAGGGGACTGTGTCTACGGACGCCAATGTTGACAGCGAGTCTGCCCGGCCTCCAGTCGTCAGCGGGTCGGACGACAAAGCGCGACAGCTCTCTGTACTTGGAATGGTGCGCGGCCCCGAAAGTACGGTGGTGGCCACACCAAGCCGCAAGAGACCGATGACGAGTAGTCATGCTCAGCCATAGTCTACGGGACTGGATCGGCTGTCCTGGAGCAGATTAGTGGTGAATAGAAGTCAGACACGCCCTGGGTATCCATAAGTTTGTAGGTAACTGAGTGTTTCGAGAAACGTATTGATGTTCTCGGGCTTAGCCTATTTGAACATTCGAACCGAGCAGAATAAGTCGGGACAGAAATGAATCTGCTAAGACATGAAAATACGACGCCAAAAGAGCACATGGAGTCACCCGACACGAACAGAACACAAGACGGCATAATTTGTTTTCAAGAGCGAGCGTTTCTGCTCGAGGAGCTAAAACGAGACATTCGAGGACCGTCAGGATCCTCACCCGTAAGTCTGACGGCCTCCGCACGTGGCGGGACGACCTTCAAGCCGCGCGTCGTCTGCAGTCTGATAATACCGTGATCTGATGGCTTTTTGAGAGGCGCCTCCGTAGCCAGACCTATGCCAATCGATTCCAGCATAGTAGCCGCGCCTCCGCCAACTGTCTCGTGACCTCCGAATCTATGTCGGCCGCCAACAGAGAAACCACAAATGCTCTTCTCGCTGACCGGTTGGACGTGGGTGCGTGGGCGGGTGGAGCCGACCGCTGTTGCACGGCGTCCGCCTTGCGGTGTGTGCGCGGGCGGGTTGCCACATCCGTGCACATCTCGTCTGCAGGGAGGAGAGATGTTGGCCGGGAAGAGATGTTGACCTTTCCTCGGCCGGCACGGCACTGTCCAGTTTTCACGGCGGTCTCGCGCTACACGAGACCGCATCTCCGGTCTCGTGTCGGCCGCATCTCCGGGCGGGTTTCTCCCACTTGCCGCCCATTCGTAGAATGCATACAGCAAGGCCAAGTGTGCCACTGTCACCGCTTACGTGCGTGAGTGAACCTTGCTAATCGTGGTGCTAGGGAAGGCCGGGGAAAACACGTGGTGTGGGTGGGCTATGTGCAGGTGTAATAGTTTGGAGTTGCCTCTATCGCCGGCCATCGTTCAGCGTCAGGGTCCTCTCATGCGCCGAATCCCCTCCCTCTTTTCGCCCTCTCCCCACCAGATATGCCCTACGGGTCGCCGGACTTGCAAATGGGCCTGGGTAGTCATCCTGAGTTGGATTTTGGCAGTGGTTGTTTCTGACGGCTCGATGCGTCCGTTGAGCCCCAGCGGCTCCGCTGGTCCCTGACTACCGATAGCGGCGTCATGCACTACTCACATGTGTCGCACTCGTTTCCTCCTATCATTCAGAATGTTCGCTCCATAATTTAACAAATCGACGTGCTAGGCGCACGATTTCCTCTGCCTTCAGTGGTGCGTGGTCATCGAGCAAGTCTTAAATGTCTCGAATCGCTGCCCAGTACTGACGAGCTTCACAATAAGTGCTAATTGTCCGTGCTGAGGTTCGAATCGAGCCTGGCGGACTCGAAACTCCTGATTGCATAGGTTAATTACTAACTCCTTTTCTGCTTTCAGGGATTTGTAATGCTGACTGGGCGGTTGCGTTCCGTTAGTTTCTGCTGGTTTTAGGGATTTTGTAAACCTATGACTTTGGTATTAATTGCCGATCTATCTAACGTTACCTACTCGACGCCATGCTTGGACGTAGCCGCTGAAATTCGCACCGGAAGCCACCCCGCAGGCGCTCCACGGGCTACACTTCAGTCGGTGTGGTCTGCCGATCGTCTTCCTTATCTGTCCCGCCCTTGAACCTTATGTGGCTATCAACTCAATCCCCTGCCTATCCCTGGGTCATACGGGGAGACCAACTTAATTCCATGCCTTATTGTTGGGTCTTACGGAACGCCAAATGTAATCTGCCCTCCGACACAATCGCGCGGCCCAGACCTGCTGGATCCACGGAGGGAAATAGTGTCACTTTCTGGTCGTATTTCACCTGACTACTTAATGCTAGGCGCCCGGCGCTTCATCCAGATTGCAAATGGTGCCGCTGCCGGCGGTCTTATCCAGTGACCCCGTCGGGTTTTCCACTCCCTCCGGATACCCTTCCGCGCTCCGTGATCATCAGGCCGGAGGGATTCCCCGGCCAATAATTCCCGCAGGCCGCCAGCTGCCCGTGCGAATCTGTAGTCTTTTGGGCCCGCTTTCCCCATAGATAACAACCAAAAGAGTTTCGCTATTTTCCTGTCGTCCTTGAGGTGCGCCTGCCCTTCTCAGCAGGTCGGCTGATGTGTATTTCCAGCTAACGATTGGTGCCCATGACACTTCTTGCCCGTGACAAGATGGCTTGCAAACCGTCTTCGCGCTTCAATGTGCATAATTAATTCAGTGTTATCGGGCATGGCCGATGATCGGATCGGACGGTGCGGTCCTGTCGGTTAGCTATTGAGCTCATGTGATGGCCGAACGCCGGCAGCTGATTAACTGTCCAATGACTGATCACATTTGGAAAGTGTTGCAACTTCTCGGTCGATGCACCGTCAGCCTCTCGACGGCGCCGCTTGTAGGTGTTGGTTTCCGAATGTGCCACCCGTCGCTCAGCATCTAGTGGACAGTTGTGGTTGCAGGTCCACAGCATGAGGACAGACACACGAGCCGGTTGCCCGCAAAGGCGCCAGCTTCGGCTGGTAGCGTGTTCAGCGAGCATGCGGACTCCAGCTGTATATCCTTTCCCTTTCCATCCCACCGTTCGTTCGTTCTCAACATCTCTGTTTATGTCCTTCATCTAACCCTAAAGCAAGGATCCCTCCCGTGCCACGAGCAGGTGCACCACCTTCCCCTGCTCTACCCGTCCGCCCAGTTGTATCGGGGTAGTCGTGCCCCTTGGACAGGCCCCTCGGGGTTGACGGAATCCTACGGCATTTCATTTCAGAACACTTGACCTGAAAGTACCTGACATAGGCGTTGAATCCGCGAGTCTAAAATTCACTTCGACGAAGAGGTTCATTGACGAAATATCGATGCGAACAGAAAGCAGCAGTGAAAGACAGGTTGTTAGTTTCTGAGGGTATTTAACTTTTCACTTTGAGGGAAGTTTTACCGTTCGACGACAGGTTTTCGACTGAAGTAGCGGATTCGTGATTCAAAATCAGTGATCACCTGGATAGAGATCCCCAGGTCGTCATATTTCAACAAAGTCCTGGTGGCGTAGCAAGCATATGAAACAAACCGGAAAGGAGCCATGGCTTTTGAAGAAAAAAAAGCAATGTTATAATCAGACAAAAGGGTATTTACGATGTGGAGCAAGAACTTTCCTTGGCGGCCAAGGAATTGCTGAATACATATTCCTTTGGGTATTTTCTAGCCTGGCCATTATTGTTGAGTAGCATTCGTACATAATCGGGTAAAACATAGGTGAGTGAGCGTGCAGGCTGTTGAACCGTCGGAAAGTTTCAGAAAATTAAAGAAGGTAGGTGAAGCAGCGAGTTGCGCGTATAAAGTCCTTCTCAACGAGTCATCTGTCACTGTTCCAGCTCAGTCTCAATTACAATGGCAAAATGGGCTAAACCTGCAACATTTTTGTTCATGAGAAAATGTATATACTTGTGTATGTGTAAGTGCAGCATGTTTTAGTTTTAAATGGCTGGAAATAGGTTACTACTTAACAGTTTCGGATTAAGAGCCGTCTGGCAATTTGCGGCATCAGAGACTCGAGTGAGTGCGATAGATGCCATAGATAGAGGGAAGCACTACAACACTTTTTAATGTCCACTGTAGCCCGGTTCTGGGGGACTTCCAAAACCTGCTAGGCGTTCCTAATCTTTCAGCCGAAAATATAATTTTGAGGAGTTCGATCAACTGTAGTTGTCTTTCTCATTCAGTCTTTTTTTTACTCATGTTGGAAAACAGTACATATTGCTCTGCAAGTGCATGGGCTTAGTTCCAAACGTACAAGGTTTCATCAGCCGTTCACTTAGTTCAACTGGGGTTGAACTTAGTGAATAGGTTGAAAGTGAAAAAAGGGTAGTTTACTAACCCTTCAGCTGCTAAGTTGTATAGTAGTTGAAGGGTGCATAGCGAATGTGGCCAATACAGTGGTTAGTTAGGTTTAATCAAACTTAAAATTGATTGGTCACGAAGTATCGAGCTGCCAAGCTGATGGTGCCACGCTGAACATGGTCACGAGCTGCCAAGCAAAAACGACTCTTGATATGGTTAGGGCAGCAAGGAGGGAAGGTTGAGGCTGGTGTCAGCGTGGTGTTTGAGCGATGGGTACTGCCTGTGAAGTGTGAATTGTGTATTGAGTATTGAGGTGAAGTTGTAAAGTGAATTGTGTACCGTTTGTGATACGCATGATGCGGCACACCTGTGTTGGTTCATTTGGGGGCGGGGATGGCCGAGTGGTTAAGGTGTTGAGCTCTGGATGCCAAGGTTCCAGATTCAACACCCGCACCACTCGGGACATTTGCCAATCCCGCGACCCACCGGTGAAACAATGTGGGCGGCGCCATTAGCCGTGATTGTGCATAAAGTGCGTCGTGAACCACCAAATATACAAATGTTAGTTCACGGTGTATCTCGGCTACGTGGTAGTGTACCCACGGGCGGCGCGTTCTCGGCTCGGTGCTCTGTCGGGGTGGGAGTGGGTGGGGGCGGCGATGTAGTTGCACCTATCAGCTGCGCCCAGCCGACCGGTGACGAGCCGCTCGGCCGCCGCCGATAGCGCCGCCGCTTTCCGGCCCAGGCCGGCCCCGACCTGTGACGGCGACGTCAGAGCTGTCCTCCACTGGCCGCGTGCTGAGCGGCGGCCGTCGGCTGTCGGCGGCTGGCGGGCTAATATACTGTCAGTAATTCGGTCGTTTCGCCCGCACCCTCAGAGTGGTGTGGTGATTCACGATTATCTCGCTGTTGCTGGTCGGAAGCAATTTCCTGATGGGCGGCGGTTCGTCTCTTGAGGAGATATGATTGAAATGTTAAAATTGCTGCAGAGTTAGATAATGTCAGTCCGAATGATGCTCTTCTATTTATAGTATCACATAGCCGCTAGCAATTCAGGGTGGACAAGTTAAGGTGTTGGACAGTTAAATGCTAATATGTTTTCATTCAAATGGTGGTTGATAAGTGTAACAGACCGCCTGCTCATGTAGTGGTGAGTCCCTCATTTAATGCATTTAATATAGGGTGGACAATATTTTTGGTTGAAGAATCTGGTTTTTTAGTTCCAATTTGTGCAGTCGAGCAAGATAGCTGGTGGTGGATGGGGTGAGATTTATGATATTAGGTGTGTACTATGCAAGCCCTTTAAGCAGGCATACGGGTGAAAGAGTTGGACAATTATTGATGGAGCATGGGTGTGGAGGAGTGTGTTGCGCAATATCGAGTGAAGGTGCTAAATAAGTTGTGGTAGGTAATTCCTTTGGAACTGGGACATGGTATTGACTGCGGTGTGCCTTTTTTGTCGTCTTATAGTGTCTCTCATTTGTGGGCTTAACCCAGCGAGCCCGTGCGGCTCTTATTAAACCTTATCACTTGATGACTACGACTTTCTTGAGACAGATGTTATCGAGTGTGGTAGTCTCTGGTCATCAGCCGGTCCCTTCATTTACTGCATGTTTCTGAACGCTCCTGGTGGGCGTTTCTTACCTTGCGATTGCCGTGTGTGGACGTTCGTCAGTTCGTCAGTTCGTCAGTTCGTCAGTTCGTCAGATCGTCAGTTCGTCAGTTCATGATCTATGCTGCCTAGTTGCTTAGTCGCCAGCTAGTTGATCTGCAGTCGACCCTGCAGCTGTTGGCTTGTTCGTTTGCGACGGCCTCTACTTGTTGGTGGTTTGCTAGTCTAGCGAGTTGCTTGCTGGTCTGTGGTGTTCTCCACTGGGGAATAATTTGGTGGTCTGCCTGCTGGTGGGTGGTCTGGTGGGTGACTCGGTGGTCTGCGGCGGTCCCTGCTGTCTGGCGGCTTGATGGTCTGCGGCGGCTGTCTGCTAGTGCGCTCATAAGAGCAGTCGCCGTCGGGTCGGTGGTTTGTGTTGGACATCTACGCCGGCTGGAAGCTCGGCCGACTGGAAAATTGAGGTCGGCTCTCATTTTTACGACCCAGCTGGCGAGGCGTTAGACGAGCAGCAGTCGGATGTGTGTCGTCGGTGCGTACACCGCAGCCGATCTCGTAGCCGAGCAGCGGAAGCACCACCGCACATTATCAAGCTACCACTTCTGGTAATTCCCGTGTATCTATGTGCGGCCGAATCTGAATGCCGTTAAGTTTTATGCATGCAAATGCATGCAGATGCTCTAATTCGCTCGCCTCGACGCGCCCTAAAGCCCAAATAACTAATTCACTCGCCACTACCTGCGCCTGTGGAAGTGGTCGGGAGTAATGGACATTTCAGTGGCATTGGGTTCGGCGTCACCGCGCGCCACTCGCCGAGCACGAGCTGGAAGTTACCACCCTTCGCCGTCGTGCACACGTGACCGAAGTCTATCGTACGAATGCGGCGGTGTGAACGAGTTCGGCCGTTCTTGGCCGAGCAAGCCCTCTGAGTCTTGACTTGGGCTTGGCTGGGGCGTCGCATGTAGAATTAGTTTGATATCGGCTCAGACCTCAATCTTCATTTCGACTTTAATCTCGTCATCGATTACAATGTACTGGTCGAGCTCGCCGTTGCTACTAAGCCAAGACGCTCAATGATTTCTGAATTGACAGGTACGCTTGCAACTATCTCAATTACAACGAAGTGGACTTAATTTCCCGGGACCACATCGAGAATGCTGATGGTGAAGTTCGATCCTGGATGGATGCCAATAATTTCCAGCCGTGATCTTTCCGCTTCTATTAAAATTGAGGTATGATAAATATATCAACTGATTGATTAGGATTCTGGTTGTCAAATAACGCCTAGCTCTACCTGCAAGTAGTGCTCATGATTAAAGCAATAAAGCAATGACCAAGTGAGCAAAGAGGGAGCCCGTGACGCATGTCTGATCCCAGCCAAACCGTGCGGGCAGTCTGCAGCAAACCAGTCAGCTGACCTGCCGCGGCTGGGATTGGCTCGGATCTGGGACTCGGCGTACCGTTGGTTTTCCGACGCAGTTCATTAGTTAAGGCTTGCCGTATCAAGTTGTCGACCTATCAGCTGGGCGAGACAGCGGCAGATCCACGGCCATTTGAAGCCCCGCCCCTACACCTGGCACTGAGAACCCTGCCCGCTCACTTGGCACTAGAGGACGTTGTCCCACCCGGCCCGGCCCACGCGCCACTGAAAGCCCCGCCCCATACACCTGGCACTGGAGGACCGTCCTGTTCGCCCAACACGGGAAGTACCGCCTCACCCGCCTGGCACCGGGAGCTTCACCCCGTCCACCTGACGTCAGAAACCACGGCCCGTCACAGATGTAGCACACCGGCGCGCCACTTCTCCCGAGAATGGACGTAGGATTCGAGTGTGCTCATGAATGGTGTGTGCGTACGCTTCTGGTGTTGAAGCATCCTCGCCGATAATAGTCGTTGGAGTGGAGCAAAGTGTACTTCCAGCGCCTTGTCTCATGTCTTGTAATGCTGCGTATGCCACGTGTTATGCTATGTATGTTACGTGTTGTGCTGTGTATGCCGCGTGTTATGCTGTGTATGGCACATGTTGTGCTGTGTATGTCACGTGTTGTGCTGTGCATGACACGTGTTATGCTGTATATGCCACGTGTTATACTATGTATACCATGTTGTGTGCTGTGTATGACACGTGTTATGCTGTGTATGCCACATGTTGTGCTGTGTATGTCACGTGTTATGCTGTTTATATCACATGTTATGCTGTGTGGGGTGGGGTGGGGAGGGAAGAAGTGGCATTACCATCACATGGATATGCCAATAGTGACAGCATAGGCAATATAACCTCACAGTCAGCAAATAGGGATGGCAGTAGATCAAGGAGGCAGAGTGGTGGCTCATCCAGAAATGATAGAGCTACTCAACATGTAAATACCAAAGATGGTTATGGAACTTTTCTTAAGTGTATGATGCTTAATGCTCAGAGTATTCGATCCAAATTTGGCGAGTTCAAGTGTTATGTTGCTGAGGAGGAACCAGATTTTGTTTGCATTACTGAGGCATGGGTCAGTGAGGGGTATTTTGGGGATAACTTGCAGGACTATGAGATCCAGGGATACAAATATGTTTTCATGCAATAGGGGTCCAGCAGTGAAAGGGGGTGGTGTAATGCTCTATGTGAATAGCTTATTCAGTTCTCAAAAAGTAACAGATGGGGTAAAAAATGTGTCTGTGGAGTCCATTTGGCTTGATGTTGCTGTGGGAAAAGGCAACAGCAATAAACTGAGAATAGGAGCTTTGTACCGATCAGGAACCTTGCCACATTCTCAGCAACTCGAGATCGATAAGGTGATTTGTCAGGAAATCAGTAGAAACTTTCAGAGGAAATGCCTTATTCTTGGTGACTTTAATCTAAAAGGATATGAAAATGTTGGTGTTGGCTCCCCAGCATGTAAAATGTTTAGGAAATGCCTTGAAGAGGACCTGTTCTTACACCAGTTTGTAACAGAACCAACTAGGCAGGGCTCATTCTTGGACCTTGTATTCTCGGATTTAAGTGATTTAGTTCAAGACTTGACTGTAGGAGA
Organism: Ashinkailepas kermadecensis; assembly: GCA_034440615.1. Classification (NCBI taxonomy): domain Eukaryota; kingdom Metazoa; phylum Arthropoda; class Thecostraca; family Neolepadidae; genus Ashinkailepas; species Ashinkailepas kermadecensis. The sequence goes on along the minus strand of JAOTOM010004533.1, from coordinate 10,201 downwards.
AACTCTGGGAAGAAGTGACCATAACATAGTGAGATTCAAGGCACACGTAGCAGGGACAATTAAGGATAATTTGGCAAAGGTTCCAAATTTTAACAGGGCAGACTTTGACTGCATGAGAGCGGCTTTAAGTGCCATAAAATGGGAAGAAGAATTATCCGATTTAAATGCCTGTGAAATGTGGGAAAAGTTCAAATCTTACTTGAAGGAAATTCAGATTATACATGTCCCCCAAAAGCAAAGGCGCAAAAGAAGGGTAGGAAAGCCAGCATGGCTTACACCAGATTTGACAAAAGCAATTAAGGCTAAGAAAGATGCATTTAGAGTATTTAAGGAAGCTTCAAATATAGTAAATCTAAGGTTGTATCAAAAAGCTAGAGACGCTGTGAAGCAGAAAACCAGAGCAGCAAAGCGAGCAAAAGAATTGGATTTGGCTAGGAACTGTAATGGGGACAGTAAAAAGTTCTTTAGTTTCTACAAGCTAAGTAAAGTTTCAAGCACCATTGGTCCACTGGAAGTAAATGGGATTATTTTGAGTGAGGATGGTGAGATGGTTGAGGAACTGAGCAAGCAGTTTAAATCAGTGTTTACGTTGGAGGATGTGACTAATCTGCCAACTGTGAACCACAGCTCAGTGACAGGTGATCAGTTACATGATGTTGATTTCATTGATAGTGATGTTGTTTTGAATTATATCAGGAAAATAAAGCCAAACAAGGCAGCAGGACCTGATGGAATTTATGCTAGGGTATTGCGGGAAGCTGAAAAGGCACTGGCAATTCCACTTAGTGTAATATTTTGTAGATCAGTTTCACAAAATGAAATTCCAACAGATTGGAAAAGGGCAAATGTAGTTCCTATTTTCAAGAAAGGAGAAAGAGGGAAAGTTGAAAACTATAGGCCAGTAATCCTCACATCCCTAGTCGGCAAGGTACTTGAATCAATTATCAAGGATATAATAGTTAGTTTTCTGGAAGGAACCAGATTGATTCAAGATACTAAACATGGGTTTAGAAAAGGGCGATCGTGTCTCACAAATCTCTTGGACTTTTTTAATTTTGCTACAGAACATTTGATCAGGGAAATCAGGTTGATGTAGCATATCTTGACTTTAGCAAAGCCTTTGACAAGGTACCTCATAAACGGTTAATGATGCAGCTTCAGGTCCATGGTATTGCAGGTAACATCCTAAAATGGATAGAGTTGTGGCTTTCAGATATACAGCAGAGAGTGATGCTAAATGGTACGAAGTCATCATGGCAAAATGTTCTTAGTGGAGTCCCCCAGGGGTCAGTACTGGGACCACTATTGTTCATTGTGTTTGTAAATAACATTGAAAGTGGCCTAAGCAGTAAGGTTTTGAAATTTGCGGATGATTTGAAGATCTTTAGGGCAATAACAGGGCACAATGAGCAGGTCTTGCTGCAGAAAGACTTAGACGAGCTTGTGAAGTGGTCCGAAAAAATGGCAAATGAAATTTAATTTTGATAAGTGCAAAATCATGCATGTCGGTAGGCAGTATATCAAGGCTCCGTACTTGATGGATGGCCAAGTACTATCTGTGACTCAGCGGGAGAAGGACTTAGGTGTTATTTTGAACACAAAATTGGGGGCATCAGAACAGACCAAAGAAGCCAGGAAGAAGGCACTAAGAATGCTTGGGGCAATAAATAGGAATGTATCATACAAAAGTGAGGAAGTCATCAGGAGGCTTTACTGTGCATATGTCAGGCTACATTTGGAATACTGTGTCCAAGCTTGGTCCCCTAGTTATGAAAAAGATTGTTGGCTTTTAGAGAGAGTACAAAAGAGGGCAACGAAAATGGTGAATGGCATAGGCAACCTGGCATATGAGGAAAGATTGAAGAAACTGAATATGTTTTCACTTAGATATAGAAGGCTGAGAGGAGATCTCATCGAGGTCTTTAAATTTGTTCATGGTCAGGAACAGGGTTATCTCAGGGAACTGTTTGAATTTAACAGAAATGATGCAATTAGAGGTCATCAATTCAAAATTAAAGTTAATCACAGCAGGATAAGGTTAAGAGAGTCTTTCTTCACCAACAGGGTAGTAGAACACTGGAACCAGCTGCCAGAAACTATTGTCAGTAGCAACACATTGAACATCTTTAAAAACAGCATAGACAATCATTATAAGAATAGGGGCTTGTTTTTCTGTATTCCAGGGAGAGTTGATTGGCGCATTTGGTGGAAAACTGGTTCAGTGTACAGAGTGCATCCAAGAAGGGCCCTTGTGGCTCATAGTTGCACTGATCTTTTATGTCTTTATGTCTTTTATGTGTATGACACGTGTTATGCTGTGTATGCCACGCGCTATGCTGTGTATGTCACGTGTTGTGCTGTGTATGGCACGTGTTGTGCTGTGTGCGCCACATGTTATGCTGTTTATGTTACGTGTTGTGCTGTGTATGACACGTGTTATGCTGTGTATGCCACGTACTATGCTGTGTATGTCACGTGTTGTGCTGTGTGCGCCACATGTTATGCTGTTTATGTTACGTGTTGTGCTGTGTATGACACGTGTTATGCTGTGTATGCCACGTACTATGATGTGTATGTCACGTGTTGTGCTGTGTATGCCACTGTTATGCTGTTTATGTTACGTGTTGTGCTGTGTATGACACGTGTTATGCTGTGTATGCCACGTGCTATGCTGTGTATTCCACGTGTTGTGCTGTGTATGTCACATGTTATGCTGTGTATGCCACGTGCCATGCTGTGTATGGAGTGTCGACGTGCACCGGGCGGGTGGGCGCCGCCCGTCCGGCATCCCCGGCTGAGCCGCCCGTCCCGCGTGTCGACAGCGTCCAGGTGTTCCACTGCCTGCGCCACGACGGCAGCGGCGGCCACACGACGCTGGTGGACGGCTTCGCCGGCCTGCGGCGGCTGCACGCGGCCGACCCGGCCGCCTACGAGCTGCTGGCGGCCGAGCCGTGCGCCGGCGAGTACCGCGACGTGGGCGTACACCTGGCCGACGACGGCGCCGTGATCGCGCACCGGCCGGGCGCCGCCGCGCGGCCCGACAACGCCGTCCGGCTGCGCTTCAACCTGTACGACCGGGCGCCAGCGCGCCGGCTGGCGCCCGGCCGCGCCGACGCCTTCTACCGCGCCTACGGCCGGCTGGCCGTCGTCCTGCTCGGCGGCCGGCTGCAGTGGCGCCTCCAGCTGGACGCCGGCACCGTGCTGCTGGTCGACAACTGGCGCGTGCTGCACGGCCGCGCCGCGTTCACCGGCACGCGACTCATGTGCGGCGCGTACGTGGCGCGCAGTGACGTCATGAGTCGCGCCAGGGTGGTCGGGCTGCTGCTCTAGTGGGTCTGTGACGTCGCTGGCCATCCAGCGGGTCCTGGCTCCTGCTCTGGGGCGGTCCAGTGACGTCACCAGCCTTCCAGCGGGACCTGACTCCCGCTCTGTGGCGGTCCAGTGACGTCACCAGCCTTCCAGCAGGACGTGACTCCTGCTCTGTGGGGGCCAAGTGACGTCATGAGTCGCGCCAGGGTGGTCGGGCTGCTGCTCTAGTGGGTCTGTGACGTCGCGGACCATCCAGCGGGTCCTGGCTCCTGCTCTGTGGTGGCCCGGTGACGTCACCAGTCCATCAGTACCAGGGTGGCCGTGCCGCAGTGATTTGATGACGGTTCAGGCGACACAGCCGTGTTGTGTTGCGCCGCCTGCGGGCGGACGTGGCCGGTTACGAGCGGCGCAGCTGCGCCCGCAAACTGCTTCGCGCGCGGCGTCAGTCGCTTGGGCGAGAAAACAGGGCTGTATTAACGACCGGGGGTGGATTGTAACAAAGCAATCGGCCATGATAGCTGTACATGACCGTCGTGGTGTCAATGTGTGTATGTATGTATGTATGTATGTATGTATGTATGTATGTATGTATGTATGTATGTATGTGTGTGTGTGTGTGCAACTGTTGGTGAGCCGCGGGCCGGTGTGGTGGGACTGCATGACCGACGCCGTCGATGCGCCCTAAACTCCGGTGTGGTGGGACGTCGTCCCGTCGGCGAGTAGTCTAGGGGTTAGGTGCCCGTCTCCCAACCGAACGGTGGTGTGTCCGAGCCCCGCCTGTGGGTACTCTTAGCTCGCAACCAATCGGCGTGAGGAGATTGGCGCCGCAATGGGAACCAAGACACTGGACGCGTCGTAAGAAGGCAATATCCACCACCAGATGGTGACCGCCTGACTGGCGCTGCAGTTGGCGTGCTGCTGCTGCTGCACCGGGTGTGTGAACGTTGGGCTACCACTGGTACACCGGGTGTGTGAACGTTGGGCTACCACTGGTACACCGGGTGTGTGAACGTTGGGCTACCACTGGTACACCGGGTGTGTGGTGTTGGGCTACCACTGGTACACCGGGTGTGTGAACGTTGGGCTACCACTGGTACACCGGGTGTGTGAACGTTGGGCTACCACTGGTACACCGGGTGTGTGGGTGTTGGGCTACCACTGGTACACCGGGTGTGTGGGTGTTGGGCTACCACTGGTACACCGGGTTGTGGGTGTTGGGCTACCACTGGTACACCGAGTGTGTGGGTGTTGGGCTACCACTGGTACACCGGGTATGTGGGTGTTGGGCTACCACTGGTACACCGGGTGTGTGGGTGTTGGGCTACCACTGGTACACCGGGTGTGTGGGTGTTGGGCTACCACTGGTACACCGGGTGTTGGGCTACCACTGGTACACCCGATGTGTGAACGTTGGGCTACCACTGGTACACCGGGTGTGTGGGTGTTGAGCTACCACTGGTACACCGGGTGTGTGGGTGTTGGGCTACCACTGGTGCACCGGGTGTGTGAACGTTGGGCTACCACTGGTGCACCGGGTGTGTGAACGTTGAGCTACCACTGTTACACCGGGTGTGTGAACGTTGGGATACCACTGGTACACCGGGTGTGTGAACGTTGGGCTACCACTGGTGCACCGGGTGTGTGAACGTTGAGCTACCACTGTTACACCGGGTATGTGGGTGTTGGGCTAACACTGGTACACCGGGTGTGTGGGTGTTGGGCTACCACTGGTACACCGGGTATGTGGGTGTTGGGCTACCACTGGTGCACCGGGTATGTGAATGTTAGGCTACCACTGGTACACCGGGTATGTGAACGTTGGGCTACCACTGGTACACCGGGTGTGTGGGTGTTGGGCTACCACTGGTACACCGGGTATGTGGGTGTTGGGCTACCACTGGTGCACCGGGTATGTGAATGTTAGGCTACCACTGGTACACCGGGTATGTAAAAGTTGGGCTACCATTGGTACGCCGGGTACGTGAATGTTGGGCTACCACTGTTACACCTGGTATGTGGGTCGTGGGCTACCACTGGTACACCGGGTGCGTGAGCGTTGAGCTACCACTGGTAAATCGGACAGGTGAGTGTTGGGCTACCACTGGTACACCAGGTATGTGAGCGTTGAGCTACCACTGGTAAATCGGACAGGTGAGTGTTGGGCTACCACTGGTACACCAGGTATGTGAGTGTTGGGCTACCACTGGTACACCAGGTATGTGAGTGTTTGGTGCCGGTGTTGCGGCGCGTGAGGTGACGTGGCAGACTGCCGCGTGCCGTGGTAATTGGTATGACAATTTGAAGGCAATGACGACGTGACGGGCGACAAGAAGCTCCGTCTACGGAGCGTTTTATGGTGTGCTCGTTTGTGGAAATGACCCACTATGGACACTCATCTGAGCTCGTTTACGGGAATTTTAATCTTTCGAAGAATCGCATAATGTAAGTGCCCATGGTGGGTTGATGGTAGCGTAGCGTATCCGAATGACGTGGTCCGGCATGGTTTTAGCACGTCAGACCTCCGTCAGCGAAGTCCGGCTGCGATCGAAGGATATTTTAACATAATTTGCACGGTTTTACTTCCAAGGTATTCCGCTGGCATTGCGCTGATGTAGTTCACATAATATCGGGACAACTTTTATGATGCATTCTTTTACTATGCTTTCAATATGATTCGTTTTATATACACTGATTGAAGTTTCTGGTACCACTCGTGGTTGTCGATGATTGTCGCTGGTCCATTCCTGCGTGTGCTCGATGGATACCTGATGGATATTACACAACATTCAGTACTGCTTGCAATAGGTGGGCTGCTCTGTTTGTCGGGACACGCGTGGCCATGTGACGTGTGTGGGGTCGCGTAGCTCAGTCGGCAGGGTGCTCGACTCTTGGTCGTAAGATCTTGGGTTCGAATCTCACAGCTGGCAGGATTGGCGAGTCCGTCCGCGAACGATCGGCGTGAGAGGTTGGTGGCGCTGTGCGGTCCAACAACTGACTGTGACGTAAACGAACCCGTGGTTCTAATTCCCACGTTACAATAACCTTAACATTAATCTGTGTTCACAGATGGTCGCTTCGTATTTTGCTACCGCGACTGTACTAAACTCGCCATAGACCTTTCAGATACAAGCTAGTATACCATGTGGTGCGCTGTGGCATGGATGTTGATGGTTAATAATCATAATATACTAATTTGCTCGGGATCAGTTTGACAAACACTGTGCAGGTAATGGGCGTGTGGCAACCACTGCATATTCACGTTGAGGAGTTACTCTATTCAAGAAGTATGGCGTATAAGTGAGTAAATCGGAAGCATCGGGTGTGATATCTGATAGTTAAACCCGCAGAAACCAAAGCTAAGCTGTTTTGCATCGGTGCGTGCTGGCGTACTTGACATAATATTAGTGTCATTAGTGCACGTTAACTAATAGCACGATCATCACTGTCCTACATGATATTTTGTTTGCATGCACTCGCGCTAATCTTTCACAGGCACATGCACCTTATCAACAGGATGGCTGAATTTTAACTAACCTTATCGGATCTCGGAATATTAATTAATTCAATGATTGGTAAATGACGACTGAAAGATTGAAATATTTACCGTGTGGTAACGTTGTTCCCAATGTTACCAGTGACAAGTAGTAGTAATGGGAGTAGTTGTAATAGTAGTAGCAGTAGTATCGGCAGTAGCCCCACTCGTGGTAGTGGAAGTGGCAGTCGAAAGTTTGGCCCAGTGATTAAAAAATCAACACCATTGCCAACGTCGCGCCTCGTGAAACTTTTGTTTGTTTGCTCAACATTCGATTGAAGCTTCATGTTCGCAGTTCCTTCTCCCCCAACAGAGCCCACCATGCAATACGCAGTACATATCGATGTAATATTTTTTTAAGTGTTCCACTAATTTAGTTTTTCCAGGTTGAAATATGCTCCTGGTTGAAATAGTACACCCAAATTGTGTGACTACTAAATGTCCGGCACCAACGGCATATACACCAGTATAACAACCATGCTCCCGAAAATCTTGAGTCATTGCCACAATCATGGAAGTTTAGAACGATTCTAGAAGAAGCCTCAGCTCCTAGTTTATGAAGGCTAAAGGTCTTGATCGTCACGATTAATTATTAGAACTTGTGTATCTTCACTGAATGATCGGTTGGCTGGTCATCGGAGCCTTTTGGCTCGTCGACCCAAACGAGGGATGATGTTGCGCCAGCGAGTCTTAGCTCAGTTCAGTTTAGTGTATTTGTGTGATATCTACGGGCCCGGGTCATATTGTGTCCGTGTCCGTATTGTGCCCGTATTGTGTCCGTATTGTGCACAGTGGCATATCCAGTCCGGCAGATCAAGTAGGACACGCGTGTTGTCGCGCGTGCGCGGCATGCACTTCGTTACACCTAACTGCGCCCGAACTGCGCCCTCATCTGCCCAGACGAGGTACGAACCCAGCAGTTATTTCCCCAGCGCGTATGTGATCACCCGCTTCTTGACTGAATGTGTGCAGCGGTTACAGGTATCAGCTTCTGGGTCCATGCATTTGTTGCACAGTCCGGGGTTCTGGAGAATATTCCATACATATCCGCATCGAGTGCAAATGAAACGTGCAGCAGCATCGTGGCGCGAACAATCCGAAGAGGTTTAGCTGATGGAAAATGATGCAGCAAAAACAGTTAGCCAATGTTGTGGCGATGTGCATTTCGAACGGACAGGACATTGTGCTGTTCACGGCGTACCGCCGGGGGCGCTAGCCCGACCCATTGTAGCAGAGAGTTGTACCGTTGTACCGCCTACCTGCCAGGGTTGTACCGCTGTATCTGCCTACCTGCCAGATGCCGCCAGATAAACCTATTCCCTGGCATTGGCCAGTACAACCACACACAGGGTTGTACTGCCTACCTGCCAGATACTTCCAGATTAGCCTATCACCTGGTATTGGCTACATCACCACGCCAGTAATTTATGCTGAATGCGCTCGATTCTGGTATGTCACACCGGTTGTACCTGCCGAAATAAAACTGGGAATGTATGAAACAGAACGAATATGTGCACGGTATGGGACATCGATTTTCCATTACATTCACAGAAGCACGCTCCGTGTTTGTCTGTTTGAAGCCATCTGATCAGAATCCCTAACGCTCCATCAGCTTTTCTCGCAACAGTGTCCACTTGGTATGATAAGGTCAGCCTCCTCATCAGTAAGCATGCCCACGTCGTGCATGACACTAACTCCTCTATTGCTGTGCCCTCCAGTGTGCAGGTTACAGCTATCGGAGGGCGTCGTAATATAAACGAGACCACTTGGCATCTGGCCGGCTTCACCGTCGGCTCCCTTGACGCGGACCGGCGTCACGGCCGGTCCAGCGCATGCTGTATAATCTGCATCCGACTTTTGGTTCATTGTGTAATGCGTCTTTGCGTCGTCAGCAAACATGAGGCAGCTTGCCGTCATACATTCTGGATAATCATTTATGAAACACGTGAACAATAGGGGAGGCGGCACTTCTTGAGGCGTGCCCAACGACACCGGGATCCATGCAGAGCATTTGCCATTTACAGCTTGCTGCTTCCTTCCAGGCAGATATGATTCGCACCACTGAAATGCTTGGCCAGAAATGTTAAGCATTCTTTTAGCATATGAACAAGTAATTGCGATTGACACCTTGCCATGGCTAGCTACAGTCTGTGCCAATCACATTTGTCTTGGAGCGGACATATATTTTTTCCCAGAGTTTTAATTGTAAATACTACTAACAATATTGCATACCTACTAGTATTACAGCGATGCAACAGGTGCATCCTTCCGCACATAATGGGGAAAACATTGCACCCAGTACAAACATGCAACAGTGCAACCAATACAAACACTCAGCAGTGCAACCAGTACAGGCATACAACAACACAACAGTTGTATCTGGTTCAATACCAATATATCTGCATTATTAGCGACGCGAGACCGAAGCGAGCCCGTACATCCTGCCAAGCCCCCCACAGGTGGCGTAGCCAGGGGTGGGAACGAAGGGGAAGACGCCCCCGGAGGGTCCGAGGGACCCTATAGGCGACCGCCTGGGAAGGTCCACAAGGGCTCCCCAAGGTATCGGTGCAGGGGCCTGCAAGGGCCCCTGGACCAACGTGAAGGTCCTTTAGGCCAAAGTGGACCCCTGGACGGACGTTAGCGACCCCTGGACCGACGTCAAAGGCCCATTGACCGACAAATTGGCCCCAGTCTGATGGAGAGGGTCCCGGGCCGATTAAGAGGGCCCCGAGACAAAGTAGAGCGCCCTCGGGAAGATGCTGAGGGCCCTGGGTTGGGCCAACGTGAAGGGCTTCCATGTCGGCGGAGGGCCCCTGGTGACAGAAAGGGTCAAGCCAATACGAAGGGCCCCTGAGCTGACGGCGGGGACCAAGCCGAAGAAAGGGCCTCTGACCAGATGGAGAGGGCCCAATCTTTTAAAATATGGCCTCCGGCCTGTAAAAAGGCCCTGGATCATCAAAGATGGCCCCTGATACGACGGAGGGGCCCCTAGTTGCCGGAGAGGACCTAGGACTGTCAGAAAGGGTCCATGGACCGACGTATGGGGCTCAAACCGTACAAGGGCTCTTGAGCCGACGGATGGGCCCAAGCCATACAAGGACCCCGAGCCTGATGAAGGGGCACAAGATGTTGAAAGATGGCCTCAGCCGTACGGAGAGCGTCCTGAGCCGTGACAGAAGGCCCCTGAGCTGATGGAGCCTGTCGACTCAGGGCCGGACTTCCCCGGGCCGGACGTGCAAGGCCATTGGATCGGTTTTGACTCCGCTGATGGAGAGGGCTCAGAGCTGGAAGTGGGCTCACGCTGATGAAGAGGCCCCCGAGCTACAGAGACGGTCCGGACCAAAGCAGAAGGTTCTCGGT